>CM065384.1:12490000-12960000 GCA_033060915.1 Euryodendron excelsum | reverse complement strand
AAGAAGAAAAAGAAATCTCAAGTTGATGAAAATCCTAGATTGAAGATTGATAAGCATGAAAGAATAGCATATTCAACAATGGTGATTTTATAAGGGAATGAAGATGATGGATATCAAAGAAGAAGAATGAAAATGATCAAAGTCTTGATTTAAAAGATTGAAGACTTTGAGTACTTGAAGACATCTTGCAAGAATGGAAAAAGGAGAGACCAACTCAAAAACATAAAAGCTTTCTTGATAGATGTAAAGATGTCTTGAAGACATGGAAGGAATCACAAGATTTGGAAATCTTTCTTGAGTTGTTGAAGTCCATGGAGAAGCCATGTTGATTGAAGAAATGAAGATTCTAAGTCGTGGAAGCTCTCTTGAAGATATTGAAGAAGACTTGAATCAATGGATGAAGCTATGATAATGGAAGAGCTCTACAAGTGATGAAAATGAAGAAAACTCACCTTGAATGGATTGAAGATGTTCTTGGAGTCATCTAATCTTGAATAAGTGTTTGCAAGCTTTAAAAAGCCTATTTAGATGATTCTTGAAGAGATTGGAAGCTTTGAAAAAAAATGAAGAAAAGTTGCAAAAATATGGGTTTTGGTAAAAAGAGTCGACCCCTCAAGCAAGAAGAGTCGACTCATTCGAACAGAGCCTTAGAATTCTGCTGGAAGCTTAAAAGAGTCGACTCCTGGCCAAAAAGAGTCGACTCATTGCAACAGAGAACAAACAATTCTGCAGATTGCTGAAAAGAGTCGACTCCTGGGACAAAAGAGTCGACTCATTTGGACAGAAACTTAAAAAATCTGCTGAAATGCAAAAAGAGTCGACTCATTGTGAAAAGAGTTGACTCCTAGACCGTAACGGCTAGTTTTCTGATAGACGGTATGGGCACAAACACAACCAAATCTTCTCCCATACTTCTCCAACGGCTAGAATCGATCCATACCTATATATATGAGATACATACAGCTTCAAACAAGAGGAGAAGAGCAATCATACCATTCATATCAAGTGCTTGAAGTTGAAAATCACCTGCACCTAACTTTACATATTTTTGCTGAGTGTTTAAAGTTATTCATTGAGTTGTATTCATTTGTATACTCACTAGGAGAGTCACTCTTTGTATAATCTTCATTCATTCTTGTTTGGGTGGGTTTGTAACCTTGTAAGTTTAAGTGTTCTTGGGAAAAACACTTGTAAGTTTAAGAGAAGCTTGGACAAAATCTCTTGGGTTTTGAAAGCTTGGGAAGAAGCTTTTGTAAAGAGTGAGCTGGGCACTCGTGGCACAACCAGCGGCTGTGTAAGGAGTATTGCATAGTGAAATTCCTTCGAAAGGATCGAAGAAGAGAGGACATAGGCAAGGTTGGCCGAACCTCTATAAATCTGGTGCATATTTCTTCTGCCTCTGTTTTGCTTACTTGCTCATTATGCATGCTTGCAAATACTTGTTCTAATGTACACTTCATTTGCTTGATACTTATACTCTGATTATTTGTTACTAAAATACATAAACGATTTTTAAGTTCAAATTCTTGTTAAAAATTCTATAAAACCCAATTCACCCCCCCTCTTGGGTTGCCTACTTGGGCCAACAGAAATTATACTGTTCTCCATAGTCAAGACAGACCTATTAAAACCTTTTACTATAGTTTTACTAATGGTGTGTCCAGTTCCATCTAAGATTGTGAACAATAAACTTATATTCCATAAGAACCGATGATCTGATCTTCCGTGTGTAAGCCGTACTCTATACATCAAATCATCTATTATATAGATTAAGAGACACACATGCATAATCATTAAATAAATAACACAATGCAAACATTATTCACACAGATTTTCATTAAAATGGAATAACTAATTTATTAATAAATACTAAAGCTATTATACAAAACATGTCTTTCAGTATAAATCCCTAACAAACGCATCAGGCAAATAATTTGCAATTGTCTATAAATGAATGATTATGTGAATTTCTTATTCACATTGACTTGTTCGAGCATCAATATGAGACAGCGTTGAAACATTCCAACTGATCTCTCGTTACTTTTCTAATTGCATCTTTTCTTCCCCTTAATGATAGGAATATTGACTCATTAAAATGACAATCCGCAAAACGTGTTTTGAAGACATCATCTGTTAAGGGTTCCAAATATTTAATAATAGATAAAGAATCAAAACCAACATAAATTCCAAGTCGACGCTAGAGACCCATTTTAGTACTTTATGGGGGTGTAATTGAAACATATATAGCATAACTAAAAACTCGTAAGTGAGAAATATTTGGTTATTGACCAATGACAAATTGTAATGGTGAGTATTGATGATATGCAATTAGTCAAACTCTAACTAATGATGCAAAATGCAATATGTCATGTCCCCAAGTAGAAACATGTAATTTTGTTTTCATAAGTAAATGTCGAGTAATTAACTGAAGTTATTTTATAAAAGATTCAGTACAACCATTTTGTGTTTGTGTCCCTGGTTTTTCTCACCATAGAGATGATATGTGAGAAACACATGATACTCTCTCGTTAGAACTCATCCTCCTAGAAGGACGAGTATGACTAGGTTTGAATTAGAAATTGACTTGAATAATAGGTTTTGAAAAAAGGTTTAGAGTCGTCACCTAACTTTGTTCAATTGAGTTAGATCATCTAAAACTAAGTGCAATTTGAAGATCAAACTTAGAGTCTTTGAAAAAGTTTTGGAAAATTTTCTCAAAAGAGGGTTTTTTTTTTTTTTGGGGGGGGGGGGGGGGGAGAAAATAGGTTGTTTGGCAACCTTTGAAAAGATTTAGGCTCTTTTTGAAAATAACTCCATTTTGGTCTTTCGTAAACAGTGATTCTAAGTTTGGGAGTTGGTTTCGTATAAGAAGATGTACTGGGCCATCACCCTATCCTGTTCTTCTAATACCTATATGTCTTTTCATCCTACGTTCACTCATTTAGAATATTCAATTATCTAATGTTCAATTATATCCACTTTACGAATTTTTTAAAGAAGTTTGAACTATCACTTTAGGGAAGACATGATGCATGATATGCAAGTGCATAAGAAGAAATTGATTTTGAAAAGAGATTTTAAAAAGAGAAATTAGAATTTTGAAAAAGATTATGACTGCACCCATGAGGGTTGCCTACGTATCCCTTTGTTGAGAATCAAGTCAGTTGTAGTTCGGACTCGGTGTCCGATTGAAAATAGATACTTTGGGGTCTAACTCGATTTGAAAAGACACTTTAAGGCCTTTGAAAAGTTTGACTTGAAAAGGCAACGTTGGATTTGAACTTTGATTTGAAGATTTAAAATTGAACTTTGATTCGAAGTTGACTTGGATTTGAAATCAAACTTTGAAGTAAAATTTGGACTTATTTTGGAGAATTTGAATTGAACTTTAAAATTATCTTAACTTGAATTGGGATTTGAAAAACATCTTGGTTTAAACCTAAGAATTAGAAAAGAAAAGAAGTTTCTTAACTCAAGGTTAAGGTTGAACTTGGGTTTTGGCCTCTTAGGGTCTATGTAACCTAGGATTTAAACATGCAATTAAAATAGAAAGGTTTGATTTTGGAAAGTTTAATTTCAAGAAAGTTTCAAATTAGGAAATTTTTATTTTATGAAAGATTTCCATTTTAGGAAAGACTTGATTTTGAAAAGATTTGATTTAGGAAATGTTTGAATTAAGAGAGGCTTGAAATTAGGAAGGGTTTGAAATCAGGAAATGTTTGGAATTAGAAAAAATTTGAAAGTTTAAAATTAGGAAATTTTTGATCCCTAATTCCTAAAATTAAAGATTGAATTTTATTTTAAAAAATAGATGATTTGATTTGGTTTCCTATTTGAAAAAGATTTGACTTGACTTGAAATTGGAAAGCTTTAGTTTTGGAAATCTATCATTTTATGTGACTTTTAAATTAGGAAATTTATAATTTTATGTAGAAAATGATTTTGAAAATTTATGATTTGATGCAAATAGAAATCTATGACTTTATGTGAGGAAACTAGGGTTTCCTAAACATGGGCTCTAGGGTTTTGACTTGAACTTTAAGACAAAGAGTTTTAGAAAGTAAATCTTTGAAAAGAATTTTTAGAGAGTAGATTAACTAGTTTAGAATTGTTTGAATATAGACTTTTGATAGTCTCTTAAATATATCATTTTCCTAAAACGATTCTAATCATGAAAAGACTAAAACCATTCTAGAGCTGTGATTTTGAAAACAACTAGGGTTTAAAACCCTAATATGGACTTTGATAGTCTCATTGAATGTAACACTTTTCTAAAACAACCCTAACCATAGAATGACTAGAATCACCATAAAGTTGTGATTTCTTGAAAAGCAATTTAAGACTTGAACTCAAATTTGAACCATAGTGGTCATATTGAATATAACAATTTCCTAAAACAACTCTAACCATGGAATGGTTATAATTATCTTAGGGTTGTGGTTTTGAAAATAACTTTAGAAGAAAAGATTTTGAATGCAAGTTTTGAAACAATCTTTAATGCAAGTTTGAAAACATCCTTGAATGCACAATTATAATAGCAACAGTGCAATAAGAAACATTAACATACAAGGTTAGGTTTCACCACACAACCAAGGGGACCACACCCACACCATCTTAGGTGGAACTCGAAGAAAATTCCCAACACGGTGATTCTTTCCGAGGCCTTCCTAGGCATGAACTGGAAAGTCTCTTATTTCAAGTATGCAAGAAGAGAAGGTAGAAGATGGGGATTAAGATAAAAGAAAACCTAAGTGGGTTAGGAGAGAGAAGATAGAGAGGGAGATTACACAATTTAACTAGAAACCATACCTTGTCTTCTCTTTACTTTGATGCTTTGATGGTGAACTTTGCATGGACTTTAAGAGCTTCAAATGTGCAGCACTTGATTTTCAATAGATACTTGGAGACAAGGATTTGAGTGTATGAATTGTATGAAGGCTAGGGTTTGAGGGGGCCTAAAAGAATTAGAATTTTGAGAGAATTCGAGCTCTGTTTTTAGAGAGACAGAGTTTCTGGAGTGATTTTGCAGATCTTGAATACACAGGGCTGGCCTGTATTTATAGGCCACTAAAATAGTGACTAGCACCTATTGCAATAGCGCTAAGACAATTTTTGGCTTGTAGTGGCCTTAGCCACTTAAGAAATATTTTAAGGCGGCAAGAAATAGATCTTTGACCTTTGTGGTGCAAGGCAAAAGATTTGGACACCTATCCTAGTGACTACCATGCAATTTTTAGCCTGGCTTCACTAGGAGTGACTCTGAAAAGTTTGGGAATGATCCAGAAGGTTTCGAGTATCCAGACCCAGCCAGGAATGGGCGGGAACCCCTGAAAGAGTGTCCTGGAGGTAGCTAGCTTGATAACCAGAGTCGGAATAGTTGAAAAAGATGACCGACGCATTAGGGACAAAACGGTCATTTAAACTAAGAAAACACCAGGATTGACCTGGAGTAACCCATGAGAAGACTAAAAGGTTGGAAATACTATTGAGAATGTTTCAAGGGATTTTTGATTTGATACCCAGAGCCGGTGTGGTTAGAAAAGGCGACTAACCCACTAAGAGAAAAACAGTCATTTTGCATCGGGTTTACTGAAATGGACTCGGAATAGTCTAGAAAGGTGCTGAAAGGTTGGGAATACTACTAGAAGTATCCTCGAAAGGTAACCAGTTTGATACCCAAAGCTAGTGCAGTTCCTGGAGGTGATCGGAAGCCTCAGGGCAAAATGGTCATTTTGATTGGAGGAATCGATTCGGAAGCAACTGGAAGGCAGTAGAATGTGATAGATTATCTTTGAAAAAATCTTGGAAGGGTGGACTTACCGCTATGGGGTCTTAGGTACTTTTTCAAAAAACGTGCCGGTGGGGCCCAAAGGGCAATTTGATCATTTTTCACCTGAATATGCTAGCAAGCACTAGTGTTGATTGGGGTTTTGAGTGTTTCCATCACTCTGACGGTGTGTGACGAATTGATTTTCAAAAGTTATCCCATCCTTTGGTAAACGTATCATGATCAAGAGGTGTGTTCAATCTCGTGATATAGGTGGTTTGTTGACATTCCCGATTGTAAGCACCCCATTTTTGACCGTTCGGCAGTCTACACTCCGTCCAGACTTATTTTCAAGTCATTGTAGACATATCCCAATCGAAACCAATTCTCTAGATCCAAATTCCGTCTTTCCTTTGCTTCGCGGGCCTGTTAGGCCCAAATAGAGGCAAAATGACCAAAATACCCTTAGGAGCATTGTTCTTTCTTATTCCAATTCCAATCCCTCTCTCGAGACAGTTTATTCCTCGAGACGGTCCGAGTAGCAAAACTACTCACAAAATCGTTAGAGTGGCGGAAACACTCACAATCCAAGCACGTCTTTTTGGAGACGGTAAGACCCATTTCCAAACCCACTCTCGAGACAGTTTATTTCTCGAGACGGTTCCAATCCAGGCACGTCTCTTTGGAGACGGTAAGACCCCTTTCCAATCCCACTATCGAGACAGTTTATTCCTCGAGATGGTTCCAATCCAGGCACGTCTCTTCGGAGACGGTAAGACCCCTTCCAGTCCCACTCTCGAGACAGTTTATTCCTCGAGACGGTCCGAGTAGCAAAACTACTCACAAAACCGTTAGAGTAGCGGAAATACTCATAAAACTGTTAGAGTAGCGGAGATACTCACAAAATCGTTAGAGTAGCGAAAATACTCACAAAACCGTTAGAGTAGCGGAAATACTCACAAATAGGTCGATATAGGGAATTGGCAACAAACCCCTGTGTCACGACGACCGCCGTTAGAGTGGCGGAAACACTCAAAACCCAGGTCAACACCAGTGTTTGTTAACCCACTTTGGTGAAAAATGACCAAATTGCCCTTTGTACCTTTTTCTGAGAGTTTTCGGTCAAGATGACCATTTTGCCCCTAGGCATCCGAATGCCCCGAGAACCACACTGGCTCTGGGTATCAAATCGGTAATGTCCCGAGAATACTTTTTATGGTATTCTCAATCTTCCTTTACCTTTCCGGATCATTCCGAGTCAGTTTCGGCCAACTCGGTACAAAATGACCGTTTTGCCCCTAGAGGGCCGGTCTCCTTCTTCGACCACACCGGCTCTGGGTATCAAACCGATAATGTCCCGAGAATACTTTTTATAGTGTTCTCAACCTTCCTTTACCTTTTCGGACCATTCCGAGTCAGTCTCGGCAAACCCGGTACAAAATGACCATTTTGCCCCTAGTGGGCTGGTCTCCTTTTCCGACCACGCCGGCTCTGGGAATCAAACCGGCAACCTCTGGGAACATTCTAAATAATGTTTCCAGATCCCAAGTCTTCTTCCGGGACAATCCGAGTTCGCCCCGGCAGCTTCCTAGTCCGATTGACCGTTTTGCCCCTAAAAGGCCCGGTCAACCTTTCCGACACATTTTGTCCTCACTTTTCAAGTCAAATACCTCCAGGACACTATTTTAAGTGTTCTTGCTCCTTTCCAGCCTTCCGGGTCATTCCTGGCTCCTCCAAATCATTCCCGGACTTTCTGGAGTCACTCCTAGTGAAACCAGGCTAAAGATTGCATGGTAGTCACTAGTACAGGCGCCCAAATCTAGTCAAAGATACGTTGTTTGCCAACTTATAAAGTTTCCTAAGTGGGTGGCACCACTAGTAGTGGCGCCAAGCCAAGAATTGGCCTGGTGCCACTCCTAGTGGCGCCAAGAGAAAGTTTGCCCTAGCACCACTGCAACAGGCGCCAAGTTTGTTCAACTTCTATAAATACAGAGCCTCATTCAATGTGAAAGGGGTCTGCAAACTTAACCTCAGAATCCTATATTTCGATATACAGAGCTCGAGCACCTCCAAAAACCCTAGTTTCCTTAGGTTCTCCAAACCCTAGCCACCCTATACTAAACCCTAGCCACCATACACAAACCCTAGCCTCCTATACACTCATACATGCCCCCATACACTCATACACTAGCCTTCAGCCATCTTTTGAAGACTTGAGGAGCTGCAACCTGAAGCTTGAAGACAACTCTTGAAGACGAAAGACGAAGATCAAGACCGAAGACCGAAGACTGCACGACACGCAAAATAAAGAAGGCATACGGTAGGCTTTCTCTTTAATTTTCTGTACTTTCCCCCTCTCTCTTCTCTCTCCAACCCAATTGGGTTTTTCTCTATTTTAATCCCCCATCTCTTTCCCCCCCTTTCTTTGCATGCTTGAAACAAGGGGATTCCCGGTCCATGTGTAGGATTGGGCTATTGGAGAGTCACCGTGTCGGGGGCTTTCTTCTAGTCTAACCAAAGACCACGTGGGTCCAGCCCCCTTGATTATGTGGTGAAGCCTTAACCTTGTATGTTCACGATCCCAAATTGCATTGTGCATATCATAATCTTGCATCTTCCAAAATTCGTTTTCAAACTCGTTTTCAAAAACGTTTTCAAACTTGTTTTCAAAATTGCATCAAAATCTTTTTTTTCAAAAACTTGTTTTCAAAATCACAATCCTAGGGTGATTCTAGCCTTTCCATGGCTAGGGTTGCTTTAGAAAAGTGTTACATTTAAAGTGACCAATATGATCCATATTTTCAAAATCTTGTTAATTTTCAAAACCGCTTTCCTAAAGTGGTTCTAGCCCTTTTATGGTTAGAATTGCTTTAGGAAAGTGAGACATTTTCATACTTTCCAAAAAACTCTCTCTCTTCTCAAAAATCTCTTCTAAAAATCTCTTTTTCAACATACTTTCCTAAAACTCTCTTTTTCAAAATTGTTTTCAAAAACTCCCTCCAAAAATATATTTTTCAAAGCTTTCTCTTTCAACTCCCCTCCAAAATCTTTTCCTTAAAATTCACTTTCTAAAAACACTCCCTAGATTCACCTTCCTAAAAAACTCTCTCCAAAAACCTTTCTAAAAAACTATCCTTTTCAAAAATTCTTCCCTCTAGAAACTCCTCTTTAGGATTTTCTTCCAAAATCTTCATTTTCAAAAGCGCACTTTCTAAAAACTCTTTCCTTAGAGTCCAAGTCAAGCCCTAAAACCCACAATTAGGAAACCCTAAATTTTCTTCCCAAAAACATGGTTTTCAAACTTTGCCCCAAACCTAGGTTTCCAAAATTTCTTGTTTTCACACCCAAAACTATACACGTTTCCAAAATCTCTTTTCTACTTCAAAACTATAATTTTCCAAACCTAGGGTTTTTAGAATCTCCTTTCCAAATCCTTACCAAATCCTATCTTCCCTTTAGGAAACCGAATCAAATCTCCCCGTTTAGGAAACTAGATCCCGTCCTCCGTTTTTGGAAACAAAAATCAAATCTTTTTTTTTAGAAACCAAATCCAATCCCTTCCTAATCTAAACCTTTCTTAATTCAATACCTTCCTAAACCATAAGCTTCCTAAACCATAAGTTTCCTAAACCTAAACTCTAAATCTTTCCTTAAATTTCAAAATCCAACTCTTTCTTAATTCAAATATTTCCTAATCTTCTCCTTTCCTAAATCTTAAGTTTCCAAAACTTGAACATAAAAATCTTTTCTAAATTTTAACACTCAACTTTTAAATATTTCCTAATTCTATCCTCTTTTCAAATCTTAACTTCTTAAACCTAAGTTTTCAAACCTTTCCTAAACTCAAGCCTTTCCAAATTTCAAGACTTTCTAAAATTTGAACTCTAAAACTTTCTAAATCCTAAACTTTCTAAATTTCAAATCTTTCTAAAATTCTAAGCTTCCTAAATTCAAAACTTTCTTAAGTTAAATCTTTCTAAACCCAAATCTTTCTAAACTCTAAACTTTCTAAAACTTCAACATCTTTCTAAATCTAAGACTTTTCTAAACTCAAAGCTTTCTTAATTTAAGACTTTCTTAAGTCGAAACTTTCTTAATTCAAACATTTCCTAAATTGAAAACTTTCCTTTTTCAAAGCTTTCCCAAAACGAAACTTTCTTATTTTCAAAACTTCCTTGTTTTCCAAATTTTCCAAATTCAAAACTTCCCTTTTTCAAACATTTCGAAATTTAAAACTTTCTTAATTCAAAACCTTCCTAATTCTAACCTTTCCTAATTTCAAAACTTCCCTAAACCTAAAACTTTCCTAATTTCAAACTTTCCAAAAATGACACTTTCCTAATTCGAAACTTTCCTAATCTAAATTTTTCCTAAATTCCAAGTTTCCAAATCTTTCAAGATCTTTCCAAATCCAACATTCTAATCTGATCTTTCTTAATCACAAGTCTTTCCTAGGTCTCCTATCTTTCCTAAGTCTAGGTTTCCTAAAACCAAGTCTTTCCAAAATCAATCTTTCCAAAGCAATTCCAATCTTTTCAAATTCAATCTCCTCTTCTAATCCCAAATCAAATCGAGTTTTATATCAACCTCTTTCTTCTAATCCAATTTCTCTCTTCAAATCAATCTCTTTTCAATCGGACTCCGGTCCGAACTACAACTGACCTGATTCCCCCAAAGGGATACGTAAGCAACCTTCATAGGTGCGGTCACAATACTTTTTAAACTTTCAATTCCACCCTCATGGGTGTGGTTTTCAGAATCTTTTCAAATCTCAAATTTCAATTTCAAAATTTCTATTTTCAAATTTCTACTTTTAATTTTCAAACTTTTCAATTTCAATTTTCAAACTTTCCAATTTCAATTTTCAAATCAAATCAATCTCTTTCTAAATCTATTTTTCCATTATCTTATTTTGCACTTGCATATCATGCATTATAGTTTTCGAACATTATTTTTCTAAAGTGAATAAGGTTGAACACATGTTAATTAAAGACTCTCATAGGTGAATCTAGGGTAGATTGACATGTAGGTACCGAAAGGGCGGGGTAGGGTGATAGCTTAGTGCGTCTTCCCTACACATAACCAACCTCTGAACCTAGGATCACTGATTTCAAAGACCAAACGGAGTTATTTTTCTAAAAAAGGGCTAAATGTTTTCCAAAGGTTGCCAAACAACCTGTTTTCTTAAAAACACTCTCTCAAGGAGATATTTTCAAATTATTTTCCAAAAACCCTAAGTGTAGTCTTCGGATTACTCTTAGTTTTTAGGTGACCTAACTCACCTTAATCAAGTTAGGTGGCGACTCCAAATCTTTTTCAAAAGCCCTTTATTTAAATCTAATTTTTCAATTCAAACCTAGTAGCACTCATTCTTCTAGGAGGGTGAGTTCTAACGAGAGAGTACAGCATTTTTCCCGCTTGTGTGAGTATTCCTCGAGTGCGAAAAATCTGGGCGCGACACCAATATCACCCTATTTGTGAGTGTTTTTGCCACTCTGATGGTTGCGATGTTTGTGAGTATTTCCGTCACTTTGACGGTGTATTTTTATTCCAAAGATTGCTAGATGGACTTATCGCCTCTAGGCCTTAGGTACTTTCTCGATTGATATGCTAAATAGAGGATATTCTACATTGGCAAGCTAGCAGGTGCCAGAAGTGAACCGTTCTAGCATATCAGGGAATTGGGTTCCGTCCTAATTGACGGGTGTGAAGGGACTTATTGTTTCGAGGGATTTTGTGCTTTCTCGATAAACGTGTCGTGTTAGATAGATTTACAGTTTGAGGGATCAACTTTCTTGAAAGACATGCAAAATTGAGTTTGAATCATCTGGACTGGAGTTAAAACTGGAATTGAGGTTGAAATACGAACTTACCATCTTTAGGAAGATGTGCCAACTGGACTTGGACTTAGCAATGCCCCAAGAACATTTTGGTCATTTTGCCTCTATTGGGTCTGGCAGACCCATGAAGTGCTTAATTAACTGGATTGAGTCTGGAAAGTTGGTTCGGGCTTGAATGTATCTGTGTCAGTTTGACTGTGAGTCCGATCGGGCCGGAGATCGCCGAGCAGGCAAAAATTAGGTGCTTACAGTATGTGTGTGAGCAAATGGGTGTTCAACATCAATTCCTATTGACATACAATAATCATCAAAAGTTTGAGATGTAAATTATCCAACATTATCTAGTCGTATTAATTTGATTAGGTAATCTAAAAACTGTGCCCGTAATCGAATAATTTGAGTAAGAAGTCTAGCAAAAGCAATATTACGGGTAGAAAGTAAACAAACATGTGACTACCGTGTGGATGCATCTATTACAACCATAAAATAATGAAATGGTCCACATGGAGGATGTATTAGCCCGCAGATATCCCCTTGAATTCTTTATAAGAATGATGGGAACTCAACTATTATCTTTAAAGGAGATGGTCTAACAATTAATTTTCCTTGTGAACAGATAGCATATGTATAATCATTTGAAAAAAAATCTTCTAGTCATTTAGCAAATGTCCATGTGAGTTCTTAATAATTCGACGTATCATTGTTGACCTCGAATAACCCAAATGATCATGCCATAATATAAAATTTTTTAGGTCAAAGCACTTCTGGTGCATCATTACAAGTGATTCCTCAGCTTTTATAGAAATATAATATAATCCAGAAGACAATGCAACAAGTTTTTCTGATATATATTTCTTTTCCAAAATATAAGAAATAATATAGTGTTGTTCTACATTATCTTTATTCGTCGTCTTAATATGATATCTATTACGATGTATATCTTTAAAACTTATTAGACTCCTTGCAAATATAGTAGAGTACAATGCATCATCAATACATAGCTTTGTTTCTCTTGGCAGTATTATATTGGTTCTTTCGGAGCTTTCAATTAATTTTGTTATGCCAGAGATTGTATTGACAGTAGTTTCAAATAATGTCAAGTGTGAGAAATATTTTTTCTCTCGAAATAATTATGTGCGTTGTTCTACTGTCTACCAGACATGTGGTTTCACCATTCATTTTAGAAATAATCAATGCATTGGTACGATCCATACATCTATATACAAAATATTAAAATTACTTATTTAAAACAAGATAATTTATTGAAAGGAAAACATATGAAGGAAACATTACAAAAGATGATAATAAACTAAATAGACTATGAAAAAGTAGAAAATAACATTAATTAGTGTGGGCATCCTCATCATCAATTAAATGATCTATTTTTTCACTTGCACCTTCAAAGAAATATGAAATATCCAGATAAGGAATATCGACCAGGCCATTAAAATTCGTAAAATGCATTTCTGAATTTTTTCCTTTATCTTTAATTAAGGCTTGGTAAAGCTCTCTCAAATGTTTGGGCGTACGATAGATACGTGACTAATATCATTTCATTCAACATCTATAACAAGTATCTTCATAATTCTTAAGAGGTTTATTTTGTAAAAATTTTTCCCTTTCAGAGTTATTCTACTGCTGGTGGTATGATGTTGTAATTTTAAATCTCATCTGATAAGTGTTACTGCCACGATAATTTTCACAAGTTCAAAAATTATTCCTGCTACGACCACGACCACGACCACGACCGCGTCCGCTAAATGAGATTGTATTCACTTTAGTAAATGGAGCAGAACTAGTAGGTTGGGACTGATAATTTTTCATTAGCAACTCATTATTTTACTTGGCCACAAGAAGACATGATATTAATTTAGAATATTTTTTAAATTTACGCTTACGATATTACTGCTGCAGGAGCACATTTGAGGCATGAAATACGGAGAATATTTTTTTCAACATGTCTTTATCAGTAATAATTTTTCCATATAACTTTAATCGTAAGCTGATTTTAAACAGCGCAAAGTTGTACTCACTAATCATTTTAAAGTCTTCCAACCTTAGGTGCATCCAATCAAATATGGCTCTTGGGAGGATTACGATCTTTTGATGCTTGTATATTTCCTTTAAATTTTTTCATAACATCAATGGATCCTTTATTGTGAGGTACTCAGATTTCAATTATTCATGAAGATAATGACAAAAAAAAAAATCATTGCTTTAGTGCAATTTTGCTGGGATACGTCATTTTTCTCAGTTATTGTTTACTCAAGTTCTTTCACAGCCAAATGGATCTTAGCATCAAAGATCCATGATAAATAGTTATCCCTAAAAATGTCAAGGGTGGTAAATTTTTATTTTGTAAGATTCGACATTTTCAGAATGCTATATTAACAAAACAATAAGATTAAATCAGGACAAAATTATTAAGACTACACATATATTTAGGTCACATAAAATAATAAAAGGAACAATACAAAATAATATTTGTCAACATGAATATTAAACAATCATGACCTTCTAACATTTTACACTTCATAGAAGTAATCAAGTATTAAAAGCTATGAGACATATACATATGTGTGTATTTAGAGCTTCTTGCTGATAACGTGTTATAAAACTAAAAGAATATAAAGCAGATACAATAACTTAAGGCAAAATATAGTGAATAGTTCTTCATGAACTGTCAAATATTTATCATATTAATTCTTTTAGAACAATTAGAGGTTGATCTTTTGGACCACTCAAGACTTTATTAATAGTACAGAACTAAAATATAATACAATATGATTTTTGAGAATTTACCTATACTTCACTTTCTTCTATTTTCTCTCTGCTTTCCCCTTTTTATTTTCTCTTATTTTTTGTTGTACCTGCTGGCCCAAGAAGGTAACCTAAAAAGGGGGGCTGGTGAATTGGGTTTTATAAAATTTATTTCAAGTAATGCAACTAAAAACAATTTTAGTACTTCAACAATAATTAATCAAAGTAAATATTAAGCAAGTAAAGTATATATCAAAGTATATATCTATGCAAGCATGTATAGTGAGCAAATAAGTAAAACAGAGCAAAAAAAGAAGAGCACCAGATTTATAAAGGTTCGGCCAACCTTGCCTACGTCCTCTCTTCTTCGATCCTCACGAAGATATTCCATTATGTAACTCCCTTTACACAGCTGCTAGTTTTGCTACAAGTGCCCAACTCACTCTTATAAGAGTTCTTCCCCAAGCTCTCATAACTCAAGAGATTTTGTTCAAGCTTCTCTCAAATTTACAAGTGATTTTGTCCAAGTTTCACTCAAACTTATAAGTGTTTTTACTCAAGAACACTCAAACTCACAGGTTTACAAACCCATCCAAGTGAAATGAATAAAGGTTTTACAAATAATAACTCTCCTAGTGAGTAGATGAATAAGAATAGCTCAATAGATAACCTTAATCACTCAGCAAAAAGATGTAGCAGTTGGAGCACAGCAAATTTCAGCTTTAAGATGTTGATTCAGCAGATATAATCACTATATGTTATGTTTAGAAGCTGTAACGATCTTGTATTTATAGCCATGGATTAATTTTAGCCGTTGGTAGTGGATGTGAGACCATTTGATGCAAGAATGGCGGAATATAATGTTCAAAAATAAAACCGTTGCTGTTAATGAGTCGACTTTTTTGTTGCAGGGGCCGACTCTTTTTATGTTTTAGTAGATTTTTAAAGGCTCTGTCCAAAAGGGTCAACTCCTGAGTGGTAGGGGTCGACTCATTTGGCCTAATTCTCAAATTTCAACCCTCTATCTCAATAAGTCGACTCTTTTGCTTGAGAGGTCGACTCTTTTTTAGTTCCATCAGAATTTTCAACCTCTGTTTGAATGAGTCAACTCTTGAAACTTGAGGGGTCAACTCTTTTCACCAGAAAATTTGTTTTTGCAGGTTTTCTCCATTATTCTCCAAAGTCTCCAATCTTTTTAAGGATCATCTAAATAAGCTTTTTGAGGCTTGCAAATACTTCTTCAAGACTTGATGACTTCAAGAACATCTTCAATCCTTTAATATGAAATCAACTCCATTTTAATTACTTGTGGAGCTCTTCAATCATCATTGCATCATTTATTGATTCAAGTTTTCTTCAAGATCTTTAAGAGAGCTTCCAAGACTTAAAATCTTTGTGTTTCAACTAATTTTTGAGGATTCTTCAATAGATACGGCTTCTTCTTTTTATTCAAGGCTTTGAGCATTTTTAATCTTCTTCCTTGACATCCATCATCTTGAAATTCTTTTATTCTCTATGAGATTGGCTTTGCTGAATATGCTCTCTCACTATGTTTATCAACCTTCATTCTAATATTTGCACCACAAGTTCTCCATTATGATAAGCGTTAGAAGTCTAATAATTAATCTGCACACTTAAGTAGAATTATTAGATCATTAAATCAAGTTTTGTTATCATCAAAATCAAGGCATTGAGTCAACAGTATCTTAAACTATCCCCTGAGCTCCTATATTTACACTAATTGAAGTCAGTACCCGAAGTCGAGCAAGGTAGCAACATGATGACCAAACAAAAAGATTTGAGACAGTAGCTGCACATGTAAGGTCATCCATGACATATGCTTACGTAATATTGAGTTTGTTTTAAAAAAAAAAAAAAACATTTCTAGACACTCTCTAAAGTTGCTTCCAAAGCATCCAAAACTTCTCATGAGTTTGTTTTCAGAGCTCTTTTCCATTCATATACTAGCATAAGCTATGTTTGACCTAATTCTCGCCAAATGAGATACGTAGACAACTTGAAAAAACCTAAGTATGATCATTTCGTCCATCAAATGGACATTTCCTTCCTTGGTCAAGAGTTCTAAACTTCTTTTCAAAACTAGCTTTCTAAAAAGTTTTATTTCAAACTTCCTACTTTCAAAACATTTTCAAAATATGCACATGCATCATCCATCCTCAAAGTGATGACAAAATATTTTCAAACATTTTTAAACTTACATGAGTGGATATTTAGTAATCGGAGAGTCGTGAGTAGATAAAGGGTGTAGAGAAATGTAGGTTTCAATTTTTTATCACATGAAGTAAGATGGTTTAGATACCTTCCCTACACGTAACTAATCCTCGGACTATAGATCTTTAACATGTAGACCAATTTGGAGTCATGTTTTTCAAAAGAGTTTTAAAACGTTTTTAAAAAGTTGCTAAAAACCTTATGTTAAAACCTTCTCTATAAGGCATTTCATAAAATTGCTTTCACAAACTAAAGTTTGGTCTTCGTTCCATACTTATTTTAGGTGACCTAGCACATATTTATTTATGTTAGGTGGTGACTCTAAAAATTTTCAAAAAGCCTTTATTAAAATCAAATTTCAAAAGTTAAAACCCGTCGCACTTGTATTTTTTAAAAGGATGAGTTTTATTAGAGAGAGTATAAGGTTTTTCCGAGTCAAGAGTTCTTGGTAAAAATCAAGATAAGACAATATGCATCCCCAACCAATAAAGAAGATTGGACGTTGAACCCATTTCATTCGATGGAAGTTGCCACTGTATTGGGCGTAGCTTTACTATGCGCTATTCATGGTGTTACCGTAGAAAACATTTTATTTGAAGATAGTGATGGTGCAAATACATTCCGTTATTACGTTGTTTAGAAGCAATAAAAAAATCACACTTTAAGCAAAAATGAGTAGGTGTTATGATCCTAAATAAAGATAAAGCAGAGCCAAATGTGATTTCTACCAACTAAATGTTATATCGTCAATGAAAATAGCATATGTATGTGTACATGCTACATGCTCAAAATAAAGGAGTCCTTGACATTAACCTGGCACCCGGCTGGCACTCCTTTGAATGAACTTGGAAAGAATTAAAAGTACTTCATCAGAGTGAGATAAAGAGTCTAAAACACAAAGTTCATGGAGATTATCAAAGCATAGAAATCCACTAAGGAGAAAAATCTATATATATATATATATATTTTAACTTCCAGTTCCCATGCCTCTCACTTCACCCTTGTTCTTAAGATTAAATGAGTAGTCATTTTCATTTCAAGCTAGGGATTAAGGTTAAATATTTGGTCCTAGAATATTTATATAACTTTAACTGTAACTATAATGCAACAAAAGATTACATGTATAATTTAGCCCACAATTGACACTTCTCAATTGCAGTTGGGACTAACTAATTTGGAGTTAAGCTAGTCACTTGAGTAGCTTCAAATTGTTTTCTCCTCCTCCTCTCTCTCTAAAATTTATGTAGCTTTCTCTTCAATGGGGTTTCAAGATTTTGATGGAATTAAACAATAGCAAGAACCCTAATAAATTGCAAGCATGAATTTTTGTTAAAGAGACTAGACGAAGCAAATGACATTCAGAAACAAGCTAACAGATTGAACCCCCAAAATATATATATATATATATATATAAAGAATGAAGAGATTGAAGATAAAAATTGCTTGGTTATATATGTATTCCTCTTTCAAGTTAACAGATCGAATAGTCCGAAGGAAGCATAGCACTTCTTCTTTTCAATACTCATCCCCATCAAATTGCAATTTGTGACTTTTATTACATTTGCAAGATTAATTTGTAGCAAATAAAGAAGCTTTTAAGGAACTAATACACACATCCAAATGTAATAGGCATGAGTATTAAAAACTTCGTACTGTCTGACTACTATTTTTTTTCCCGTTGTATGTATATATATAAACACTAAGATCAAACTATCTAATAAATTGACCCACTAAGGATAAAATCAATGGTTTAGCCTTAAACAGTAGTACAGCACAAACACATGCCTATAATTAACCTCTAAAAGCAAGAGTGCCAACTCTATGTAAACCTCTTAGGTAAATGGTATGTCAAAAAATTACCAAGTTATATTTTATTCAAAGTGGTTTATATGCATTTCTAGTAAAATAATAAAAGTAGACTGGTCTAGGGTACGTTCGATTCTCGTTTCAACCAGTTGAACCAAGTAATTTGATTGTTGTGTTTTTTAGTTATTTGCTTTGCTATTTTAGAGAGATTGGTTTAGAGCGAGATAAAAGAAGCATAGAATGGGAAATAAATATGGAGAATATAACTAATACAAGGGTAAAACACTGTAAGCTCTTTTTTTGGTTAACAATTTGGCCGACAAAGCTGAAAGGGAAAATCTGTGTAATTCCAAAAAATTGAGTTATTTTGTAATTATGACAAATATTAGTGTAGTTCATTGTAATTTAACCGTTTAATTATCGTTTCACGAACCGTTGGACAGCGATCAATCGAACCGGCCATGTGTTCCGGTTAATGTCCGGTCCCGTTCGATAGCTAAGAAGTGGTCTACCCTGCTGCTTCGCATCAGCCTTCCTGTCGCCATGTCTGTAGAGCTCAAACTCTCGCGATCAAATCGTATCTATCGCCCTGATGTAATTTGCTCTCTCTAACCTACCTTCACAGATGATCTTTCTCTCTCTGTCGATATATGTGTGTATGTGTATTCGTATATGATATGTGTATGGTGACTCTGTTTCTAACTTCAGGAACCACTTGACGGCAAAATCGTTACAAAGCTTCCATCTTCGATCTCCCACAATGGGATTCGACTTACTGTGAATGGATCGGTCAACTTGCAGGTTGTTTTCCCCCGTCTAAGGAAAAGAGAAGAGAAGTCCCGAGTGTTATGTTTTTCTGTTGTTTCTGCTTTTCTCCGTCCTAAAAGAAAAGTTTCAAAGTCGTGACTTCTTTTATTTTCCTGCATTTTCTCAGCGTCCAAACAAATATTGATTGAGCTGATTCTTCGTCAGATTGTCTTTGTTTAGGTCCGCGGAGGATCAGCTGGAGTGATCGAGTCTTTATATGGCGTTCTCAAGCCTATCTCCATTGTGTAAGTGTTCTCCCTCTCTTTCTCTGCTGTGGTATTTATTGAATTATTGTAATTGCACGAAATTTGGACAAAGAGAAGGAAATTTTAAGTGGGATTAACAGTTGAAGAACTAGGAAAGAAAATTCTTTTTCAGTATGAATGCATTGAAGAAAAATAGGACTATAAAATTTTCAATTGCTTGGTTCTAGTGATTTTCAGTTGTAGTGGCCGCTGACTTTTAGACTTAGAATTTTTATATTTAACACTAGGCTTCAATGTAGGGGAAAAAAATAAAAGAAAAGAAATTAGAATTTTAGCATTTCACTATCAAGGACTGGAGAAATTTAAAACCTGTACTGAACTGAGCCTAATGCTACAAAAGTATCTATGGTGCCTCCATATACACTCTGGTCTTTAAATAATGGGTTTGCGCTTGTCTAATTTATTATGTATGCTATTTTCATTGCTTTTGCTTCTCAAAGAAGTAACATTCTTGGATTTATTCCTTTTATAGTCCAAACCTCAACTTCAAAAATTTGCTGACCTGCAGGATTTGAATGTCATTGGAAACCTAATGTTTGGTCGATATTTTGCAGTAAATAGTAATAAAGTTTATGGAGAAGAAAAAGCTCTTACTAGTAATAGGAGCGTAAAAATGGTGACGAACTATTAAATGAGGGATTTGTGTAACATCTGCCTAATGTCTGCACAAAGGGGGCTATAAGCTAGTCATTCAGTTGTCTCTTCTTTGTAACAATTTCTTCCACATTAGGAAATAGAATTCGGTGAACATTTGGATATTCACAACTCCTATTTCGAGTCTGCTACTTAAAGTGTTACTTGAGAGTTCAAGGTTGTTCAAATTTCCAATCTGCTTACTTTTTACATTAGGATAGACTTTTCCATTTACTTGTTTAAAAAAGATAGACTTACCCATTTAAGTTCCAGAACACTAGATTGTCAGTCTGTTTGTAATTTTCCCTTGTAGTCATTTTCTCTTGAAGGATGATAAAAGTGTTCAGTAGCTGCAGTAGTGGTTGAGAATTATCTAGTGAATCTATCAGGTCAATGTTTATGCATTAAGTATCAGTGAGTCCTCGCAATTTTATAAAGCTATGTCATTGATCTATTATGTCATTTGCTGACAGAGAGACAAACTTTTGAACCACCTTGCCTCTTTGTAAAATAATGTGAACATATCCATACTTGTGTAAGAAGTTTCCAAACATGTCCACCAAAGTGGTGGGAATTCTTCAATTTGTGATGTAATTGATACATGCATGTTTCAACACAACATGGATTCTATCAGAACTTCTGGTGCTATGGGGTTTCCATGAAAACTCTTTGAAACTTCCTGAACTAGTAGAACTTATTGTAAATTTTTTCTTATGAATTATTATAATTCTATATAAAATAGCAAGATTTGGCAAATGTTAGTCTTATAGATGATCAATGCAATAAGAATGTATCAGATTTAACCATTAAAAATGATCTTCTAAAAACAAATGTATTTAGATCAAATATATAAATTGAGGGAATTTTAGAATTTGAAATTTTGAAGAAAGTGCTTTTGCTTCTTTTAAATTAATATGATCAAAGATGGCATGACCTATCTAGTTAACATTACATGCATCAATAGCTTTTGGTATAGTGGTAGTTTAATTATTTTACATATGAGGTTTGTTTGTTTTTGAATCTTGTTATTTCTTGCTTGGGGTTATGATTATTCAAGTCATTCTAGGATGTTCTTTATTTTGGATTTTATTTTTTGATAAGTGAGCCATTGGATGTTAAAATGTTTTATTTACCAGAACTGATGTTTATAAAATTTTCTTCATTAATAAAGGTTTTATTTCAAAGTTTTACTTTGAGTTTGGTCAGGAATCTTTTCTTGGGTTGTAATTAAGCCTGTTACTTGTTTACAACTCGACATTTTGTTCTGATTGAGTACCAAATCGTTAATTTATTGATTAGATCAATTGTTAGACAGTTAATCAGTGTCTCTAAGCTTGTTTGGATAACAGGAATGGAAGATAAGGAATGAGTATCTCACTGCTAGAAGTCTCATTATCAATGCCATTCAAGTGTCTCTGGTAGTAAGGAATTAAATCTACAAAAGGATATAATTTGTGAATATTTTGCTTCCACCTTTCTTTTTCTTTTTTCTTTTTCTTAATCTTGAACAGTCCAAGGATGGGAGATTCCCCTGAGGGTGCAGAAATGGATTTTTCACATAGTTTGGCGATTTCCTTGCACCTTGAATATGCAACTAGCATTAACTAACTTTTTATCTCTTAAGCGCAGCCAAATGACAGAATGAATTGGACCTATCGGATTCCCATTCTGCCTCTCTATATTTTCTATCCAAATGTAGCCTTAGAGTTTTCCAACATCTATAAGCAATATCTCTTGCTATGAAATGCTGCTCGAGTTTAGCAAATGTTTTTTTTCGTGGTTATGGAGCATCTTTACATTGGGTAACTGGGGTGTGGATCTCAAACAAGCCGTTGTGAAATGGGGTAGTTTCCTCTTTTTTTCCTAAGCTTTCTTGTCTGTTACATTCTTTTGCTACATAACTGGTCACAGCACCTTTTGGCTATCAAAACTGTCCTAGTATTTTAGTTACTTCTCTGACTACTTATCCTTGTGCTTCAGCTCTAGAATACAAGAACTTTGGGCTGTCCTGCTTCAATTAGTTTAAGATGTGTATTTTATTTGATGTCCATATGCGTTAATGTCTCATTCTCTTGTTTCCCACAAATCAACTTTTTTCCCTCCTATATTTTTGTTGTCTTGTATGTGTATTTTTTTTTGTTCTTTAAGTATACATTGTTATCTTAACATATATGTTCTATCAATTGGTTTCAATACTTCTACTTGTGGTTTTTGGGATTTTCTGTCATTTACATATACTTACATACATAACAGTTTTCCCTAATGTTTCATAATTTTGCAGCATTTCAACAAGGTTTTTGCAATGTTTCAATCTTTTACCTGGCCAAAACACACCCTCAAAATATCTGATTCCACCATGGCATACATATATATGATGAAAGTTTATGTAGTAGTAAGAATAATACATATTGCATCCATACCAGTTGTTTTCAGTTCTGCAAATTTGGTTATGAACTCATTTTTATCACCTTTTAAAGAGGTCTGAAGCTTCGTTCTCAATATCTTCAAGGGGAAGTATAGGTCAGGCAGGAGGAGGCTTTAGGGTGGCAGGACTTGCTTGACATGGGCCTCTTGTTTGAAAAGCTAGGGGGGGCAGCTGGGGTTTGCTTCTGAATGAGTGATGAGGAAGGTGAGACAGCAGCATGCTTCTGAATGGGTGATGAGCAAGTTCATGGGGGTGTCGTGTGAAGGTTTTGAGGAGAAAGGAAGGTTGTGCATGATGAACAAAAGCAGCGGTACAACTGGAGGCTGGCAGAAGGGGAGTAAGACTGGGAAGCAAGCAAAGCTAGTCCCTCCATACCAGCTAGCAGTCTCGTTTAGGGAGTCCCCTTCTTTACTGGAGAGAACTCGGTTGGTTTACGGCATTTTGCATACTGGGCAGCTCAATCTTATTGATTTCAGCTGTGTCCGTTGCTCCCTTTGGCTGGCTGTTATGGTTAATGGATTGGGGATAAAGGGCCAACCAATGCACCCTTAGAGGTTTGGGAACGACCCCGACCATCAAATGACCCCCCTGGATCTTCCACTGTTCAGGCTCCCTTTCCTCCCTATGCTATGCTCCCCTGGCTCAGGCCTACCAGGCTTTGCGCCTGTTGCGTTTTCACTAGACAGTCTTTGCCAGCAGTGCCATCCTCCTGCTGGCTATATGGGCAGGTTGAAATAAGAAATTTGGCTTGCTAGGTTAATTATGAGCGGAGTGATAAAGGGAGTGTGAGGAAGAGGGGTAGGGGTAACTTATTGTGTTCCTTTTGTTGATAAAAATTCTTAGCTGGAATGTGAGGGCTTGAATGCTCCTAACAAGGGGTGGCAGTGAAGGCAATGATTATGGCAGTGAATTGTATTTAGTTAGTGAAAACTGGATGTGGTATGTTTGCAAGAATAAAAATGGAAGGTGTCTAATGAGTTAATTCAAGGTGTTTGGGGGGGGAGCTTTGTGGATTGATTGGATTTGCATGCGGTGGAAGCGGTAGGGGATGTTATGTTATCTTAATGTGGGCCAAAAGAGTTTTGGAAAGGGAGGATAGTGAGGTGGGGCTCTTTTCCATCTCTTGCCTCTTCAGATGTGTAGAGGATAGTTTTTGTTGGTATTGTGAGGAGTTTATGGGGACTGAGAGAGGGTGATGTGGGAGGAGTTGACGTGGTTAGTGTTTGGATCAGCTTATTTAAGCTGGTTATTGAAATATTTTTTCTTCATCATTTAGTGCCTTTTTTCAACCACATTCAATTTCTTTTTTATTTTTATGTGCTTCTAGGTTCGGGTGGACAAATTCCGTTGATTTGGTAGATGAGTCTGTTGGTTCAGCAATAGAAGGGGTTTCTCACTCACGACAAAAGCTAAGGGCTTGGTCGAAGACAGACCAAATAGGGGATTTTACCTCTTTTTTTGTTGAATTGATTCAGGCTCTCAAAGGTAGCAATTACCATGACAATTACATTGGAAATAGTAGTGAAAGCGAGAGTTCCAGTATAAGAACCAGCACGAATGGAAGTGATTTAACTATAAGAGAAAGTTCTAATGATCCCGATGTAACTCAAAATGGCAGGGTATTGAAAGAGCTCAATACCACTGCGATGGCTCTTATTCCTTAAATCCCAAATCCAGATAAGTTGAAGGACTTCCGCCCTAAAATAACTGTCATCATTGCATTCTAACTATAAATATGACTTCTTTTGCGTTATAAATGATGAAGATAAACAAGTTTTAAGGTTTTTTATTTTTATTTTTATTTTTTTTTCTACGGCTGTGGTCTTGCCTACTAAAATGGTTTAGAGTTCATCTCTTAAGCTGAGTCTGACAATTCTCAATTGCAATATATGTTTTTAGGTTTTTGCGTAGGGACTTTTGGTTTTATTTGTAGAACATGAATACAGAGCTAACTAATCTTGTTTGTCCAGAATTTTGGATGGCTACTTACATTAAGTTTCCTTTGTGATATGCATGCTTGGGTCATTGGATATTTATATGAATGAGCATGATTTTTATTTATTTTCTCTTGCTACTCCTCCTCGTTTAATTGTTTTCTTCACTTGGCAACAGGAATAAGAGTGTTGAGGTCAGATCTTCTGCAAGGATAGGTTCAGGAACAACAGAGGTACTGTATCTGGATAGATACTTTGTCACATAAGGTTACTAACAATACGGAATAGTTTTCTTATAGCTGATGGTTCATAGATGTTTTAACACTTTGGAATCTTGAACTGAAGGTCCAGCCCATTGAATTAAACTTTACTTGCATTTATGTAACTTGGTGTATGTTACATTAAGCATCTGCTCAATTGGCTATGGTTTGTTAGTCATTGTGTGCTCCTCTCTTTTTTCTTTTTTGTTCATATTGTTGCCCTTATTCTGTTGAAAATGTTCTATCTTTCATGAGTGCTTTGTGTATGTGGAAAATTTCTATTAGACATAAAGAATGAGTGATGAATATGCTAGAGGTGAGGATTCCCTCTAGTAGACCAGTCAAAGAAATACTCAAAACCATAGGGGGACAAGGTTTGCACTTGGATGCACACCTACCAATCTGTTGTTCCTTGAAAAAAGAGACCAACACACAAATGCAACCACCTAAGCAGACCAGAATAAAACAGCCATAGCCCGAAAAAGTAAAATTTAAGCCAGAGAGCAGGATCTCAGTTATCCACTGTGGTTCTCAAAACAGCAAAATAAAAGACTGGTCTGCTGTATGATCATTACCATGAAGTGAGAACAATAGTTTCTCCTCAAGCCGAAGCTTCTAGAACCACACCAAAGCAACAACTAGTAATGGAAGATTTTGTCCAGCACTGCTTTAAAGACTAGCAACCTGTGATGGAGAGTTCTTTCGCAAGAGGAGCTATATTTAGAATCATGGACAGCAACGTCTGCAGCAGGATATCATAGCTACCAATTTGTATAGAGAGCTATATGCACAAAGTTCCCTCAATTGTGCTATGTACAGTTTAAAATGAATGTGCTTGTCTCTTTAATTTTTTTGGGTAGGGGAGACTTTTCCCATTTCATTGGATTCTTTTATAGAGTGTCTCGGGGATTTGTATTTGCCTGTAGATATATAGGGGTTTTGTGTGGCTTTTTGAGCCTTGCTGTATACTTTGTGTGTACAGGTTTGCACCCCCTTTTTGGTGCCTTTTGATATAATTTACTTTACCTATAAAAAAAAAAAAAAAGAACTTCTGACATTGATTCTGTTCTCCTTAACTGTAATATTTGAATATTGCCTCTTTAATAATTGTTTTCCGCTATTACAGATACCTTTCTCTGTGATTCTGAAACATCCAGGAGATGACAATTTGGAAAGATTTTATGAAACCTTTCATGGAGCAAATATCAGCATTCAGGTGGAACTTTTTCTTCTTTGCTTGGCCTGGTTCCACCTTCTAATTCCATGATAATTTAATTTTTTAATATAATCTTGTTTTTATGAAGTAATTTTTTTGAGGTTGAGAACTCACATTTGATATCCTATAAATCCCATGATAGTATCTGGTAACTGTGGACATACTGAGGGGATACCTGCATAAATCAATGTCTGCGACAATGGAGTTCATAGTTGAAAGTGAGAAAGGTATGACCATATTCTCATTCTATAATTTCTGCCATGCAAAATAATAAATGTACTGTCTCAGCTTCCTTTTCGGGGTTGTGTTTTCTTCAGCTAACCTCCCGGATCAACCAGTTTCTCCTGAAATGGTCATATTTTACATTACTCAGGACACACAAAGACATTCATTACTTCCTGAACTAAAATCAGGTTGCTTCTTGTTCTCCTTTCCCCTATCTTTTATAGTTCTACCTTAATAAGAGCGCCAAATTATGATTTTCCTCCTTCCATGACATTGTTTTGTTCCTTACGAAGGTCCTGGGTTTTTTGCTTTTATTAATTGCCTGAGACACTGATAAGCATGAAGTTTGACAAAACTTGAAGGACTACTGGTACATTTTAGGAAAACGTGGAGCATCCTTGTCTTGCGTTTGGTTGTTGACCTCTTAAATTTAGCTCGTAGCCACACTACAGTTATCTTAGGTTATTGACAATTGTTGTCGTTGACTAGGTGGTTTCCGAGTAACTGGTAAGGTTTGCACTCAGTGTTCGTTATCAGATCCTATTAATGGCGAGCTAACAGTTGAAGCATCTGCGGTTCCTATTCATTCCATTGATATCCACTTGCTTCGTGTAGAGTCAATTCTACTCGGGGAAAGGATTGTAACTGAAACCTCTTTAATTCAGACTACTCAGGCAATGCAACATTTCACATTGTTTAAAGCAATTTTAGTTGTATTACATATTTTTCAAATTTCCTTTTTCTCCCTTTATTTTTACGGAACTTCCCTTCATCTACTAGATAGCAGATGGAGATGTCTGCCATAATATGAGTCTGCCCATCTACATCATACTTCCCCGTCTCTTGACTTGTGTGACAACTTTTGCTGGGTGAGTTGCTGATTTACTCTAATTTTCTCCTCTATTCCTTTTGCTAATTTTTTATTTTTTATTTTCTCCAAAGCACAAGTGGCAACTGCTGCAGTTCTGTTCAATAATTACCTTGTTATGTTCATGCATGACTACTTGACCAGCAAGCATGAATGACTTAATTTTGGGAAAAAAAATGGTCATGTACAGATTAAGGTTATCACTTCTCAATGTCAACCAGAAGGATATCAGCTGAGAAACATGGACACTTCTAAGAAGGTGCCGTGTCCGTCACTTACTCATATGAAACACGTTGTAAGTTTGAAGAAATTACTTGGCATCCAATTGTAAAATAAAAGCAATATGAATTTGATATTTAAAATATAAAATATATGGTTTTTAATTGTAATTAGTATTGTTCAGCATTTTTTTCATTACCTTGGGTAAAATATATCTATTTATCACATATAAAAATTACATAAAAATATAATTTTGCCGTGTCTCTACTGTGTCGTGTCCTGTATTTTTTAAAAATCGCCATGTTGGCGTGTTGGTGTTGTGTCGTGTTTGTATCGCGTGTCTATGACCATGCTTCTTAGGATTTCAGGCTTGTGCATTGCAGTCTAGACCATGCAAGTGCTTTTTTCTTTCCATTCATACACATCAGAACTCTCATGTTCACGAGCTCTAAAAGAATTGTCACCATATTAGGTAGGTAATATACTAACTAGAGAAAATGTATAAAATTCTCTTGGTATTTTAGTGGCATCTACCTTGCTCCAGACAGTGGATTTCTAATGCTGAGATTTCAGATGGCATGGTTGTGTTAATCTAACGACTTCTTCATCATGCAACCAGGTGTCTAAATGTTGTTATATTTTGAGAGGTCAATTTAGCTAGTGACACTGAAGGGGAGGTCCTATTGATTCTGCTGCTATGTTCCTACTCAGTGGAAGTGCTAGGATAAAGAACTCAGGTCTTTGGATTTCAAGGACTCCTCCAGTATCTATCGATAAGCTTCTGGCAACTGGTTTTCCTCGTAGGCTCAGAATGTAGTTTCTTTTTTTAGGGCTTTAGGGAAAAGAACTCATGTTCCCACAACCATGTAGGATGTTAGTCAAGCCTATAGTCGACACCGGGTCTATAATTTTGGTTTACATTTTCATCTCAAAGATCTTGTGCAAAAATATTTTCACTTTTCTGGATGAATTTGGAACTTTTTCTAGGATTTAAGATGTCCAAATCAACTGATAAACTGGGGATGTACAAAATAGGTACTTTCTTTATACTCTCTTATTGGTTACTAACTTGTTTGT
This sequence comes from Euryodendron excelsum, assembly GCA_033060915.1. Taxonomy (NCBI): domain Eukaryota; kingdom Viridiplantae; phylum Streptophyta; class Magnoliopsida; order Ericales; family Pentaphylacaceae; genus Euryodendron; species Euryodendron excelsum. The sequence continues at coordinate 12,931,665 of CM065384.1, read as the reverse complement.
TCCGGTCTATTGGGATTAATAAAAGAAGCATGACAAAGGCCTTGCTACTGTTTGTATTTTGTTGGAAGAAGGATAAGCAATTTATTTATTTAAATTGCATCTTGTTATTGAGACAGGACATCTGTTATTTTAAACTTAGCCACGAGAACTTGGAATGATAAGGTCTAACCAAATTCTGGAAATAGAAATTTCAGTTTGATTGAACAAGGGTTTTACTCCATCTTTGGGTTGAAACTTTGCCACTCTTTTAGTAATATTGATTACAGACACTGTCTTTAAGTTTACTGAAATTAAATGATAATATAAGTTGTGAAAGTACCTCATCCATGTTATATCAAACTGTGAGAGAGTTGTATACATTTCTGTCATGTTCAATGAATGCACCAACTTCAAGAGGTGGAATGCTGTTGGTTGAAGATGCATGAAACAATGGAATGCTGAAAGATATAGAACTGGAGTATGTCTGACAAGTTGATAGTGTCCATATAGCTTATACGACATAATTAGGATGACCCTTGGGTGGCCGTATTTATGATTTATCCTATCTTTTTATCACCTTGTGAGACTCTAGTCTTTGTAGAAACATTAAACTATTGATGCTTGATCCTGAATGAAGGTGCTGGGGATAATCCAGCTTCCTTTCCACAGTGGGTTCATTATCTTTTGGATTCTTAAATTCAACATGCAGGTGATAGTGACCATTCAGGTATATGAGAACCTATCAACAAATGTGAAACATAAAAACTCAAGGATCTGTAGACATATAGCTAGGGGACACTGAAGAGTCATTTGTGTTGCTGTTTTGAGATATAAGTAACAGATTTGCAGCCATATCTATTCATCTGTAAGTCTAAGCTCTATGGAATAATTATAGCCTTGCACATCTTTGTTCGTGGTTTCAAGATAGACAGGCATGTATCTTAATCGATGGTCTTCGCTTTCTGCTTCAGTTTTTGGGAACCACTTATCATGTGTAAAATATTCTCAAAGACTCCTGTTTGGATTTTGATGAAGAGGCACAAAGTCCAATTTGGTGACTCAAAGGCCCTAGATGTCTTAGGAAATTGGTTTGAACAATAGTCACATACACATAAGATCCATGCAGTTTATTGAGCTCTCTACATAAAAGTCTCTATCCTCCCTCCCTCTCTCCCTTGTCAGGTTTGCCTCTGGTCCTCTCTTTTAATGGTGCCTACTTCTACCTTCCTTTATGGTGGAGTTAGCGGCGTGAGAAGAAATTGGCTAACTTCTCTAGGAGGATAAGCTTTTTTCATGGAAGGCGTTAGAAACCTATGGACAAGTTTGACCTTCATAGGATTCGTTCACCCTGCTCTATCTGGTGGCTTGTTCTTGGAAAGAGAACTCTACTCGCAGTAACTTTATTGTTGTGCCTGAGCATGCCAGTCATTTGGTTTACCAACATTATAAGAGAATATTGCCGTTAATTGCTTATTTAAATGTTAATTCAAGGAGATATCTTGCAACATATAGTAACTAATGCTATAGTTCTCTTCCCGAAGATCTCCACATGCATGCTTTTTGACCATGTACTTTAGCTATTGTGCCATGCTTTACCTTTTCTTTATACTTGGATCGTGTGTATGCCATGACTAGAGTGCATATGTAATGCCTTGTTTGAATGCATTGCAGTCCCTTTTCGATAGAATTCAAACTTTCGATTGTCATTACCTTTCAGTCAGAGTTGTCCAAATTGCATCCAAAATCTGATCCTAGAACTCCTAGACTATGGGTAAGCATCAGTTTGGGTAGTCCCTATCAATAGCAGCTATCTGTTGTACTGAAATTATTACTTTTTTTTTTTTTTGAATTTCAGCTGGCAATGGAAAGTGTACCATTAGAATTGGTTCGGATGAAGTAAGATAATCCATGATTAGGTAATCTTCTGATCAAACTCTTCCTAACTCCGCCATGTAAATGAAATGTAAACTTCTGGATGTGTACTTTATCAGGCAGTAGCTCAGTAGTTTCCAGAAGTCTCCATAAGACCTGAAGAGGAAGAGGGTGGAAGCTAAAGCCTGTGCTTGGAATGAGGTGGGTTTGCCTGTGCTTTACTATGTACAATTTTAAAGAAAGAAACAGTTGTTGAATTTGGGAATATCCCAGTAAACAGAATCAACATCTTGAAACCATGTAATATGCGTATCATTTAATGATAGTGTACATCTTCAGAGACCGAAAAGAAAACTAGAAAAAAAGTGATGATGGTTATTTGAACAGGAAAAGAATGGATGAATGAAATTCAGATTCGGAGACGAAATGAAAACCAGCTGTACAGGGGCAAGTAATTCACTGTCCCCAGTTTTGTCTGATTAAAAGAGCTAACATAATAATCTAAACCAAGCAAGCACTTAACAACATAATTTTGTTGATGTGAGAAGGTGATTTGTAGCTTGTTGACATTTCATATTCATGTCCATTTCCCTTGATTTGTAGTCCCTGGTGGCCTAGCATGATTCATTTTCATTCTTATCACTCGAATTAAAAAAAAAAAATCCAAAATTTCTCACTGTTTTTAAGTTTTTACTGCCGTGGCTGTTGTTGGCCTCTTCATCTTTCATATGCTCTAGCAAATGCTTATGAACGGCACTAACTTCCAACTCTTTAATGATTAATCATCTAACTGTCTCAACTTATTAAGTTTGAATACCCACCCCCAGAGCATGAGATTGTGCCGGTCCACTTTATATTCAAGACCAGTTATTATGCCACACAAAACTCTCATTCGTGTCGAGAGAAAATTTTGTGCGAGGTCTGGGATGGAACGAGACAAGAAAATGAGGGCAGGGAAGGGCAGGGCAGGGGAGTACCCAAATGTAAAGCTCGGGTCGTGGCACCAAGCACGACATATATATATATATATATATATGATAACGTGCGGGTCTACTTTTATATGCTCTGGAATTCAAAGCTTTGGCTGAAAGACTAGTTGCTATCAAGGTCTACTGAATTCAACAACTTAATGCATGCCTGCATCGTTTAGGTGGGTGGCTGGAAATTATTTTTCAAAGGTGATCAGATATATATGCTTCAGTCTGCGACTGTGAGGGCATCATCCATTTAATTCAACTCCTAGCGTGTGATGTCTCCTTTGAAGATGACCAACCAACCCAAGAACATTGATTGATGAAGCAGTAGTGAATTTGACCATTCCCCCCTTTGAAAGTTTAATGATATGCTACCATAATCTCTGAAAGAATTTGGAATAAGGACGGATACAACCGTATTACCATGCTGTTGCTATGGGCCTATTTTTATCCTCCAAATAATAATAAAAAAAAGTAATTATGATTTGAGTGAAAATCATGTGACGCTCATTTATATCTATATCTATGTTATCATGATAAAATTGGTGAAACTCTAAATTTAAAAAAAAAAAATGGTGGTTACTTTTATGTGCAAATCAAAAGTTCCTGTAAAACAAACAAATTATTAACGTTGTGTATATCTTATCTAGCTTACAAGGACAAATTAGTAAAATATTAATTTAGATTTTATAACTGCTTAGTACTTACTCCCTTTTTTTTTTTTTTTTCTCACTTACTTGCACAAACTAATTACCCACGTAGTGGAGGCACCATTCTAGTTATTATAAAGTTAACACTGATTTGGTGAAGTTTGTCATAATTGTAATTTTCAAAAATGCTACGCTGTGAGTTGAACATAACAACATAAAAGGGTAAACACGTAAAATTAAAAATCGAATACAATTAGTGGGATTAGTGAGTTAGTGAGGTTAGGTAGGTTAGTAGGACACACGTGTGCCTCCACTTTTAGTGTGATTTAAAAGTCAAAACATAATATTTTGTGGTTGGAACTTAATTGTAAAATGAATGAAAAACCGTTAGAACCAACGACAATTCTGTTACATGAATATTTTTGTAATTTCATCTCTCCAAAATAGAAAATTAAAAAGTTGATTTACCCTTTTATATCAAAATAAAATAGCCCTTCACATGGACATTTTTGTAATTTCACCAAATCTATTAGGATTTAATTTATTTTGCAATAAGTCCACACCATAAAAAATTATATGTTCACTTAGGAGCCACAGGGTGGTCATTTGATATTTGTTAAAATTACAAGCAATAAAGTGTAATTATCCTTTAAAAATAAGTTTTCAATATGCTTTTTTTTTTTTCCTCTCTTCTGTCTTCTTTAATTGTTAATGTTTCCAAACCTACTTCAAGATAGCGTGCAAGAATCGGGAATTACTATATCCACATCTGTAATAGCTGTATCCAACAGGCCCCAACTTCAAACGAAGCTGCTTTGTCCCATTGCTTATCTTAATGAACAATCACTAAAATCAATACTTCCAACTCACTTTCTCATCCATCATTTTAGGTCTTGTAACATCCAAAGATCAGATAAGCTCACAGGCATTAACAGACAGAAAAGAAAAAAAGAAAAAAAGCAGGCTTTATTCACATACTTCAAACATCAAAAGTGTTACTGTTGGAATATCATCTCCACTTAAAACATTTCATTGTGAAGAATAATCTCCAAAATGCATACTTCAACGCACTTTCTTGTTATCTAAAATCCACACACAGCTTAATTTCTCATTATTCAAAGTATTTACTTCTCCAAAGACTAATACCTTACTCGACTGAAAACTCATACAACATGCTATGTTTATACTTCTCACCGGGTTTAACAACAATGGATGGGAAGTTCGGCTCATTAATGGCGTTTGGAAATCCTTGTGTCTCCAAACAGAGACCTGAGTGCTTCCCATACGCAGCCCCGGCTTTACCCACGATTCCATTCACATAGTTAGCAGTGTAGAACTGCATGCCGGGAGCATTGGTCCATAAGTTTAGGACCCTTGAGCTTGATGGGTCCTTCACTTTTGCAGCATGTTTCAGGCCCATTTTCTCATCCCCACAGTCGAGTACGTAATTATGGTCATAACCTAAACCAACCTCATGGATTGAGCTCCCGATTTTCTTCTCAGTGGTGAAATCGAAAGGGGTGCCTTTGACTAGCATGATTTCACCTGTTGGAATTGTGTTATCATCCACAGGAGTGATATGCAATGCCCATATCTGAGCTGAATGGTCAAGTATGTTCCCAGAGTTGTGACCAGCTAAATTCCAGTAAGTGTGTTGAGCTAAGCTGATAGGAGTGGGCTTATTTTCAGGTAAGGCCTCCATGTCAAGCCTCAATGTTGTGCTTGAAGTAAGGGTGTAAGTTGCAGTTACAGAAACATCTCCTGGGTAACCTGTTTTGAGCAACAGAAGAATTATTTTAACTTGTGTACCAAGTGTCAATGCGGACTGAGAGAGAGAGAGAGAGAGAGAGTTGGTACCTTCCTCCCCGTCACAACTATGATATTTGAAAGTAATGGATGGATTTACACCCTGTTTGTATTCAACAATGTCCCAAACCACCTTATCGAAACCCTTGAATCCACCTAAAAGGAAGAAAAGTTCAAAAGTGTCGACAATACATGGGATTAAAACATTGAATTTTCAGTTGCATGACAATTTTCCAAGAAGAATAAAATGCAGTTGTGCTTCGACAGGCAAAAGGACTATAATAAATCTTGATGTCATGCAGCTGGTAATTTCTATCATTTGAGTATCAGCATAGAGAAAGTAAAGCAACAAATAGGATGTTTCTTTGCTAACTGAAGCAACAGATATACCTGGTCAAGTGGGAAGAGATTCCAGGTGATGCGGTGTTTCTAGAAGGGAAGTGGGATTATGATTATAACTTTACCTCTTTCTAGTCAGGAAGGATTAATAGTAAGTAACAAGGCAAAAATGAACCTTAATGATGCAACTTGAACATAATATTGAGGTTAGTGTACCATGGTCATTCCACGTAGTATATGGATAAACCTCTCTCTCTCTCTCTCTCTCTCTCTCTCTCTGTATATATATATGTAAACACAAAATTATATTGTCACTTCCGAAAAAACATGCTGGGAATTGCTTTCGCATGACAGAGAGCATGAGAATTTTTTTCAAACACCATAGTTCTTATGAAAAAATACAGCATGTTTACAAGAAACATGAACAATGCAAATATTCCCTAAGAAATTTGTTTTCCTCATTATCGAATTCAGTTTTGTTCTTCATGAAATAGGATAACGGTTTATGGATAACTAATCAAAAGCACAACTGTGAAGAAGAATACACAAGTAAAGAGAAACAATTGGATAACAGAAACTTTTCATAACAAAGGCAGCCACTAGAAGAAGTGAATACAATTAGTTGGCAGAACATATGCTATAGCCTACAGCAATAAGAAACAACAATTATAATCTATGGTGACATGATTAGTGCTGATGATCTGAAGCCTGACAGTAAAGTAGGTGCCACTGCTCTGGTGAAAGCATAGTATGCAAACTAATATAGGGAGCATCAGCATCAAAATGTAAGTTAGAGGCAAAGGAAATGATGCTTGGTCAATCTTGAAAGGTTAGACATGGACTCTGTAGCTACTCTTAAAGGATAATCTTCCTCAAGGCAAGAAATTACAAAATCAGTCATCCACATCAATGAATATAGTATCATGACAGTTTAAGATTAGGAGATAAATTGTCAGTTATTATAGCACTCCATTCATGGGTTGTGACCAGTGAGCCATCAGTCTTTACACCATGCCAACAATAATGGCACGGACTGGCCATCAGCATTGTTAGCCTCAAAGAACATGACGTACAATAGAAGAAACTGCTCTCAGACTTGGGGCATTTTTCACTAAAGCTTAGCCAAAGAAAACTTCACTTGAGATTCTATTACGTGTTGGAAGACATGAAAAACAAGAGTTTACAGTTGCAGCTACTTCAAACATTAACAGCTCGACCACTGAGTCCTTCAGAAGACAAAACCCATTCAAAAGGAAAAATTGTGGGCACTTTAATGCTTGGATATTGCGCTGTATTAGTGTAAAACTAGGTAGTTATTTTGAATTGAATATCACAATTCCAAAAAGATGTCATTTTCAGAAAATGAATCTTTTCCCATAGCTGGCCTATCTTTGCATTCCCTTATTAAAATGTTATTCTACATTAATCTAATGGCCCTTAGCTTGGTTGTTCACTCTTATCACTCATGTTTTAATCTCTCTTTTGGTTTTACTTTTCTTCGCATACATAGATATGGGTCGGATTCAATTAAAACTACACCATCGACTAGCTGGTAATTTAAACAAAAATAGCTGGTAGAAAACAAGTGATTGTCTCCAAATTAAATTTTCAGGCTTTTTGTCTCCAAAGTTCTTATATTCATCAGTGATTTCAATAAAAGACAGGAACTGGCCCAAAACCAACAATCTCCGATTTTCTCTCTAAATCATCAGTGAATATATGATCATAGGAAGAAAAAAAATGCCAGCCACCTTTGATAGCAAGAATGGAATCTCAATTTCATTTTAGTAACACCAGAAGTCACATTAGTTGAACGAACTTAATTAAAGTTTAACAGTGATTGTTTCACATTACAGAGCCTGAATAAGATTGAAAGGAAGACATATTCAGATTCAGGAAATCAAATAGGTAGAAAATACCATGGAGACTATTTGGGGGCTTGTTGATGGGCAAAGTGTGTTGAACCCCATCGAGGGTAAACTTGCCATCTTTGATCCTGTTCGCGACCCGACCCACAATGCAGCCAAAGAATGGTGCAGCACCTTTCTGGCCAAACATAGATAAATCCTCAAATCAGATTACTTAAAAAAAAAAAAAAAGAGAGAGAGAGAGAGAGAAGGAAACATAAAACAAACCCATCATCAACAAAATGTCAGAATCCAACAGTGCATGTTCTCCATCAAATTATCAGATGGGTCACTCTGATTTCCCTTGAAAAATGCAAATACATGAAAAAAATAGACAAACCCAGAAAATTTTTCTCATGAAAACACAAGTCGATGAGGAAACTGACCAGATATGGTTCGAGAGAGTCGAATCCTAGAACAACATCGGCTAGTTTTCCTTAAAAAATTCAGAGAACCCAAACATCAGTAACCATCATACATTGAGAAAATTGTTTGATGATAAGGATAATTCAACAAAGGGAAATATGGGATACCGTCTTTGCCGGGCACGGACAAGGAGGTGATCGTGCAACCATAGTTGGAGACCTTAACCTGCATGGTCCCATTGTTGAGTTCAAAGAGCTCTGGCTTCTTCTGTTCAGAATCTGCCATGGAATTCCGAGTTTTTTGCGAAAGAGATACGTCTGATCTAAGGAACGATAGCAGCTAAAACGGATAGAAAGAGTGAGAAAGGCAGGGATTTAAGAAAGAGAGAGAGAGAGAGAGAGAGAGAGAGGGCCTGGAGTCAAATACGAATCGGATTCTGGTAGTGCTACTGACGTGAGATCGTCCGACTTTACTTTCAGGGCTGAGAATTATTAGTTGTATCGCTCGTTGCTGAAGTGATGGTGTGAGCGAGCTAATATTAGTGCCGATCAGCTAAGTATTGGCACAGATTTTACCATAAAGTAAAAGGAAATCAAAGGACGTGTTTGACATCTTTTCCATCGTTTTTATTTTTTAGAGGTATAGTTTGAGTTAAAATCAAATAATCTCAATTCTATGATTTAAAAGTGAAAACATGATTGTTTGTGATTTTGTTTTATTTGTAAAATGAATAAAAACTATTAAATTTAATAAAAATTTTGTCATAAAGGTATTTTTGTTATTTTATATCTCTAAATTAAAACATTAAAAAAACGATTTAGTGAAATAATAAATTTTTTTTTTGAAAGACAACCATTTATTTTGGCATGAAAGTGTCAAATTGTCTTTTTAATGTTCTAATTTAGAGGGATAAAATGACAAAAATAAATTTGTGACAAAATTTTTATTAAATCTAACGGTTTCTATCAATTTTATAAATAAATTCAAACTACAGGGAGTCATGTATCCATTTATAAATCATAAAGAAGTCATTTAATTTTAACTCAAATTATAAAGAGATAAAACTTAATTACTCATATTTTTTATTTTCAGTTTTACGTTATGTTTTGAGAAATAAAAGCATGCGAAGTTTGGTGTGTGAGGGCTTTTGACTCAAAAGGAAAGAATTTGAGGTTATGAATATTCTTTTCTCATGTTGGCATGAACGAAAGAGACAATGGAAAGAAGTTGAGAAAATGTTAAGATTTAGGTTGTGATAATGCAGTAAACTTGGTAGTCTTTCTCCGTTCAACGCTTAGAATACAATCCAATAGTACTAGCACCGATGAGATACTGGTCCAATACTTTTCGATGCTTAAGTTAGCACAGGTGGAAGGTTTGGAATAATAACTTAAATAGTGAATCAAAAGTGGCATACCTTTTCATGGAACTGAATCCTGTATATATAGCTGGTTGGCTCGATGATCTCGGCATAATTGATTGTCTCTAATTTTGGAGAAACGATTTGAATTGATTCTGACTTCTTGAATCTTGATTGATTATTTATGAACAAAGATATGCTGAGAGGATCACAAATGAAATCTCGAATCTCTAGCTATTGGCGGATTCTCTAAAGAGCAGGTCTGTCAGGAGGGGAAGGTCTCGGGAAGTTTCCCAGACACAGGTTATTTACAAACTTAATTCCACAATTGAGGTATGTTTTAACTTTATGCTCCAAGGCAAGTTAATCGCCAATTCAATTGGCATTTTCAATGAAAACGCTAATCCAATTAGCGTTTTCTAGTCGTATTTCACAAGCGTATGTATACTGAACAAAAACCGCCAATTGAGGCGGTTTTAATGTTCTCATATTAGCAATCATATGAGCAATTTCCCCAGCCAATTCAAAACCCATAACTTCCAAACTCGAAAACCGATTGACGTGCCGTCAACTCCCACAAGTCACTCGTGTCACACCATTGCCTCTCGCCAAGTTTCGCACTCCCCGGAGCCTTTATCGCCATTTCGGTACCCCAATGGCCGAGTTGGCATAACTCTGAAAACATAAGTTCTAGAATTTCGAAACTTTGCATAACTTTCAAACCGGGAACCCAATTGACGTGCCGTCAACTCCCACACGTCACTCGTGTCACACCGGTACCTCTCGCCAAGTTTCGCGCTCCTCGGAGCCTTTCTCGCCATTTCGGTACTCCAATGGCCGAGTTGGCATAACTCTGAAAACATAAGTTCCGGAATTACAAAACTTTGCATAACTTCCAAAACGGACCATGTTCATAAGTTCTGCAATGCCAAATATGATCCAAGCTCATATATATATTATATGAAAACATAATAACTGATTTTACATTATACTGAAATAAAAAGTACACCAAGCTTTATGGACCATGTTCATAATAACATAGCGGTTTGCCAACAACGCTAAGACTACTTGGTAGATAGTTTTGAAAGTCATTGTCACCTTCTTCTTTTGAGAAGTCTGAAAGTTCTAGGTCAAAAATTAGCAACGAATCTTCAATGATTTCTAATATTTGTTGTGTTGGATCACCACAATGTTCCTTCGCTTGCTGTGTAAAATGAAAGCTATCCAACCTTCGTTGCATTTGATCAACCTCGCGTTCAAGTGCTTTTATGACCTTGCTGTTAGCTGATCATCTGTTGAACAACTTAGCTGAACGGGCCTTTGGGACATGAAGGCCATGCCATCGGTAATACATCTCTTGTTCACACCGTTTATCGAACAAGTCTTCCCACGGTGACCTTATGTATTGGGAGTCAGTCATCCCGTGAGGTGGACGTAAGGACGCATCACCAATGAAGATGTGACTGACCGGACCCATCGTATTGTGCATTAGGATTGGTTTGTTAAGAAAACAACGCTTTCGGCCATACCATTTGTTACCGACTAGGTCCATGTATGTATGCACCATATGGATGAGTGAGGATTGGTTTTGATCTGTGTCGCCGCTTCGAGCCGAATGACTACACGATGTCCTAAATAATCCTTTTCGCTTCGGCATGTTAGGAAGTGTGTATGGTTTAACACTTGTTTTTGTAATGGCATGACGTATATATAGGTAATACAATACAATGCATGAGTAAATGGTTTAAGTGAATTCATTGGGATGCGAAACAAGACTTTTGTGCAGCTTTCACATGAAGGGTTCAGGACATTCCTTCACGTGAAGCTAATGCACGCTTATTAAAAATTTGATACAAAAATGTATAAACTACAAAATTTGATACATCCATAAACACGGGATACCAAAAATAACCATAATATTTGATTACATCAACAAATGTTCGATAATTTCCTGAAAATGTACCTAATACAAACCCCATACCATCAAGTACTATACATGACCACCTGTACCACATGGGGGTGGCCTCCTCTCTCGTCTCGACTTACGGGTAAAGACCCGTGTGATACTACGTAGTCTCGACTGAGATGGCTCTGCCTGGGTGATCTATAAAACGCCCTCAGGAGGTATATGCTGATGTGGGTCAATGGTAGAGCCTACGTCGACTGTATCAATGGGAGGCCTACTGCTAACCTGAGTGAGCTGAGATAACCCATTTACCTGTGATGGTGGTATGGGATGTGTAGTCTCGGATGGCACAGTAGATGGACCGTGACCCTGGGTGTCTATGAAAGGCGTCTCTATACGGTACCCTTTAGCTAACAATGGATCGAAAAGTGTATGAAATCCCATATCATCTCCGGCGGGCGAGGAACTAGATCGCTGATCATAAAAAACAGGAGAAACGTCGTGGCGGGGTGCGATGCGACGAGGTCTCACCTAGTAACTGGTCGCATATGATGATGAGGGTACATATCGAGGGTCACTGTGATATGTATATACTTGCATACTCGGTGTGACATGTGATATAGGTGTCTGGATCGAGGCTGGTTGGCCAGCTAAGTGCTGTGCCTGTGAAACTGAGGGTTGGGCAACTGAGGGCTGGGCCTGCGAAACTGATGGCTGGGCCTACGATATGCGCTGCTGCTCATGTAATATGTCTAGTGACTTGGTACACAAGTCACGAGCCCTATACATGTCCTCTAATGCTAGCTCAGTCCCAAAACCATATATAGCACGATTTATAAGATGATGCACGGTTGTGAAATGATGGGTTTACAAAATGAAGCATAATTTATATGTCCCTTTACCAATTCATTTTTGCTTTGAAAAATCGTATTACGTAAAAAACTACTTACTGCAATCTCTACCGTAGACCTGACCTCCAGGTAACCTCGATCTGGGCAGTGAGCTGGATTGCCCACTAATGGGCGTGTGATACGGCGATACCACTGCATATATGGATCGTCATATCGTATGTCTCCAGCAGTAGGAACCCCAACTACAATATGATCGCGGCGTTGCTGCCATCGTTGTATGTACTGTATGTGATACTCCATCCAATCAGTATTATGTCTCCCACGCCCATCTAAACCATGTAAGTCAGGTGATGTGTTATGAGCCTGTGGAATGACCTGTCTGAAACCAAACTGTCGGCATACACGATCAGGCAGATGCCACTCTACGACCTCAAAGCACAATAATGGGGATCGAGTCATCCAGATATCGCTCCCAGCTCGACAATAATCTAGAAGTGAATCCATGATAGCATCATATGGCCTTCATGTGAACTACAAACATATAAAAATGTGGTACCCATTACTAATTGAAATATATGAACCAAAAAACTAAACATAAACATAGCTAAGGAGTATTCATACCTCGTCCGGCCTCAAGCGGTCCAACTGGTCACGATATACACGGACAACATGGGTTGACACTGTATCTATATGATATCTCGATCTCCATCTGACAGATATGTGTACATAATATGAAAACTATGTTTAATGACTGAAGATATAAAGGTAAACATAAATAATTAATTGGTACATACCTAGCTCCCCATTGGCCATCTGGTAACTGTACCCCATCTATATCCAAGGGCTGTTGGCCATCAGTAGGCTGATCTCTACGACTAGGGCATATGCGTGGGAATCTCTCCCAAACCCATATCTGAATAAAGTTCAATGTTAACACAAATAGTAAATGCAATAAAAATAAAACATTATGGCATATTGGATAAAGTGCAAAGTTATTGAACCTGCAACAAAAGTAATGCGCCTGCTATCTGCTTCCCGTCTGGCTTCGTCGGCCGGTACATTGACCTATAAAGCATAGATAAGGTGGCACTGCCCCAGCTATATCTCCTTACCGCGTCTAAGTCCTCCAGAAATGGAAGGTATGACAGTTTGACAAGAGTCTGGGATAAATCTGACATCAGCACCCCCCCAATCAGGCGAAGTATGTATGCACGTGCGTGTCGCTGTACAGTAACATCATCAGCTTCAGCTGGAAGGGCCTGGAAAGTGTCACAGAGCCATATAATCCGAACATGCCCCCTATCTAACTGCTTTGGGGGTGGGGCCACACCTAACAACTGGACACACAGGTCCTGCCACTCCTACACAGTACTCCAAACCTCCCGTCGGATGACAGGATTGCCATCGACAGGTAGTCCTAATAGTATAGAAACGTCCTGCAAAGTAATGGTAGCCTCCCCGATAGTCAGATGGAAGGTATGGGTCTCCTGTCGCCAACGCTCTACGAACACTGTGATCAAATGATGGTCCAACCGGATCATCCCTACTCGGTAGACACCATAGAACCCAGCACATAGTACATATTGCAAAATACGTAGGTGTATCACATCATATAAATGACTGGTGGTGCGTCTACATTTAAAAGGATCTGTACCCTACATCATTAATTGGAAGGGCATTAGTATACACATGAAATCCCACAAAATATATATATAAATATAAAACATATTATAATTGCGCATACCCCATGGTCCCATATCCAACTTGATCGATGATGGATCTGTAACGTTAGCATAGTACGATCGATAGGCCCAGGAAGAGCTGTAGCTGTATCCATAACACCTGCAATTGACACGTAACATATGGGGTTAAAACAGTAATAAAATAAATGATGTAAGGGCCTGCAAAAGTCATTGGGTTTCTGCATAAAAGCTGTCAATGATAGGATCAAAACCTCAGAGACTTACGAATATCACATCTATGTATGTGAACGATGTGGCAAAACCCTGAAAAAAACTATCAATGAAATACAAATAAGCCTTACAATTAATACGATTAAGTTCAAATATACGCTTAATGACAACCAACCATTATCTTAAATAGAAATACAAATTGTTCTTCACTAGCTAGCTAATTGTTCTTCCAATACATAAATCATGCAGTCCGATTTGGACATTTACGCTTATCATGGCCTTGTTGTTTACAAATACCACAATTATTGAATTGTCGTCTCCTAGAGACGTCCATCTCATTCTGGATTTGTTTGTTTTTTGGACGCCCGGGCGTAACTTCCCGTCGACGGGTCGGATCTGGAATAAACTTAGGACCATCATAGGAAACCCAATAATGCTCGTGCACCATCGGTTGGAAACTTGATTCGTACACGTGAGCAAAAACGTCGAGATTATATTGAGGAGCAATTAAGCCCCATGGTTGTTTTCCTGTTTTCGCGCAAACTGCCAGCATGTGTGAACAAGGATAATGGTAGATGACCTATTTTCCGCAGTCACATGAGGGAGGATTCAAAGTCACCGGATGTCTGTTATTCCCTTTCGTGCCTACTGGGTTTGTAATAACCTCAGCGGAACCCTGAGCCCTGCATTTGGAATATACTCACTTCATAGTTGTAATAGAGATGCAGACTTCTACAAATCTATCAATAAACAGTGTGAATTAAAAAAACTGTATAAATTTTGTGACATTACCAATTAAAGACATTAACGTGATGCATCGCCGATCGAGCTTGATAAGATTCTATTTTCTTTTTTATTTTCGATGTGTGTCTCAACCCCTTCTCTGCGGTACGATGAATTTGTACTCGTTTCTCGGTGAAAGTTGCCACCAAATGGTAAAAAGTAACCTGAACACATGCAATTATGGGCAAGTCTCGTGCAGCTCTTAAGACATTATTATAACACTATAAATCGTTGGTGGTTAAAACTCCCCAACGATAACCTCCGTCATGCGCCAATGTCCACTTCCTGGGGTCCTCGTTGCACAGGTCACGAAATGCTTTTGTCGCCGACTCCATTTGTAAATTTTTAATCTCATCCATTGCCTCGTCGAACTTGCGCACTTGACGGGCAGTTCCAACTTTCCATATAAGATCCTTAACTTTAGCATTGTTGAACTTTTTTTGGTAATTACTTTTAAAGTGCATAAGGCAATATCGATGGACTCCAGCTGGTTGCCCGTCTTCGTGGACTTTCCTAATAATCTTTTACTGCACTCAATATGGCTGCATGCCGATCAGAAATCAATGTGATCCCTTCTTTCCTTGGCACAATAAGATGCCTGACATGGTAGATAAACTATGACCAATCACGATAGTTTTCCGATTCAACTACTGCGAAAGCTAGAGGGAAAACATTGTTGGCAATAGTTTTGGCCACAGCAATCAACAACACTCCTATATATTTCCCATAAAGGTGGGTACCATCGATACAAATCACTGGAGGGCAGTGGTTGAAACCTTCAATGCATGGTCGGAATGCCCAGAAAATTCTGTCAAGTGCGACGTCAGCAGACCTTCCAATGTCACGTGTTTCCAATACCACATCTGTGCCCGGGTTCCTGAATTGCAACGTTCTCATGTACCTTGGTAACTTTTCATAAAACTCATCCCAATTCCCGAAAACCATTGCAATGGCCTTTGTTTTTCCAAGCCAAGCTTTTTTGTATGAGACTATGAAACCAGCACTAATTTTTACACTCTCGATTATGGAAGCTATCTTCCTTCCAGGGTCTTCCTGTACACCACAAACAAAATAAATATTCAATCTTTATAGTCATATGAGCATTACTGTATAATATCCAAACATCTTACTTTTGAGTTATAATTTATAAGAACTTACCACAACTTGTGTCTTAATCATGTGGGCAATGAATGTCGAATTAAGGTTGCGGTGATCCAAACTCTCCATCCCATGTAAACAAGTATGATGCTTAGGGTATTGTGTGATTTCAAACAAAGTATGCTTCTTCTTTAAACAGGCACGCAATTTCCATGGAAAATCGTGACTGCACCTGATACTCCAAACCTTTTTATTTGTTTCTACAACATAATAATGTTTGTTCCTCTTCACATGATACCAATTACATGCACGGATCACTACATCCTTATCTCTAAAAACCATCCCTTTTGCAAACTCTGGATTAGCATCTGACCATGTTGGACCGCGATGGTATAAGTCTCGACTAGCTGCGGAATCATCTACCCCATCCAAGTTCGTAAAAAAGGGCACTGGATTGTCATTCAATTCAGGAAGGTTCGCTTGTTCTTGCCCATCGTCATCAGAGTCGTCATTTTCATCATTTCTTATTAAAACATCAACATCTTCCTCTGATTGATCGTATTGAACAATATCTACATCTTCATCTTCATCTATCCCTCTACCAATCTCATCAAGGCCCACAAGTCGTTCTACAGGATCCATACTTGCACTGGGACCTCTCGCCTCTACGCACCCCCCTTGACCCGAAGCATATTGTGGGCGATATGTGGGTGGATTGTCAAGGTCATGCAATTGTTCAACATTACTCGGACCCTGTGAGTAATCATTGTATGGGGTGAACAAGTTAGGCATCGGTTGCCCTTGCGCATCCTCTTTGATTGCGCTTCGACTACTATGCCCAATTGTAAGCATTCTAGTAAATGTCCCCAAAGCCGATGCATCACCTCTCCCTCCCAAGATTTCACCGTAGAACTGGACATCTCCCCAATTAAAATCAGGACGACTGTACTGGTGGCCATTGTGGATATGTCTTTCTCAATGTACATTTCAACACAATACATGTCAGGATATCTCGAAGGGAGATTTAACACAATTTGCAATGTCTCGTCATCCTTAACTGACAACCTCTTATATATCCATACTTCTCCATTTCGTCTAACAGGGTATCTACATATGAACTTTATGTTTACATGCTCTCCAAACTCATCCATCTTAGGAATAATCATGTCTCGTAACCCACCAAGTGAGGTTCTCAGTTCTACATTATAACATCCACTAGCCTCTATATCATAGGCTATCCCTTCTCTTTGATCTCGTACTATCTTCTCCCCCCCCCCAATAAAACAGTACCATTGTTGTCATTATTTACCTGTGCCTACCATCAAACAAAATGGTTTGAGAATAAAAAAAAGTCACACATATATTTACAAAGCAAATAATGGTTTTGACAAGTAGTGTACTAACAAACTAAAAGTTAATCTTAACTCATATATTTACATAAATATATCTATTTATGTGTTCTATATATAGCAATGTAGTGGAGTTTAAAATGTTCTCATCCATAGTTTCTTCGAAATTATGAAATTAAAGAAGCCACGTTGAGCCTCCAATGATCTTAATTGCTTATTCCTATTTTTAAATTTAATTAAAAATTCTTAAAACTTATAAATTATATATGCAAACACATGGTATAAGGCCATTTGTTGTTTGACCAATAAATAATGATTTTTTCCCCTGAATTCCCTTACAATTTTTTTAATTTAAAATATATTTAACTTTATTAGCCATTTTAATTTTTTTATTCTTTAAATATTTTTAATGTAAATATCTCATTGATTAATTTTTTTATTACTGAGTGAGTTATTCTTTATTAATTTTATTAGCCATTCCAATTAACTTTATTAATTTTTTATTCTTTACATATGTTTTATTCTTGGCCCACTCTCTCATTTTTAATTTGTCACTAGTTGCATTCACAAATTCCACACATTTTAAGGATAAATAAAATTTACTTGTTTCTATATGCAATGTGTGAGTTTGAAATGAAATATAAATATCTAACTCACTGTATGTCAATGAGGTAACTTCAGAAAATGTAGAAGATAACTTAAATTAAAGCACTGTTATGTCTATAACTAAAATATAACCAAGAGTAATACATACATAATGCACATATTCACTTATAAAAGTTGAATAAAAGCAAAAAAAATAAACATACCAATAGTTCTAGTAGCTTCACCCACACTCGGAGTATGAGCCTGCAAATGAGCGAGAGACAGAGAGAGAGGCAAACGAGAGAGACAGAGAGAGAGAGAGGCGAATGAGAGAGACAGAAAGAGAGAGGGAGGCGTAGCCTCTTAAGATAGCAGAGGGTGTGAATGAGAGAGAGAGACAGAGGGTGAGGACTGAGGAAATTCGAATGAACTGGGAGAAAAACGAACTAGGGTTTTGTGAGTAAAAAAACTACCAATTGAATTGGCGATTTTTGTTCAGCATAGATACGCATGTGTACAACTAGAAAACGCTAATTGGATTAGCGTTTTCATTGGAAACGCCAATTGAATTAGCAATTAACTTGCCTTGGAGCATAAAGTTAAAACATACCTCAATTGTGGAATTAAGTTTGTAAATAACCTGTGTCAGGGAAACTTGTCGGAAGGTCTCCAAGCCAGCTCGATCCTTGCAGTCAACTAGTCCTTTTGGTCGGTGTGATCAAATCTGCATTAATCAGTTTGTGTTCAAATAAATGAATACATCCACAAGTGATAAGATTTGATGGGAAAGGAAAACAATTAATCACATAAGATTTTATTTGTTTTCTTATTCCAATTTTATCATTTAGTCTTCAAACTTATCAAAAAGAAGGACATAGTGATAAATATAAGGGTTAATTATACTTTGTAATTTTGTACTTTAAACCAAATTCTATTTCAGAACCTTTTTATTTGTGACAATTAAGTTTTTGTATTTTTAATTTATTGTAATGTTAATTTTCTGTTAACTTTTGTTTGGAAAGTGACATAAAATTTATATATGACAAACACATGACCTCTTTCAAGGGAAAGATATTTAAAATAATGTCTTTTTCCTAATAATTTATCACAAATTTCTCTAAAATCACTCTAAAGTCATGAGTGTAATAATCTAAATGTATATTGTCGCGCCCCGATTTTTAGGGGTCCAAGGTCTTTTCGGCTCGGACACGAAAATGCACAGAACTCTGTCACTAGAACTCGTCCTCCTAGAAGAACAAGTGCGACTAGGTTTGAAAATTGGTTTGACTAAGGGCTTTTTAGAAAAATAGGAGTCGCTACCTAACTTGATAAAGGTGAGTTAGGGCACCTAGAACTAAGCCTTAACCCGAAGATTAAACTTAGAGTTTTTGAAAAAGGTTTTTGAAAACTCCCTTAAGAAAGAGTTTTTAGGAAAATAGGTTGTTTGGCAACCTTTTGAAATGCTTAAGCTCTTTTTGAAAATAACTCTATTTTGGTCTTTAGAAAACAGAAATCTATGGTCCGGGAGTTAGTTACGTGTAGGGAAGATATCCTAAGATTATCACCCTACCCCGCCCTTTCAGTACCTACATGTCTAATCACCCTTTTGTTCACTCACTAGAATAACCGGTTACCATTGTCCACTTAAAATCCACTTTATAATTTTGAAAACGGGGTTTAGTTATCACTTTTCTGATGGATGATGCATGATACAAGTTTTTGAAAAAAGTTTGAAAATAATGAGGGTTTTGAAAGAGTTTGGGATAGAAACTTTGAATTGATTGAAATTTTTGAAAAAGGGATTGGGGCTGAAATAAAAGTATGACCGCACCATTTTAGGTTGCCTACATATCTCATTTGGCGAGAATCAGGTCATTCGTAGTTCGGGCAAGAGCTCGATGGAGAATAGGCGCATTAGGGCCATTGGAAATCTTGAAGACACTTTGGGGCCTTTGGAAAAATTTTAAACACTTTGAGGTCTTTGAAAAAGTTTAAGACACTTTGAGGTCTTTGGAAGTTGAAGACTCTTTGTGGCCTTGGAAGTTTTGACTTGAAATTGGATGGTGGTGTGTTTTGAAAATGTTTGTGGATCAATTTGAGGGAGGTTTGGAAAAATGCTTTGGCATGACTCAGGAGAACTTGAAAGTATTTTTGAAGTCTTGTTTCGAAAACCTTGGAGGCATGATTTTAGAAACGTTTTGATGTATTAATTGTTGAAAGTGGCTTTTGGAAATGATTAAGGGTTTGGAATCTTAATATGAACAACCTTAGAGGTTGTTCTTGATTTATCACTTGTCCTTGGAATCCCTAGCCTTAAGAGGGCTAGGGACACCTTAGATTTGTGACTCTTTGAAAATATTTTTGGAAAGGTCTTGAAGAGGGGATGTAAGAACATTTGAAAAGTTTATAGAGTTGGTTTTTTTTTTTTGAAATCAAGAGAGTATGAGATTTTGAAAAAAAAAATGGGTTATGAGGATAGTTTGAAATTGAGTGATCATTTAGAAAAGGGTTCAAGAGTTGGAACCTTGAAGTGTACTAACCTAGGTTGGGTTAGCCTAGGGTTAGAGGTGACCTAAGGTTAACTAACTTGGGTTAGGTTAACCTAGGGTTAAGATGACCTATGGTTAACTAACTAGGGTAGGGTTAACCTAAGGTGAGTGAACTAGGGTCAAGTTAACCTAGGGTTGGACAACTAGGGTCAAGTTAACCTAGGGTTAATGAACTAGGGTCAAGTTAACCTAGGGTTAGTGAACTAGGGTCAAGCTAATCTAGAGTTAGTGAACTAGGGTCAGTTAGCCTAGGGTTGGATTGGAAAAATGGTTTTGAAAGTTGGTTTGATGCACTTTTGGAAAGAGTTTTAAAAGACAAAACATGCTATACAATAGACTTTGGTGGACAACCCTTTTGAAGATCATTTCCATGAAAATTTTGACCCTAGCCAAGAGTATGGTTTATATGGTTGGTAATTGGAGACCATTCCAAGGAAGGTTTCCTCAAGGCCATTATAACCTTTATCTTGACAAGAGTGGAGGTTTCAAAAATCAACATAATGATGGCAATTTTTGAGAGATCATTTTTGATGCAAAGATGGAGTGACTGCTTTTTTGAATGTCATCTTTTGAGAAGAATTTTGAAGGCCATTTTTTATGGGAAACCTTCCATCAAGAGAGGGTTCATATGGCCAACAAAAGGGAGACAACTCAAGAGAGGGTTTCATGGGGTCATTTCGACCACTACACTTGAAAGAATGGAGATCTTGAAAATTAGAGAAATGAAAAGCAACCTTTATGCAAGTTAAAATGCAATGATGCCAAAATGAAAGTTAAGGGGTTAGTAGGGGTTCTTTTAAGGCATAATTCTAAAATGTCATCCTAGACTTCAAGGGGCCAACTTTTGGAACAATTTTTGAGAGAAATGGAGAACTTGAAAATGGCATAAAATTAAGAACAATGTAAACATTGTGGAGCATGACAATAAGCATAAAATAAAGCCAAGCACACAAGACATGATCAAGATAGCAATATGCAAGGGGTCATGATTCACATACAAGGTTTTTAGGCTACGTCACATAAACAAGGGGCTCCTAGGCCATACCATTTTAAAGTAGGCTAGTGAGAGGTCCCCCTACACCGTGGCTCTCATTTGCTTTCCTCTAGGTATGATCTAAGAGCCCTCTTGGCTCAAGCATGCAAGAAAAAGAGGGTTGAAGATGGGTGTTAAAATAAAGAATAGCCTAAGTAGGCTAGGAGGGAGAAGAGAAGAGTGGGGAAAGCACAAATGTAAAAGGGATACCACCTTTTGCCTTCAACACACTTGTAATCTTCAATGGATGTCTTGATTGGAGCTTGAGTGACTTCAAGAAGGCTTGAGAGGCTAGAGTGGAGTGTATGAGTGTGTATGAGGCCTTGTATGTGGAGTGTATAGGCTTAGGAGGGGTAGAATCTAGCCTAAGTGTTGGAGGGGGGGCATATATGTAAAGATTCGAGTTTCTGGAGTGATTTCCGCAGAACTTTGTATCAATTTTGGACCTGAAATATGTAAGGGGGGAGGCCTCTATTTATAGGCAATCTGGAGCAGACCTTGTGCATATGCTACATGTGCATGGCCAAAATTTGGCCTTACTCATGTAGGACATGCGCAGGTACTGTTCCATTGCCAGAATAACACGTGGCACCCTGTGTACTGGTTAAATCTCGACCGTTGATCGAAATTCGGTCAACCTGATCAAAATTTGAGCGTATGTAGCATACGCTTCATCACCGGGAAGGTTCGTCCAAACTTTGCCTCGATAATTGAGTCAATCGGGAAGGTTTCAGGGAAATCGGTCGCACTCAGGATGCTCTCCTATTGTTTTCGATAAACTTTCATGTTTTCAAAAAGTTTGAATTATGTTTGGAAGTGAGTGATATCGTCTTGGGAAGTGTGCCAAAAAGGTCACTTTTGTGGAGCGTCTGTGATACGCTCCGGGGGTGTTTGAAAGTGGCTGTCTTCGTTTCGTGTGATTGAGGCCTTTGAGAAGCGATATATTTGATCGAATCGTACCGATGGAAAGTACTCTGGAAATACTTTTTGGAATTCCCAAATTTACGCATTTCTCAAGTCGTTTGCGGTGCGTTTTGATTAAGGAATCGGAGAAAAAGTCAACCTTGGCGGAGCGTCTGCGAGACGCTCCAGGGGTTACCGAAAGTCATAGTTTTCACACCGCACGATGGAAGGCTTTGGGTGGCGATCTATTCGATTGAACCGTACCGATGGAAAGATCTATGGACGAGCTTTCGAGAATTTCCTGATTTACGCATTTCTCAAGTCAGTTGACAGTGCGTTATAACTAGGGAATCGGGAGAAAAGACAATTTAGGCAGAGCGTCTGTAAGACGCTTTACGGAACTTTTATCACATTGTGCGAGCTTAGTGTCGTAGGGTGCTCCTTGGGTTAAATAAGGACGTGTGGTGAAACCCTTTGCTTGAAACCCCAAGGCCGGTGCTGTTTTGGGGCGTTTTTGGGCTTCCAGGGGTAAAACTGTCATTTTGACTGGAGTTGGCTGGAAATGGTCAGGAATGGTCTGGTATATTGTGTTAAGCATGTAGGGCTATTCAAGGATGGTTTTGAGAGAGTCTTTTACCGTTTAGCGAGGT
The DNA here is from genome assembly GCA_033060915.1 of Euryodendron excelsum. Taxonomy (NCBI): domain Eukaryota; kingdom Viridiplantae; phylum Streptophyta; class Magnoliopsida; order Ericales; family Pentaphylacaceae; genus Euryodendron; species Euryodendron excelsum. The sequence goes on along the minus strand of CM065384.1, from coordinate 12,908,792 downwards.
TTGTGCCGTGTTGAGGCGTTTAGGGGCAAAATGATCATTTTGACCAGACTGAGTCGGAATAGGACCGGATTTGGACCAAATGGCGTGTGGGAAATGCCTGATGGTTTGACAACATTTTGGAATGATGGACTAATCGTTTTGAGGGATTTTGAACTTTTCCAAAACGTGCCTGGAGGCCCAAGCGGCAGGTTTGGTCATTTTTCACCGAGTCGGGTTAGCAGGCGCCGATGTTGACCTAGGTGTTGGTTTCCGAGACCGCTCGGTCTCGGAAAACTACCTGTGCGGTGTTGGTCTCCAAGAACGCCCGGTCTTAGAGAACTACCTGTAAGGGTGGTGTTGGTTCTTGGGAACGCCTGGTCCTAGAAAGCTACCTGAAATGGTGGCGTTGGTCTCCGGGAGCGCCTGGTCCCAGAGAACTACCGAATGACAGACATTCTACATTGGCGGGCTAGCAGGTGCCAGAAGTGAACCGTTTGGAATTTTTGATGAGGTGTTGGTCCCCGAGATCGCCAGATCCCGAGAAGCTACCTGGATGACGTTGGTTTTCGGGACCGCCCGGTCCGGAAAACTGCCTGGAATAATGGTGCTTAAGGCTCCAGCGAATCCTTGTGAATCCGAGAAGCGACCAGTTGGTTGGATTCGAGATTGAAAGGCTCATCTTGAGCTTGCATGTGTTGTGATGTTGGAAACCGAACCCGGTTGGGCCAGAGATCGCCGAGCGGGCAAAAATGGGTTGCTTACATATATAATGTAATTAAACTTTATGTGAAAACCCCAAATTTGACTCATTTGCGATACACTTGTGTGTTTGGGTGGAAAAGGGGCTGAAATTTATATTTTTGTTTCATCTAATTTAAATGTGTATTATCTATCCATTTATAATCAGTTTACATTGAATATTAACATGCTCCTTCATTTTATGCATTTTTATATAATCATCTACATAAACATAAAAATAAATTCTTAGCATAATAAAAGTTAAGAGTTTTAAAAAATAATTATATTTTTATTTAAAATTAGTAAATACAGTCTATGGCAATAAAATTTCACAGCCATAATGAATATTTTATGACATTTCATGTATCACATACTTCATTATCTACACAAATTTTTTGAAATACATGAACTAAATAAATACTCTGAATTGTAGTTTAAAAAAAGTAATAAATACGGTTAGCTAAATGAACTCAAATAATTATTTTTTATTTCTTATTTTTAAACAAAATTAGTTAAAACTTGAGATACACAAAATGAACTACTTATTACAATCAGAATTAAAATAGCGTCATTTTATATATAGTAAATAAATAGATATTTCCATATTTTCTAGCTATTTTTATATTTGAATAAATTTTAATTTTTAAGAACACTATTAATAATTTTAAAATTTTTTCTTGCAAATGGAATCTTTTTAGAATTTTCTTGAAGCCAAGTTTTAGAAATGGTTCAACCAAACAAGTTTTTCCTATTGTTCGAAAGCAATGCCAAACATATCCCAAATATTTGGCTTGTAGCAAAACTTTAAAGGAAAAATTACAATTCCCCTCATTGAGGGGTGGTTTCAATTTCAAGATTTTTATGATTTGTTGGATTCATGTATATTTGGAGAGACAAAAGAAGAAAGAAGACAAAAAGTTATTATTTCTTATTTGGTTATTATGAAAACGAATAAGGAAAGGAAAATAGACAAAAATATTTGGGAAATTTTTTAAATTTATAAATTTAAAATTTTAATATTTGATGTTCCTAAAATAATTTGACTTTAATTGTAATCCACTAATAATGTATAATTATTTTCCACAAGCAAAAAAAAAAAAAAAAACTTGGTAAATCTTACAAGTGGTTTTGTACCTTTCGTAGGTACTTTTTAGTTTGATCTAGTAATGTGAAATGCCCATTGAGTGGTACATCACTCAAAAAGAAAAAAATTATTTAATAGTCTTGAAATGTCATGTCATCGTTACTTTATCTCTTACAAATGCAGTTAATATGTTGACTTCATATATTGATTTTGATAATAACAAACTATATATTATGTGTCTAATAAATTTACTTAGTTTGCAAAAATATTTATTATGAAAATCACATTATGCTTGAAAATGATTGAAATGAAACAATAATGAAAATGGTGATTGGAAGGCTTTGTATATTGGAAGTTTGATGAATGGATAGAAGGGTTAAAAGGTAAATTGATTACGAACTTTACGAGAAATTATTTTGCATAATCTTATTTTGAAGATAGTGGAGTTTTAAATTTTATCAATAAATATTGAAGGGAAAAATACAAGCTTTGGAAGCCTTTCATGGTGATTTGAAGATGGTTGATTGAATACCTCTACAAGATGGTTGATTGAACACCTCTACAAGGAGATTATTAAGATAATTTTATTTGAAGAGATTGAAGGTACTTTACATGTTCAACACTCTTTGTAGAAGGAATTTCAAGTGTTGCAAGCCTAACTGGAAACATTTACGAAGATAATGAAGATCTGAAGCTGCTTGTCAAATTTAGAAGAATGTTGTAGAAGCATGAAAGAAGTATCGACACCATTTTGAGGTGTTGACATCTTTGGCTTAATGTGAAAACTCAACTAATTTGAGAGCACAAAGGAGTCGACACACATTCAGAGGTTCAAACACCTTATATCATAATCCTTTGGCGTAAATTTTGTTTTTAATAAGTCAAGTGTCAGTACTCATTTTGAGTTGTTGACACTTGAGACTTTACTTTGAACAAATTTAAAAGGTAGAAGTGTTAACACACATTCAGATATGCTTAATACCTACAACTTTGCACCAGACACAGTTTTACAAGTGAGAAGTGTGAGACACCATTCATAAGTATTGACCCTTTTATTCAGATAACAAAGTTCGGGAAAATGGCTTCATGAAGTGCCAACACACATTTTGATGTGTCAACACTAGGTGAACAAATTGTCTTAAGAAAGTATTTTAGGACTGCGACCTGTCGACACCTATTCACAAGTATTGGCACCTTTTTTGGTAATGGTCATTTTTTGGAACGTTTTGCAATTCTCATTTTGCATTACATGCACTCTCAACATCTAACGGCTGAAATTGATTCAAAGTTCTAAACACATGGTCTCATATCATTTATACATATGAATACAAGTTCAAAATGTGCTAAACATAAAGATTAAAATGATTCTCTAAGTTTTTCAGCTATATTATTTGTGTTCTTCGTCTGGGAGGTTATTATTGAATTGTAACTTCCATATTTACTTTTTGGGAGAGTTATCTATTGTATTAAACTCCTCTATACTACTTAGGTGGGGTTGTAGCCTTGTAAATTTGTGCGTTATTAAGGAAAACACATGTAAGCTTGAGTGTACTTAGACAAAAACATTTGTGATTAAAAGTTTGAGAAAAATACTTGTAAAAAAGGAGTTGGGCACCTGAAGAACCAATGAAGGCTATGTAAAGAGACTTTTACATAATAAAGACAGTTTCAAGAAAATTTTGGAAGGGATGATGTAAACAACACATTGTGACCGAACTACTATGAAATACTAGTTCTCTTCTCTTTGTGCTCCGTTAATTCTTTGTATTTTATTATCTTGCCTGTATACATCATTTGTATTGTTTTATTGTTTCATTAGATTTGAATTTATTAATATTGATTTTATATTTCTCAATATTAATTTATTGTTTTAAATTTTGTAAACCCAATTCACCTTGTTTTGAGTTGCCATTTTGGGCCAATACAATTCCCTTGTTAGGTGGGCCCAAACATACCTACTAGACCTACCTCAGTACCAACTACGAGAACCCAGGGTGGTGTCAAAGTATGGGGTCAGTCAACCCCATTGAAATGAAAAAAAAAAAAATAAACACCTTACTCATTGTAGTATATTTAATAAGATTTAATATTTATGTGACTTAGATGTCTCATAAAGTAAAGAAGGAAGGCAATAAATCAAGAAAAAATATTGAGCACCCTTTTTTTTTAAGAGAAAAAAAGTTCAAATTTTTAAGAACTTATACATGTGCATAATTAAAAGCTTACTTGTAGATTTTCTTTATGCCTATAATATAAATACATAATTAGTGAATCACCCCCATAAGTCATTAGACGACTCATTGAAGAAAAATCTTGGAGTGGATTGGTTAAGAAAAGAAAAAGAAAAGTGACAAAAACAAAAAGAAAAATGAAATGAGAGACTTTGTAAATTTTTTGGTTTTTAAAGTAAATGAGAACAAAATTAATAAAATTTGTCAAAATTTTCTTTATGTAGTTACCCATAAATAAATAAATAGACACGAAAAACTTTATTTCCCTCCTCAGAATCAAGATCTAAGCACAGTCTCATGAGGGCTTGCCAACCTCAAATCTCTAAATAGAGATTGTAATTTTTCAAAAGCTTTCAAAATTCCAGTCTGCATTTTGCGTCAGGCACCCTCACTATCTGCCTATATATTTCATTTCGTTGAAGCTTTGTTAGGGGGTGACGTTTACTAGAAGTACTTTATATTGACTATCTATTTATGTGGGAAACCATCCATTAATTAGTGGCCATTGACGCGGTCAAAATGTTCTAAGAATTTCTTGGGAGCCAAAAATTTTGATATCTCCATGTCTTTCAATATAATGGGTTTGAAATACTTGTTTGGAGCTTTTGAATTTGAAGATTTACTCTTATGCTTGGATCTTTGGATCTGTGAAGGAAAATAAAAAGGAAAGGAAAAAGATAGGAAAACAAAATGAACTGATAGATGATAAATTCTTTTCTCTCCTTTAGTTGGTTTAGACAAATGAGAAGAAAATGGATAGATTTGATTGACTGCAAAAAGTGATTCATTTATGATTTTATTTCCCTTTTATTATTCTTTTCCTTGACAAATCAAGATCCAAACATACTCTTCTTTTCATGGGGCCAAAGACATAGGGATTATTAACCTATAAATTATTTGAATTGAAAATAAAGGGAGTTCCAATGTAGGTCCCTATATCACTTTTCCAATTAAAAAGAAATTTTTTTTTGTGGTTGTTGGGGTGGGGGGGGGGGGGGGGGGGGAGGGGGGGTTTGGATTACGATTCTAAACAATAGCTCTAAAAATTTATATAATAATAGACTAACTAGAATATTTCAGATGGAACTGCAATGATTTGTTTTTACTAGTTTACAAGAATATCAAAATTTCGATGTACAGCATTTCCATTCAGAGTTTTCAAAACTTTTCTCGTTGTAAAGATCCAAACACCACTAAAATGAATTAGAGCTTGTTCGGTATAAATTATTTGGACTGATTAAATAAGTTTTTTTTTTATAATTAAATTAACTCGATTTAATCAGCTTTTCCATTGAATCAACCCAAATAATTTAAATCAAATGAGCACTAAATGGTTTCAGAGAAAAACGAGTAAAAATAGGCCATGGATCATGGCATGTGTGTGAGGGATTTTCTCCTCACAAGTTTTAACCAATTAATCTAGAACTCAAGCACAGCGGAGGTTCACCATCACTTGCAAAACTACCAAGGGGTGAGTACTAACCGATTAAGATTGCTCGGCTGGAGGTACTCCAAAGCTTAAGTTAGCTGGGCACGTCGTTCACAAGTGAAGAGAGGGAGTGTGGAGAGTAGAGCCTATTGCTAGTTCGTTTATATCTTGCCTTCCTTTAACTTCCTCATGTAGCTTTTGTTGGCCCAAAAGACAATGCAATAAGGGGGGTGAATTGGATTTTTCGAAGGGGTGAATTGGATTTTTCGAAGGTTAATAGCAATTAAGATTAATTAAAATTAATCTAAGCAATGTAACAGTGATAAATCTATATGTAATGCAATGTAATCAAAAGGAGAAGAGAAAACAAAACAATAGAATGAACACAGAGAGTTATCGACGTTCAACCACAAACCGTGATCTACGTCCTCACCCCAAGATCCCCTTGAAGTCTCCTTCCACTATGTAATCTCCAATTACAAATGGGTTGCTGATTGACCAAGTGCTCAGCTTACTACAAGAACTTCTACCCAAGTTCTTTAGCCACCAAGTAGTTTTGTCCAAACTCCACTTAAACTTACAAGAGTTTTTCTTTCTCAAGAGAACTCTTAAACTCTCACTTACAAGTGAATAAAAATATACAAGTGACTTACAAACTCTCTAACAAGAGTAGAATATATAATCAAAGCTCACAAGTTGAAGATAAGAAGAATATTCAGGAATTTAAGTTGATCAGTCAGTGGTACTTGTTTCTTGTCTCTCTTTCCATGTTATAAATGCAGCTGGAAGCTTGTATATAAACCCCTATATTGATTTCATCCATTAGAGGTTGTTGAGCTTCATTTGATGCACGTCCAGTCCGTTATAACGTTAGAAAAACTAGCCGTTATATCGTAGGAGTCGACTCTAGGCTTGTAGAGTTGACACTTCTGGTTCTACATTTACTAGATATTGTTCATTATCTCCATGAGTCTGCTCTTCATATCAATGAGTTGGCTCCTTCTTCATTCTCTCTTCACATCATTTTACTTCTGTAGTCACGAGGTGAATCTTTAATTTCATGAGTCCGCTCTTTGCACAGAAAACTTACTTTAGGTTTCATGAGTCAATTCTTTAGATCAAAGAGTCGGCTCTTTGCTCATTTGGTCTTCAAGTTTTTTTGCTTCTATCTTCATGAGGTGACTCCTCATTTCCATGAGTTGGCTCTTTGTCCATTTGGTTTTTAGGCTTTTGCTTCTGTGTTCATGAGGCGACTCTTCATTTCCATGAGTCCGCTTATTGATCATTTTGTCTTCAAGCCTTTTGCGTCTGTCTCCATGAGGCGACTCTTCATTTCCATGAGTCTGCTTATTGCCCAGAAATCTATATTCTGTCTTCCAATGATCCAGATCATCTCAGCAGCAGTATAAGATTTTCAAGGAGTATCTCTTTGGGGTAAGATGATCAATCAAACTTCTTTAACTCATTAGTGATGTCTTCTATTCAATTTGGATTGAATCAATCATTATTCAACTCTTCTTGATTTCCAAACTGTCAGAGCTTCATTAGATCAAAGTTGATTTCTTTTTCTTTATTTGCAAAGCTTCCTCTTTCATTGTAGAACAATCTCTTTCAATGCCAAGTTTCCTCAATTAAGTAAAGCTTTATAATGCTTCATTGCCGATTTCTTCTCTTTGCTAGCAATTCTTCTTTCTTCTTTAAAATCACTTCAATGAGACTTTTGTAAGCTTGATGAAATCTCTTCATACACACTATCTTCATTGATTCTTTATACTTCAGAAGAATTCTTCACTTGGGTTCCATGGAGAGATCAAACAATTAATGTGAATTTTCTTATCAAGCAACTTCAATCACATAATCTGGATTTGATCTTTGCATTCTTGATGAAGTCTTCTCTTGAGCATTTTCAATCTCTTCAACAAACAAATTATCTTCAACTGATATTTGCATATTCTAATGAAGTCTTCAATCTTTCTTGAGTACAAGTCAGTCTTCAATGAGTCTATGCATACTTGATGAAAGTTTCATTTGAATGCCTTCAAGCTCTTCGAATATAAAACATTTGTTTGAAGTAGAAATAGGCGTCAATCCTCTGTTTGGTTCATTGCATAGCTCTTGGAATTCATCGCTTGATCTTGAACTTTTTGTATATTTACTTTGACAAGTATTAGACTTAAGATTGAACTTTGAGTCTAAATTATAAACTTTATTAATCTGCACACTAAGTAAATACATTAATAAAATAACACAAGGTTTAGTTATCATCAAAATCAACATGGGAATCAACCTTGAGTCAACAGCTTTAAAGTGTCACACAATGTTCTTGGTTATTGCCTGATGAGAGGCTTGTCCTCTAGGTGGCAAGTCTGATGCCACTTAGCCTTCTTGTGAGGAAATTACCCCCCTCAATTGCCCCCCAGCCCTCAAGCACTCATGTTGGGCCTGAGCGGGCTTAAGGGTTTCCAAACCTGTTCGGGCCTCCTTGCACGGGGTGTAAATTCGTCTTATGGATTTCCTTTACGAGATTTGACTTGTCTCTGACCTTCTGTCTGCCGGGAGTTGATGTGCATTTACTCCTCTTCCTGACTATGAAGGATTTGTGTTTATCCCCATGAGGATTTCTCCCAGTTGATCTTGTGTCTGATTCAGCCACCTTGGACGATGCTGTAATATCCCAAACCCCTATTATCTGAATCAATGTGAATTTTTCTAAACTCTATGTTATTCTAATGTGCCTTTGGGTTAAGATAACCAATGGTAATGCATCTTGTAACATATGCTCCTAGTGTGAGACACATGAGATTAATTTTTATGTGTATCTCCTAATTGCACACATTCATAATACACACACACACACACACCTACCGTAAAAGAGGAAGAGAAGAAGAAGAAGAAACTTTCCACTAAAAAACTTTCCAAAAGAAACTCCAAACGCACACTTTGAGGCATTGAATTTTAGTTGATACTTTTTTCAGGATGTTGAACATGGACTCGAGGTCAGATAGGGGTTGGCACCTTCTTTTGTTTTGACCACCATGTCATTGATGTAGACTTCCATGGTCTTCTCGAGTAGGATGTTAAACATTTTGGTTACCAACTGCTGGTACATTGTGCTTGAGTTCTTCGGCCAAAGGGTATTGCTCTATAATAAGAAGTCCCTCTTGGGGTAGTGAAAGCTATTTTCTCATGGTTGAGCTTATGCATGGAGGTCTGGTGGTATCCGTTATACGCATTAAGGAAGCTTATCTTAGAATGCCTGGTAGTAGAGTCCACCATTTAATTAATCTTCGGGAGTGGAAAGTTGCTTTGGGGCATACCTTGTTGAGGTTGGTGAAGTCCATACTGACCCTTTATTTCCCATTCTTTTTCTTCACTACTACCATGTTCGAAAGCCACTGTGGATAGAGTACTTCTTTTATAGCATTTGCCTCAAGCTGTTTGTCCACCTCTTTAATCACGGCCTCAACATGCTGGATGGCCAATCTTCTCCCCTTCTAGTCAAGGAGCCAGTGTGCAGCATCCACGCGAAAATGGTGACAGATCACCCTGAGGTCAATGCCCCGCATTTTGTATAGAGTCCGAGCGAATGCGCTCATGTTCAACTTAAGGAAGTTTAGTAGTACTTGCTCTTCTTGGTTGGGAAGTTGTTAGATTGTATAAGCTCTTAAAGCCATATTTATGACATTTGATTAATATTATATTTGACTCTCTCTCTTTGTTTGCATTCATTCATAGGGTCCAGTAATTACACTTAAGGTGGATCATGTGTGTGGATGTGATTCATACATAGAGAGATATGATCACACTAGCTACTTATAATTCTAAACTTAGTTCACAATCAAAGTGAGCTTGGACAACTCACTTGGTTGACTATAACACATGTAACCTCTATTCTATAGAATGGTTGGTCTCAATTGTTGGAGTAGTTGACTCCAGGTTAATGTGATAATGTACATGGAGTACATTGAACTCCAGGTTAATGTGATAGCCTATTGCTAGTACATTCCTACTACTGTCAGTGGTGATGTCACTTCTTACAACTCTATTAATTGCAAAGTAAGTCTTAATCCTGAGAGATTAAAGGGCTCAAGTACTTAATGGTGTGCGCTTTGATTTATCAAGGATTGAGACTTTTGTATGGTCAATATCTCGATAAGTTGGGTGTAAATTGTTGGGAATTGAAAACTTCTAATCTTAATAAGGTTACCATACTCTTATGAGATAAGTATTCCCTTGATTCAGTCTTTCGTTTGATCACTACTGTTATGCTAGGTTTTTATTCATACACTATTTCATAGTAGAAAGTTATTATATTATTTTTTGAAAAAGGATTTTTGAAAAAATAAATAATTTGCAGTGATCAATGGTTGTTAGACTGGATAGTCTTGGATAAGAAGTAAATGGGTCAAGCTAGCATTTCTTTAGCTTGATGCCAATTTATGAATACCGATAGTGGGGATTTGTCTTTATGGTAATTAATAGGATAAGGGCCTTGATGTAATTTCCTATTCTAGGAAGTCAACTATTATCATTTAGTGGAGTTGAGGGTAGTTTCACTAATTGCTCTATTCATAGAGGGTTGATGTGCAATTACAGTAACTTAGTGTTAGCCTAGAACATAAAAACCCTAGAGATCCCCTCCTTGCACTAGGAGAGGCACTAATATATATACATACAAAAGGGGTGGCCAGCCACCTAAGAAAAAAGGGAGAGAGAGGAATTTTGGCCCTAGTGGTTTTGTGTGTGGGTGTGCTTATGAAATCCCACCATCTCTTGCTATCCCTTGTGCTTTAGTAATCAAGGAGGAAGAATCCTATATCAAGAAGGCTCAAGCCATCAAAGGATTTAAGGAAGAACCCTAGAAGAAGGAAGCTCAAGTTCTTCAAGTGTTCTAATTGTTTAGGGTGTGCTACCAAACCCTATAAGGTATGTTCTTTAATTCATCTTGTTGTTCATGCATAGATCAATGCAGACACATGAGTATGATTTCAAAGTATTTTTTGAAATCACTTCCGCAAATGTTTTCTCAAAAAACATTAGCAGTGCCATTCCATTTAGGAAAAACTTCTCCTGGTCCGATTGGTCGATCAGTATTTTCTTTAGTTCCTAACCACTTTATCTTTAGTTGGGCTCCTAACATTCTCCAAGATAAGTATGTCCGGGTGGATGGTAGATGGAGGGGATAGCCTCCATGAAGCACTGTTTGACCACAATTTGAGCCCCTCATAGCTCCCTCACTCCCTCATGGGTCAAGAATCTGATAAACTAATGGTAGGTGGAAGGGATAGCCCCCATCTGATGCAGCCACACTTTCCCCATAATCGCATTGTATGGGGACAACACATCTACCAAAATGAACTAGGTCTCGAGCACAACCGTCTCGGTGTGGACTAGCAGAATGATCTTCCTCAGCAGCCATATGAAGCGTGATTTGAATCTGACCAGCCATATCTCAGATCTTTGGAGGTCAGCCTCCTTTAGTCCGAGTTTCTTGAACAAGCCGAGGTACATAACTTTAAAGGAGCTCCCCTGATCGATCAACACTCTTCTGACTTCGAACTATCCTACCTTAAAGGTAACAACCAACATGTTATTATGAGGGTGCTGGATGCTAGAGAGGTCCACATCTAAAAAGGTTATCTCCCTTTGGCTTATTCCTTCTTCATTTTCTTCATGTGGGGGCTAGGTTCTTCCTGCATCCTTATCACTTCTTATAGGTGGGCCGCTTTCTACACTTCTACCTAGAGAAGATTCAAATTGGCTCGAGCGGCATCTGTGGTAATGTGAATGACATTGATGACAACCACGGTCACCATTTTGGCTTTTTTTATGTTGTCATTCTTGCTCGGCCTGCCATAAGGTTGTGTGCTCTTACTTTTATCAACATACTGGTTGAGGTGCCTTGCATTCGCTATTTCTTCGAGGTTAGCCTTATACGCCTTGTAGTTCTTGGTCATGTGCCTCTTATTACGGTGAAAGGAGCAATGCGGATTCTGATTCCTCTTTTTCGAGTCGTCGATCATCTTGATGAGCCACTTGAAATAAGGCTTGCTCCTTATCTGTAGCAATACTTGGTAGATCGACTCCTTAAAGACGATGTTCACAGCCTCGCGAGCTTTGATGCTATCCCAAGTTTTTCCACCGTCTCTGCCTCCCTTCGGAAGCTTCCCATCCCTCTTCAAGTTTTCTTTGGGGGAGGTCGTTACTTGCTCGGCCCTCCCCATATCTTCGTCAAATTTCACGTACTACTCGATGTGCTGTATTAGTGCGGTTATGTTGGTAGTGACGCTCTTGGTCAGCGATTGTTTATGTTGGCTGTCACGTGGGAGGCCATGTTTGAATGAGGCCACCTCCTGCTGCTCTACACAGTCGTCAATTTCATTGTACATCTCCCAATACCTTTGGGCTCCTTTAGATGTTTGCTAGTGGTTATGTACCTTAATGTGAAGGCCTTTGTTAACTGCTTCCAAAGTTGAATCGACCTGGCTAGCAGCTTATTGAATCATCTAAGTGCAGTTTCTCCAAGACTAGAGGGGAACACCTTGCACATGAGTGGGTCATTCCCATTCAAGAGGGACATCATCTACTTGAAGTGCCGAATGTAAGCCACTGGATCTAACTTCTCGTTGTAGGGGGTGAACTGCAGTATGGTGAACTTCCTAAGCAATTCCAGACCCTCTATAGCATCCACAAAAGGTGTGGAGGATATCAGGTCTAGGGCCAGATGAGCAATGTCACGTGCTGTCCCACGCTCATCCTTCCTAGCTCGTTCATCCAGCTGCTTTGTTAGGTATTGCCTCAGGTTAGCATCCTTACGTTGGTCTTTCTCTTGTTCGGTACGCAGCCTCTTTACCCACCTGCGACCCCTAGCATGTCTTCTCTTGATTTTGCTACTGGAGGTGTGGCTTTGCACAGTCTCCTCTGAGTGCCCACGTTTCCTTCCGCGACTCTTGCCCCGCCTAGGTTGTGCATCTCTTCCCAAACTCGTCCAGGAGCATTAAGGTCCCATGGATAAGTCGTCTCATTTAAAGCACGTGAGGGTGTGTCGCCCCCACCGGACCATTCTTTCCAATTCCCTAACTCTAGTATGAACCTCAGTCAATTCCTATTCATGTTGTCGAAGTTTTTCCTCGTACGCTTTAGAGACTCTTTGAATGGAATTCCCTATGGGGGGGGGGGGGGGGGGGGGGGGGGGGGGGGGGGGGGGGATTCTTATTGAAGAGCTTCTCTAGTGATGTGGGGATGAACTCGCTACTGGCTCGCTCAGTTCTAAATCTCCTGTCGAATTCTCGAGCGAACACATGACATTTCCTATCTAGATTATCTTGGCCCGTGTCGTGAGCTTCTATGCCTTAGGCTTTATTTTCATCTTAAGCCTACGTTTCCATGACTAATGTTGTACTCTCGTGCCCCATTCTCCTGTTGCTCAGTTGGAGGGGGCAATCTTCCAGAAACTCTAGCACTCATAGTTCTAGCTTTCATTCTCACGGATGGTGCCAGTTGTGCGAGGGATTTTCTCCTCACAAGTTGTAACCAATCAATCTAGAACTCGAGCACAATGAAACTTCACCGTCACCTGCAAAACCACCAAAGGGTGAGTACTAACCGACTGAGGTTGCTCAGCCGAAGGCACTCAAAGCTTAAGTTAGCTAGGGACATGGTTCATAAGTGAAGAGAGTTAGCATAGAGAGTAGAGCCTATTACCAGTTCGTTTGTGTCTTACCATTCTTCAACTTCCTTATATAGCTTTATAGTGTCACACTAGTCTCCCTGGTTGTGGCCCAGTTAGTTAGGCTTGTCCTACACTCTAGAGGGTGATGGGCCATTACCTCAGCAGTGGGGTGTGAGATCCTAACTTTGGGCACAAGTTCGCCCCACTTCCGCATTGATTGTACTCTAAAAGTGCAATTTCCTCTTACTTTCTTGTTAGACTTAGAGTTTGATTAATTACGTAATTTTAGTCATAACTTGTAATGTTTGATGTAAATAGGAATCCATGCTTAAAAAGGACAAAATTGGGTAAAAATGGAAATGGCCATTCAAACGGTTACAAATGGCGTTCGAACGCATGATGTCAGCACACATTAGCCATTTGAACAGTAGGGACTAGCATTCAAACAGTGCCCAAGCGCATTCGAACAATGCGTCAAACAGAGCTCAAGTGTTCGAAGTCCGTTCAAATGGTTCGCAGATTTCTGGATTTTTGGAAAGCCTATAAAGCTGGGTTGAAGTTATTTTTAGAGGGCACTTTTATTATTGTAGTTTCTTAGGTCTTAGCAGCAGTTTTACATAGTTTTCTAGTTATTCTACATAGCTTTGCACAACTTTCTTCAATTTCTGTAATCAGAATTCAATTCTCAATACAAGTTTCATTACATATTTGCGTATCTATCATGTCTATGAGTAGCTAAATTCCATCTTGCGATTAATTCTGAAGATCAGTGGAAGATGTCGGATGAACAATGGAGGTAAATTGGTTTTCAATGTTTAAATCTTTTTTTTCTTAATTCTTTGGAAATCAAACCCTAGATATTTACGAAAACTTAGATGTTAGATTATGCTTGGTTATATTTATGCACGAACCCTAGTTCGGTATATTTATTGCACAAGTCGATGGTATGCATCTATGATTCTAAACCTAATTTATTCTATGATTGATTGTTAAAAAATAATAGTTTTTATCATTAAATCTTTTGAATCAAAAACTTACAACACAGTTAATGATTTAAGTTATAAAACACCTCCATTGAAATTTCGGGTGAAATAATTGGTTGGATCAATTGGTTTTAATTCAAAACCTTTTTTTATAGATAAGTTTAGAATAAACAAACACCATTCAAAGTTACAATTTTTGGTTTCTTTTTAGAAGTAGTTCATTGTTTTGTGAGAATTGAGAGGAGTGATACATGTTCTCCATTATCTTGTTATCTAACTCTGAGGATTCGATCCCGAACTTCACTGGATTATACTGTTTCGCTATTCTACTTTTGAAATTACCTTTGGTCACATCTAAAGACACCGATTAGTGTAAGTCACTCATCTCCTGAGAGAATGGGTGAATGGATCTTCCCTCAACTAACTAAGTTGACCTTGCCAACATGATATCCAGGTGGCAAATCTAATGCCACTTGGCCTTCTTGTGCAGAAATTAACCCCTCAGCATGAAATCTCAACGCGGGCTGAACCAGGGCTTATTTTACAAATTGTAAGTTGAGCGTGACCCATAAATCGTGGCACAATTCGCATTTTCTAGATAACCAAACAGACCGGACGCCTATGTAATCACTTAGTGAAGCAATCAACTATTATTTAGAGGGTGGACACCCGCCCCGCCTAGACTAGCTAGTTTATGTTAGGCTTGGGATTGAAATATAGAACTGTAAGGTATGATCGGACTAAATTTTAGACCCGATTACTTTTTGGCCAAGCTTGAGATTAAGAATTGTAATGGCTTGACAAACTTAAATAAATATAAAATACATTTATCTAATTTTGTTTGTCAATACAAAGAAGTTAACTACTTGAACATGTGTTATTTGAAGAATGAACACTTTGTCTCTTGCCATAAATGAAGACTTGAGCGTAATAAGCTACTATCATAACTTTAAGATACTTGATTCTTACAGAAATTTATTTATTTGAATTTAATTCACACTGTACGGTGCCGGGCTTGGGCCCCGTAAACAAAGCTTAGGCCAGGCTTGGGATAAATAAGTTAGGCCTAACATTGGAAACTCTTCTTACCTAAAAGACCGATTAATTACGAGAGTATGTGTGGTGTGTGTATAACTGTATATATATATATATATTGTGATGGAGTCAAAAATTTAGTTGAGGAGGGCAACTACTAATCATAATAGTTTTTATTTTATTTTATTTGTAATCAATAATACAACACTTGACTCTTATACATGTGTATAATGTATACTAATATATATATATATATATACGAGTCTTTAAAGTAAAATAACTATTTAAGATAACATTTACAAAGTTATAGTGGCAAAAATTAAAAATATTTCTATAATTATAGGTGAAAATAGAATATTTAAAAACTTAAGGGGCATTTGTAACATTGTAAAGGAGAAAAATAAAAAAAATTTTAAAAATTGTAGGTAAAGATGAAATATTAAAAAATTTGAGGAGGGACATTTTTAAAATTTTAAGTGTTAAAATGAAAATAATTTCAAAAATTATAACTAAAAGTATAATTTTTAAAATTTGAAGCAGAGCAAGGGTCCCTCAGCACATGGTGGATCGACCACTGTATATGTATATATATATATTTATATACACATTGAATGCATCCCTGAAAACTTTGGGCCCAAGAAAGAAGTGGAAAGAAATACGTATTTAGAACTTAGAAGTCAAAGCCACTTGCGTGAATGAAAGTATAATAATTAATATGTCATGCCCGACATGCATGCCGTGGCTCCCAAGAAAAAAGCGTGGGAGTCGCTCTTCGATCTTCTTCTATATGCATATGTTTGAAAACATATATATATATATATATATATGTGATCCCTACCGTTAACACCCTGTGGTATATAAGAGAAATTAATGTGCTATATATATATAGCTCTTTGTTCTTCAACCTTTCAGAGCCAGAGGTGTAACTGTTGCTTAACTTTCTGCTGTAATTGTTCTTGATAGATATCTGCATAAAGTGTAACTAAGACGAGTATATATGTATATATATGTTATTTGCAGCATATATATATATATATATATAACTATTAGTTGTTGCATGCGCGCAGTAGCACTTGAGGAAGAAGAAGGATACAATAATAAAAATAATGGTGTCGCTGCGGCTGCAAAAACGGCTTGCGGCCAGCATACTCGACTGTGGAAAGGGGAAGGTTTGGCTTGACCCCAATGAGACGAGTGATATCTCCATGGCCAATTCTAGTATGTACTATTATACATACACAAATACATTCATACATGCATACATTTCTTCAACTTCCAAAACAAACATTTAATTAAAGCCATAGAAATTAATTATACTCGGTGTTATTGTTTTCTCTTTTAATTCTGATTTTTATTTTCTGGATGGTGTTTTAGTTGATTCATTTCTCACTAGTTATAAAAATGTCTCACTATCTTTCTTTGTCAACATGCATACTTCCAAAGCTGTGAAAATCTCCCTTTAAAAAAAAAAAGGAAAAGAAAACACTTTGGGATGGTATTTTGAAATATAGGTATCCTATTAATGTATTAGCTAGGAGGAAGCCCATGCAATGAATTGGATTTATAATCTATTTTCACATGTGTGCTTTTTTTTTTTTTTTGTTTGTACTTTTAGTTAGTCATATTTTGTTTTTCCTGAATAATCCGTTAGTAACTTAGCCATCAAGTTATCTAAGCTTACTCTTCTTCAAGTTATCCAAGCTTTGGACAAATCTAAAAAACTTACTCTTCATAACATTTGTTTGAAAGGTAATCAAATCTATATTTGTTTGTCGTGTGTTTTTATGTTCGTCACTTAGTGAGAAATTAGTACTTATCGGGGGAAGATAAGAAGAGCATTGTCTTGTTATTTGAGAGGTATTTGGAGTGCTGGACTACACACGAAGGGAAATAATTACAGCAATTACATTAGTTTCAAAATTGAGTGAGGGCACAATAGAATGACATTTTCATGTAAATATTACAAGTCATGGTAATAATGAAGTTTTCATATACATATATATATATATATATATAGAGAGAGAGAGAGAGAGAGAGAGAGAGAGTTGTATATTGTTTTTAGTGTTTATGATCCCCTCCCATGCACAACCAGCCCCAAGCTAGTGAAGAATAGGATTGTATGAGGCTGTTGCAAATTATGTGTAGTATTAAACCATTTTTTGTATTAATTTAATTTGCAGGGATGAACATAAAAAAACTAGTAAAGGACGGTTTAATTATAAAGAAATCAAAGAAACTCCACTCCAAATCCCGTGTTCGGCTGGCTTTGGAAGCAAAGAGAAAGGGAATTAGGCACTCTGGCTATGGAAAGCGAAAGGGAACAAGAGAGGCAAGGCTACCCACAAAGGTCATGTGGATGAGGAGGATGAGAGTTCTGCGGCGTTTACTACGTAAGTATCGCGAATTAGACAAGATCGACAGACATATGTATCACGAAATGTACATGAAGGTGAAGGGAAGTGTTTTCAAGAACAAGCATGTACTAATGGAGAGCATTCACAAGTTGAAGGCTGAGAAAGTGAGAGACAAGGCACTTTCTGATCAGTTTGAGGCCAAAAGCAGCTACAACACTATGGAAGGGAAGAAGACGATTTCATGGAGGTGATTATATAATTAACATGAATAAAGCTGGACCTGGATGTGCTTTTTGTGATTAGGGCTTTTAGGAGTTTTATTTTTATATTTTATTTTATGTATGAATGTTGTGATGAAAGTTTTTTATTTTATTTATTTATTTGAAAGAGTTCCTCGTGTAAGAAATTGTGAAATATTTATATTGACTCTACGTCTTGATTTTCATGATAACTAAATTTTGTATTAGTTTATTAATATATTTAATTAATGTACAGATTAATAAGGATTATAATTTAGATTTAAAGTTTGACTTAAAGTTTAATTCATATCTAAATGGATGCACAACAATTTCAAGTTTGAGTCATGCACCAAAACAAAGCAATTGCACTCATTTAAATTTCAAACAGATGATTTGCATTAGAAGAGATTGAAGGTGTTAAAAAAGATAATTCATCACGATTGCAAATTCTCTATAAAGAATTTAAGAGAAGACTTTATCAGAGTTGAGAAGAGTCAATAAAATTAATGTGTATCGAGAGTGCTCAAAAATAGACTTTATCAAATTTCTAAAGACTCAATGAAATTGACTTGAACTCAAAGAGATTGAATGTGATTTAAATAAAAAATTTATCATGTGTGCAAAGGCTCCTTGAAGAATCCAATAGAAGATTTAGAAGAAACTAAATTGAATTTAATCTAAATTGAATTGAAGACATTATTGAATTGTCACAATGAATTGAAAACTTTGAAGTATCATCATACCCCCAATAGAAGACTCCTTGAAGATTTTAAATGTGTATGAAGAGATATTAAGTGTGCATGAAGAACATTATCCCTCAAAGAAAAAATCCTTTGAAGATTCTCAGATTATTTGAGACTAAATTGATCAAGAAAAGCATAAATGACATTTTCTGGGTGATGTGTCGACACATGGAGACAGTGGACAAAATCTAAAGAATGCAAACTTGATGTGTCAACACATGGAAGTCAAGTGTCGACACCTGCAGATTAACGGTTATATTTTTAAACGTTATATTGAACTGGACGCGTATTTAATGAAACTCCAACAACCTCCAATGAGTGAAATCAATTCGGGACTTTATATATAAACCTCTAAATGCATTTATGGACAAGAGATACAACATTTACTGATTGATTGAGTTGAAAAATCTAATAATTCTTTTTTTTTTTCAAATTGGCATTTAATGCGCTATTCAATTTTCTTCTATTCTTCATAGAGGGTTGGTATTTTGTTTGTATACCTTTCATATACTTGTAAGTGAGAGTTGGAGTGTTCTCTTGTAAAAGAAAAATACTTATAAGTTGAAGTGGATTTTGGACAAAACCACTTGATGGCTGGAATAACTTGAGAAAAAGTTTTTGTGTAAAAGTGAGCTAAGCATTTTGAAAATCAGTATCTACTTTGTAATTAGAGATTGCATAATGGAAGAAGATTTCAAAGGGATCTTGCGGTGAATACGTATACCACAAGTTGTAGTTGAACCTTGATAATTCTTAATGTACTTTCTTGTACTATATTTTTATTTCATTATTGCTTATATTGCATTGCTTACATCTTAAACTATTATTCCATTAGTTAGATTAATTTTAATTAATCTTAATTGCTTTAATTTTTAAAAAACTCAATTTACCCTCCTTCTTAAATTGCCTTTTGAGCCAACAATTAATTCACAAGTTGTAATAATTTTCTCATCTTTCTATTCTGAACCGTTTGATGTAGAATAATTTCTAGTTTTCTTAAACGACGGGAAATGCTCTCCCTCTCTCTTTCTCTCTCTCTCTCGTAAGGGACTGGGTTTTACATAAGTTTTTGCTATTTGCAGCAAAACTGTAGAGAAAATGTGTGACATGCGATATCTGGCCTCTTTATCTGGTAAGATTGATGTCCAGAATTTAGACCCAAAAAAATTAAATAAAGTATATAAACAACTATAAATTGGGAGAAATTAAGAGAGAGAGAGAGAGAGAGAGTTTTGATCATGTCTCTTCCTCGTAGTTGTATAGTATGTACCAGTACAATATACTAAGAATAGTATCAAATTTATTGCTATAAATATTATATACTTATAAAAATATATATTTATTTGCAAAAGCATAATCTAAACTTGTTATTTAAGTTTTAATAGAAATTAATCAACAAACACAAAATTATTTTTAAAAAATTACACAAAATCTCGTGTCATCTAGTAAATCTAAGTATTGGCTAGTACCGTTTGCCCGATACAAAACTCAACCTCCTTTTTATTGCTTTATAACCAGTACCGGCCAGGATAATAGTGATAACTATAGTCTTCATATGAGTTACGATAACATTGATAAGAACTCGCAGCCCTAGCATGGATCGACCAATTGGTCTAAAAACAAGTTTTTTTTTTTGGGTAACTTCGATTTTCCTTTAGCTAGTTTTCAGAGCCTGAGAGGCCCCTTTCATTCTCAAAGTTGTGAAAATGGTTAAAAACCAGGCAACACATTGATTTAGGAATTGATGTTCCCATTTTGAAATTAAAGCTTATTTTCTCCCAAAGACATCTGCATATTAGGAAGGGACCCATCAAACCAATGGTGGATTGGAACAATACTTGGATATTATCAGAATATCTACATATATAGAACCCACCCACCCATCAAACCAACCAACCCAAAATGAAAAAAGAGAAAAAAAAAAGGAGTTTCCAACCACTTACCTGAGGAACAAAAAAGAACAAATGGAAAACAATGAAAAAATGGAAAGGAAAAAAGAAATCACAACACAATGGATTTAGAATGCACAAATAGTCATTGTTTATGAAACACAATATTCTACATTATGACTACATAATACTACAGGGGGTAGACGCATATAGTTGCTTAATTGCTCACTGTTTCAAGTTGCATTCGACAATAATATGAGAATTTAATGAATACAGTTGCAGCAGCAATTGGGAACAGAACAGCTTGGGCAGTAGTAGCCTTTCCCTATCAACACAATTCACAAGAGAACTTTTAGCATGCTTTTCCTGCAGAGCCAAACAGATGCATCTTTTCCGCAACCACAAGTTTCATGGCTTCCTTTGCAGATGCCATAAGATGGACGAGATCTTTCTGGGGCCTGCTTATTGACTCCATGTAAGCCTTCCGCACCTCAGTATTCACATTGAACTTTCTCACACCCCGCTCTATACATTCCTGTTCCAAGCAGCGAAATAGACATAAGTCTCCAATCCAATCATCAATACTAGTTTACTCGAGCGCATAATATATGCACGGAAACACCTCAGAGTTTAAGAATGGAAACTCTTGAATGCCGACTACAATTGAAACTTAATAAACAATGCTACGAATTGGAGCACCTCGATAAGTTCCCTGGGCAATCCAGAAGCTCCATGAAGGACAAGATAAACTCCCTTCTTTGAACTCAAGGCATACAGATCCTGGACAAAGCATGTGCTGGGATTAAAAGAAGCTAAATGGACATGGATTTCATTGAAAATGATGTTTTACTAAAAAAGACAAATGAGCTTGTAACGACATCATTACCAAAATGATGAGATGTCCCAGAATCAAGTCTCTTAGTCGAATGGGTACATAAAGGAAATACAAGTTTCAGCAAATAATTAAAAATCCTCGAGAAATACAAGGAGTTTTCCTCTCTGCTTTCCTTAAGTAGCTAGTATGTCATACAAGTTACTGATTTATATGGGTGGTGATAATTATTTGACCATTTCAGGAAAATAAGTCTGACTTGGAATGATTTGGAACCACCTTGGAATTTTCAATGAGAGAAATCCCTATGAGAAGACATATAGTTGTGATTCAACTATCTCACCAATCAAAACCAACTACAGAAAAGAAAAGATAAATGCCCAAATGTCAAAAAGTCAAATTGCTCAAATTTGGTTATAGGTATTGGTTGTGACAAGAATGAGAAGTAACTAGCAAAACTTCCAAGCTTGGCAATATTTCTTATTCTTCTATATTTTTCCCAGTGAAAGGGTGACTAACTCAAGTCCACCATGTCTTGAAAAGGAATCAAAGAGAATAAATAAGAGCACCCGCAAGAATGTTATGGCTGTATCACCATGAACTGAGGGATCGAGCTCTAGTCCATCCCACAACCACCTCAATACGACCCTTGATCAATCAGCAAAGAAGGTTCAAGGAAACAAGCTTACTTGATGCCATCTATCAGGACTCAAATCTCAGTCTCACAAAGACTTGACCCATCATATGGAAAAAATAAAAATAGTCCTCCAAACCCCATCCCCACATATGGCCCATTCTTAAATTGGCCTACCCCACTACAAGGACAACTATAAAAGTTAAGTTAATTTCACCATCCCTGGAAGAGAAGGCATCCAATCAATGGAAGCAATTTTTAATTGCCTACTAGTGGAATTTGCTGCAATGTTATGCAGGGATCAAGGCCAAATGAAGTCATTTGGATTTTTTGATGACAGAAGCCTAAAGAAAAGCAAGGAATTGGATTTTTTTCCGAAATTTCTTCTTAAGCCCACTCGTCCCTTTTGAAGATTCTACAATTTCTTTCAGTCCAAACCAAACCAAAGAATAGACAAGATAACACAAAACAATTACATTTTAGCCTTCTCCCCCTAAGCAGAAAATCTGGGTGACTTCTCAAGCAAGGAATGAAAATCTGGCAGGACGACCTGACTAAATGCCAGTTAATCCAGAAGTCCCTGCATTATTATAATAGAACTAGGGGACTGAATGAGCATAAGCTTGTAAGTTTCATACTGTCCTAGAGAATCAAGCATCCGAGCAAGGCTATGTGTCACGGGTTGCCACCCGTGGCACGTCTGGGGCCGCGAGGGACCTTGGCGTGGGGCATGTCTGAGCATGATTGGCCGGTGGCATGGCAATCTCGTAATTTGTATTTTTCATATTTATTGGATATATGGATTATGACTCCTCAAGGAGGTAGGATATTTCTTCCTATCAGTTTGGAGATGACTCAGAATGCTATTATAAGGGAGGACATGGTGTTGACTCTACCACCCCCTGGTGCTACCGAAAGGGACAACATTTAAGTGAGTCCCCCAAGGGAGTGGGCGAGACTTGGGGGTCGGCTGTAGCACGTGGTTGCAGTCCTCATGCTAGTCAAGGGGTTACATGGGCGGCATTGTGCCTGGTGGGGCAAATGTTGGGCATTAGCATCGAGGATGGGGTTGTGGCATTTGCACCCGCTACGCCATAATTATAAAGTGGTGGGGCTTATGTCCATCACGGATTGGGCCTCGGTGTGCACACTTGCATGCCGTGTACCTCGTGTGCACTTGTGCATTGGGTTCACGCTTGTGTACATGGTCGCTTAGTTTGGCTAGCATTGGTATCGTGGGGCACAATGTTGTGGGCTTATCAGTTGCTATCCGGTGGTGCCTTTCCTTGCGGGCAACCTTGACGCGGGGCGCTAAGAGCTTCATGGACAGAGGCGTTGTGCCTAACGGGTGATGCTTGGCTGACGCGCATGTCTAGTTGCACATGGCTATCTTGCTTGTGTTTCAGGAGGGACTAGCGCTAAGCACATTGCTTGTCATGGGTATGCGCATTTGAGTATGGCGTTACTATCGCCTATAGCTTGGGTTGCCTTATGGCTTGAGCATCAGAGGTCCGAGTTTAAAGAGATATGCGAGACATTACGAATGGATCCTGGATAAGCGTATAATCTTATGCCTTGGTGTTTGAGTTTGACGAGACTATTGCTTGGTACATAGTCGCTTCACGGGTGTATTCCGCTGCGTATGATCATGGCGGGTCGCATTACTGTCACCGTGTGGTGCCTAGCCTATCAGCCCGTGACACTATGCAATGTCTAGCCTCAAGCCTCAAATTGGTATTGCATTTAAATTGAGCCGAGTCTTGCCACTAGGGGAAATAACACATCTGGGACACATAATGGACGCTCTGCTTCTTCACTATGAGATTTCATGATGCTACAACTTGTTTTACTTTTTCTTCTCTGTTCTTCTTCTAACTTTCCTTTTCTTCTTCACTTCGGAGGCCATTGCTGAGCCAAGCTTGTGCTCAAATTGAATTAGCGTTATTTTTTCAATATTTTTGGTGATTTGTTAGTGTTACATTCACCCTTTGAAAACTACGGTATCCCGTATCTGTATCCATACTCGTGTCTGTATTGGTGCTTCTTAGAGTATCACGAATTGGAAGACCCAAGTACTTAAGGGGACCCTCCTAACTGACAAATTGTTATTACTAGTGACAGGACTTCTATCTATTTTATTTTGAGGCAGAAATATCTTTGAAGAGCCTTAAGGATAGCGTTAACACTTAAAACTTCATGAGAGGAAAATATTGTTATCAGCAAACTAATGATGGAACAACTTAAATCAGTTCATACCCACCTCAAAACCCTTGGTGCCACCTGGAGTCTCATGGTTACACATGAGCCTACTAAGGACATTCACCTCCAAATTGAATTAGAAATAGATCAGCCTTTAGGCTTCTTGTAACCATCACCAAAAGATTCAAAGAAAATGACTGGCCCATTCTCCAAGGTCCCCTGCACATCACAAGAACCTATCTTTTCTTAACAAAATCAAGGACCTTGAAACACACATATCAGATGACCTTTTCAAAGTCCACACAAAGTACACTCCTTCATTAGACTTCTTGTCTCTCGCAGTCCTTACAACCACATTCATAACCATCCAAAGAAGAAAAAGGAGACAAAAAAAGGATACGGTAGCCAAAATCTGCACATTTAAATGCACTCGGCTGAGAAAATAGTTCCTTTACGAACTATCTGAATCTTGTAGGTAACACCCCTTCTATAAAAATTTACTCTATATGAGAATCACCTTCTACAGACCACCATGGTTGACGGGGGACACTCTGAGAGTGGTGATTGGCAAGAAAATTTATTGTTTGATTTGCGTCAAGTTCAACAAATTCGGGTTTGTGTATGCCAATAGGATGCCCTAGTGTGGGCGCTAACGTTTGAAATGCAGATATGTATTTCCAAACTTGTGTTTACCTATTTGGATAAGTTAGTAATGAGTAAATATTTAATAACTTGAGAAACTAATTTTAATAATAAAAGTGCAAAGCAGCTTGCCATGACCAGCATATTTCAGATACTGTTATTTGCTTACTATTCAATACACAAGTAAATAACCTATATAACCAACTTTCAAAAAAAAAAAAAGAAACTAGAAATATAAAGCACAATAAAGCATACTGTAAACATTGTGTCCATTAAGATACCATCTCTGCCCAATATTGTCTATTAGTAATAAGGTGACCTTTGGTGCATCTAAATTAACTAGCAATAAACTAACCTTATGCAATAGCTCAAAATCATGCAATAGACAACTATACTTCACCTTAAGCAAATCAAGTCTGAGATTTGGGCCACTAGTAGGGTATTTTCCGTGGACATTTCCTATACACACTGCCAAAGCATCTATACCGGTCTTGTCAATGAATTCATGTGCCTGAAATTCATATAAAGCCATATGTAGCAATGTTGGGAAGAAAAAAGGGACAAGAATCTTTAACCAGCTGAGAAAGAAAAATTAAAGGACCTGATCAACATCAGTCAGTCTTGCTTCATAGTCTTCAACAGTCAAGTCATCTTCTGTTCCTGATAATCTCCCTAATTCAGCCTCCACCATCATATTTTTTGTGTGCGCCAACAATGAAATGGATTTTGCATATGAAATATTGTCCTTGAAGGGAATGTGTGAACCATCTACCATTAATGAATCAAATCCCTGGCAAGATTTAAATTCAAAAAAAAAAAACGTGATTAGTACATTACAGTTTAACACCAAATCATGTGGTACATAATACATTGAACATAAAGCATATTCCTTCCCTAGAAATCAACAAGCTAACTTACCAACTCAAGAACTTCCATCAACTCTTCCTTGGAATTTCCATGATCAAAATGAACTGTGATTGGAACCTGTTGTGCATGCACATGAATTTACTTCTCAAAATATTAACTTGCACCAAGACCTAGTTAATGAAAGTGCTACCTCGAGCATTATAAGTTACAACGCACATCTCAGAAGGAAACCTAGCCCATTAAACACATTACGATGCTCCCAAACCTAGGTACGCAGATTATTATTCAAGTATGAGAACAAAGTTTATTTTTTTCCCCTCAAGATTATTATTCCTGTAATAGAACTATTTTTTATTTGTTTCTGAAATTATAATTTGCTCCAAGTTCAACTTGGATCAGTTACACATCACAAACTGCAAGATTACCAGCCTGGTTCATGCTTTGTACACTACAGATGCTAACATATCTGTGTTTATGCTGTTTTTCTTTCTTTTGTAGTTGGTTATAGTGCTCCATTTCAATTCTATCTAATGCCACTTACACTGGCTTGCTCTGCAGCAGAGATGCAACACGCAACCAAAGGAATTCCTCCTTGCTTCAAGGCACTAGGATGGATCTGGAAAATAAGTAGTGTTCTCATTAACCTTGCTAAAATATCCAAAAAATGAACATTGAGAAAGCATGGATCAAGTATCTTCCTTTTCAGTGATTAATGATTATGAGAATGAAATTCTGAATATTATGTTTCACATAAGAAAGGGAAGACTGCAAATTTGCTCTCCTCAATGATGAGATAAAATTTACATATATGCTGCAAACATAGAAGCCTATCACCTGAACCAAATTGCACTTGCCCATCCCCATTATAGCAGAATCACATTATCTAGAATAAAAAAGACAAAGCAAAAAGCAAAATGAGGTCATCCCATGCCTAGGGATGCCATGTCTGACATTTCACTGGAATTGAAGTCTTAATGCAACATATTACTTGAGGGATTATTCACATGAGATGCGGTCTCAGACTCTTAGTGACTTTTTAAATATATAAGCTGACTGCAACAAACCTGTAATATAGCAGGACTTTGTTCTTCCTCTGCTGCAGCAACAACTGCCTCAACTCCTTCCAGGTTGTAAACATTGAATGCTCCAACTGCATATCCACCTTTTTCTGCATTCTTTACATACAATGATAGTCAGTATCTGAACAAAAGTCAATTATCAAAAGTTTATTTATGGGCTCTCACAAGAAGCAACTCCTTAGTTGATGAAAGTCTGACTGGATGAGCCCAAGATTTCACAACTTCTGCCAGAGCTTTACTATCACCAACATTCCCTAAGAAAAGTGCATTTTATAAGTTAGACAATAAAAAACTGATTCTGCTAGAAATCGAACATGTAAAATTAGTTAGAAACTTAAACCTACCAGGGAAAACAATATATGGAACTCCTGGAAGTCTACTTTCATGACCCAGCTGCCACAGTGGAACACCAGCCAATGCTTGTCCAACTATTTTAGCACGTTTTGCTTCTAGAGCTTTTGTAGCAAGGTCTGACGAGGTGATTCCACCCTACGAAAAAGTTAAATGACTGTCAACATGAGCGCATCCAACAACCCAAACACACCCCCCTTTTTTTTCCTTCTCTTTTCTTTTTCTTTGATCAACACATGAAGGTTATATAAAAAGTTCTTTCTTCATATTTGATAAATAATCAACAAAGCATGAGGAAGGTACATATTGAAATTATAATGCACTTTCTTTTGTTTTCTATTACGATTAATAACATCTATGCAGTATAACACATTCAATTCAAACAATCCAACTGTAACCCCCACCTTCTGTTTGTGACAAACTAAAGCCTGAGGTAGTTTTAACACCCTCTCTACCGCTTAGAGCACTAAAGACAACTTCTTTACATCATTTGAAGCTATGTGTTTCTTGTTGATGGGAATCTCGATTTCTTTGTTCAAATGGGATGTGCTGGAGCCATTATGATTTAGTGCGATGGTTCAGATTTGCAGATAGAAGATATATAAAAATATATATAAATGTACATGTTTGTTGGAGGCTACTTTGAGATTATGTCTGTATTTAGAATGACAAAAACCATACACACACAATAAATGCCATGTTTCGTGGTGTTCTGGCAGACCATATTCATTTAATTCCCTCCACCAAATGACAACATACAAACGTTATCCCAGCATTTAACAATGTATGAAAAATTGCTAGCGGTCTATGAAACTCCTCAGGTCACCCTCAAGAATGGGTTTGAACTCATCAAAGTTCTCTAGACTCTTTGTTGGAACTTTACGGTCTGCTGCTACCAGGCAGGGATGGCCATTAAAGGGAACCTCCTACCACAAGCCTAGACTTTACTTCCCCAAAATGTGAATTTTCATACATGGGGATCTCAATGCATCCGAGGATTCGAAAATGGAGTAAGATGTTGGCAAGGAACATAATTTCTTTTTGTTTCCATTAAATCGATCGAAACGTTTCAGTTCCTGAGAGACCAAAATGAAACACTATTACTTCCATCAAAACACATTGGAATACAAAAAAATGCACCAAAATAGAACACCATATACCGAAACAATATGTAGTGTCAACCCAAATGTAAAACTTTTCATAAATGTTTTTCAATTTTCATTGAGAAAAATACAAAAGATTGTTTTACTATTATAATATTTGTCACTTTTGAAATGTTTCCGAAACGTTTCAGTTTCCGAGCCAATCGAAACAACCTCTCAAAACGAAATTTTGATCATTGGATGTTGGCATATGGATCTTAAGGAGCCATAGCTTCGATATCACTAAAAAGTGTCTCCAACTCGTAAGGGAAATTGGTAGATCACCCCTTTTATAAGTAGTCAATTGGGAAAATTATTAGGCTGATTTTATATATAGATTCTTTATGGTGCCAACTTCATTTAAAATCATTCTTTCTCTAATGCAACTTGGCAATCAATCAAGTCCCTAATGTTGTGTTTGTTCAAGAAAATAAAGAGTGGGAGTTGAAAGTAAAGAAGGAATGGAAGGGAATTACTGTAGGTGATTCTTATTGCAATTAAGTAATTCAGATTATAAACTACTATATTGCACTCGAAAGAACCAGACACGCAATAAGCTGACTAAGCAAATTCATACATCAATGGGGTGCAATCAAGGATCAAAATTTCGTTTCGACGGGTCGTTTCAGTTGGCTCGGAAATTGAAACGTTTCGGAAACATTTCAGAAATGTTTCGGAATGTTTCGGAAACATTTCAAAAGTGAAAAATATTAAAATAGTAAAATACAATCTTTTGTATGAAAATTGTACGTCATTATAAAAATTTTAAATGCAGGTTAATACAACTTATTGTTTTAGTATATAGCACTGTGTTTTGGTGCATTTTTCTATGTTTCGGTGTGTTTTGATCATAATAAGAGAGTTTCATTATTCCACTAGTAGGTCTCTTAGGAAACAAAAATGTTCCTGCTATTTCGATGGAAACAAATAGAAATTTTGTTCCTTGGGTGCAATAGGGTAAAACATGAATGCCTAGTGCGAGGAAAAATTAGGTAGGAAGAAGAAATATTCACTGGAGGGAATGCAAAGTGCAGTCAGGACCCTTGGAAATTTAATTGACCCAACATCAAATATCACACTAGCCAATTTCCTAGAGCACACATACCTTTATCAAGGTCCAGAATAAATTCCAACTGTGGAGGATTCTCCAATGGGTGCATGAAATTTCAATGAAAAAATATGATTCAAGGCTCAATCAATTTCAACCTCTAAAGAAAATATCATTATTTTTTGGGGATCTCCTGTGCTTGCTTACTTTTTTATTCTTTTTGGAGATGGAACCAATTCAGGTGGATTTGGTCTAACAGATTGAGTAGTTGGTCAAGGGTTACGATAAATTATGTTGTGACTGTTTTCTACTTCACATGATCTGGCATTTAATCTCAGATCGGATATCAACAGCAGGATTCTTCATTAACATTGACATATCAGAATCCATGTAGACAAGGGTTCCACTAAGGGCAGTGTGCCAACAAATGAGGATGGCTGATTGCAGAGTTTTGGCTTTAGTTGATGATGATTTTAATGTGCGTTGACAGCAGTATTTGATGATGTTCCTGCAGTCCATGATGACAAAGGTGGCAGTGATTGTGAAGGAAGAAATTGGCAACTCCTTTACAGTGTAAATCCAATGGCGACAACTGTAATTGGGTGAGGTGCTAAGACCAAATTGATGACAGGCATAGAGGGAAAGAAATAAACATAAGGAGACAGAGCAGAACATAAGAGAATAGGGAAAGGAAGAGAACAAGAAGTAACAAGAACTATAGGAATAATAATTGGAGAAAGAGAGAGAGAACATTACTCCAATGTTCTTCAAAATAATCCCAGTCTGTTTTAAATTCAAATGCTAGGGCTATATAAGGTACTAATTTAAGAAATCTATTGTTCTATGAGGAACTTGAAAACTCATCTAAATTTCATCCAAGAAGAAGAAGAAAAAGAAGAAGAAAGCGCTACATTTCTCTGACAAACTATTTTACATGGCTTTTATGGTTGCTGTGTATGAAAACGCAGTACACAGGGATTGGCTTAAAGCAACTAATCTGAAACAAAATTAAGCAAATTCCTAGAATGCTTAAAGGGGCTTATGATTTTTTTCCTCCCATTATTTTTTTTTCTATTTTGATTTGATTCTATATTCATTTCTAGCAAATAAAGTAATGGAACTAGTGATCAAGCCAGATGAATTTCATCAGTTATCTTGAAACTGCATACTCAAAGTAGAACCAAGGATCAAAATTTCGTTTCGACGGGTCATTTCGCTTGGCTCGGAACCGGAAACGTTTCGGAAACATTTCAAAAGTGAAAAATATTAAAATAGTAAAATACAATCTTTTGTATGAAAATTGCACGTCACTTATAAAAATTTTAAGTTCAAGTTAATACAACTTATTGTTTTAGTATATAGCGTTGTGTTTTGGTGCATTTTTCTATGTTTCGGTGTGTTTTGATCATAATAAGAGAGTTTCGTTATTTCACTAGTATTTTGCTTCGGTCTCTTAGGAAACAGAAACGTTTCAGCCGTTTCGATAGAAACAAATTGAAATTTTGTTCTTTGAGTAGAACCCTGCTGCAGCAGGAGGTAAGATAGGAAATTTAAAATGGAGGAAGCGCTAATTCCGATCTACTCCTGGCATTTGATTCAGAACTGATGTATGTTCCTCATGGAAACTTTTTGAAATAAATTACATCAGCTGCATTGAAATCAAGAAGATTTATGGAAGTATTATGAGCTCCAGAAAGTGGAAAAGGACTATGAAGACGTTAAACTGTCTACACTCATCACGTGTGCATACGCAGTTAAACATTTTTACACAAAGCAAATGAGAGAACCAAAATTTGGAGTTGATCAATTGCCTTCAGCAATTGAACTACTCCTGCTTGCTGATATTACACTGGTCTTCAAACACCTCAACATGATAATATGCGTATGAGGTTTTGGCTGCTCAGGTTGAACAATTTGCAGAATCAGTTGCTGTCTCAGTTTATTCAACTCCATTCGTGTCTGTTTTTGCACCCTTTACTGCCCAAAAATAGAAGTTGGACGATCAAGGAATCCCATTATGAGGCATCAGGTCTCTTAAAGGTTACAAATGTAGAACAGCATGATTGGAGAAATACCTCACAAAATATGGGTCCTGTATTCAGTACAAGAACTTTGGTGCCAGTAGTTTTATTGGAAGGATTTTTACTCTTAAGCAAGAAAGATCATGTGCTGGTCTGAAAACTTTGGCTTCCAAGGTTTCTTAGCAAATTAAGTAAAAGAGTAAGCAATAAAGACTATAATTATCATTCTTTTCCTCTTCAAGTAATCAAGAAAACAAGACAAAGGAGAACTGAGCAGCTTGCAGTTTATTTGTAAGCATAAAACAAAGAAGGGGGAAGGTAACTGCATCATTTAAGCAAATAGTACCTTTGCAAGAATATAACGAGGTCTTGTAGTTATCCTTCTGACTATTTCCACCAGCGCGGAACTCACCTTGAAATTGATCTCCAAACTCTCAGAAGGAGCTGTCAGATGGCAAAGAGAAATCCATTTTAGAAAAAGTAAGAAAAGTTTTTGTTCCAAATCCAAAACAAGCTGTACTTCTAATATTCTCTCAAGTTGTTATTTTATACTAAGTACAATTACCAGTCATCCCATTTTTTTTTCTTTTTGATGAGTAAAATTTATTATACGCATCTCCACAGCATCAAAAGAGCAGTCATTCCTTCTCCCCATATATCGACATCAAAGATAATGAAACTGCTTTCCAAGATTTCCTTCTGCTCTTGCCAACACTCACTCCACTGCAACAATGGAAAAGCCCTATCACCTTCCTAAAGAACACCCAATAGACACAAAATAAGGACAAAACCAAAGCCCACATTTCATTGGCCACCCTACAATGAATGAGACGTCCTCTATGTCCTTCCTGCATTCACACTATCCATCCAACAAGCTCTCTCTCCTATTGGCAGGTCTGTTGAAACAAAAAGGCAATCTAATTGGATGTGTCCTTTAGTCATGCTTTACAAGATTGGGTGGTTCATGAGGTGGAGGTTCTCCTCACTATTATATAGTTATACACGATTAGGTAGCAGAGATGATATCCTATGGGGTGGAATATGTCTAGATTAGGGAGATTTGAATTTAAGACCTTTTTGTCCATTTTATCATGGTTTGTAAACATACTTTGTGTCGTGGAAGTTCCAGTGGTAATGGTACCAAAATTCTTTTATGTCAAATTATTAAACAGGTTGGTATTAGATAAATGAATTAATGGATAAGATATAAGTAGACCTACTTTTTCCTGTGATGAGCTCTCGGCTAGTCATTATTAGAGTATCTTTGCAACCTCTGAGGAAAACATTTGCCATCTCAGCTGCTTGATTGATTTCCTCCTCCCTCTCTTCTATTGACTTCATGGCAAGTTTGTCAACGGAAATCTATTCACAATAGAAAGGGCAAATTAATATCCCTTATTCCGAAAATCAAACTAGATAATGATAAATAAGGGGTGTGAAAAAATGTAATCTGGTTCACAATAATCTCTCTTCTTGTTTCATGAAAAGATTCATAACTACACCAACAACCCAAACAGGAAAGGACATTTAGCATCTGAATCACCTCAATACTTCTTAATATATGGCCACATTGTGATTTAAGTTCTTCAACCTGTGGGTTACCAAAATTATAGTGATGAACTACTGAATAGAATAACCAAAATATTAGAAGAGAAGAACTGAAAATTTTCAGAAACCACTAATGTAACCTGTTTTGTTGTTTTTGGAACATGTGAACCCACAATTATGAGTCCACCACTCCTTCCTTTATGTATTCCTAGATCCTCAGGCAAAATAGGAGCTTTTGGGATAATTCCTATCCGAGCAGAAACAAAACTAGCAGCAGTGCGGCATAAAAAATGCCTTCCCTTCATTTCTGCCTGTCAATAAATGTAGACTGGTTGAACATATATTTCAAGTCTTGGCACAGACCTCTCAGGGCTATACTATTCCACCAGAGAGATATAAGAGATGTGAGAGGTTACCTGGATCATTCCAGCTGCAAATACAGCCATATCTCTGTCACTAGCTGCATTAACTATACAGGTAGACCCCTGCTTCACCCATTAAATTAAAGTATGTGAGGACATCAAAGCACACGGTATTAAAATGTACTAAAGAATGATATTGCATATACCCACTAAATCACTATATGACCACAGTTTACATCCAAAAATCTGCTAATAGACAGAACTCTCCCTCCGGTATCCATTGACAGATACACAATCGGGAGAGCAAGAAAGAATTGTACATTAGACTAAGATGCATGAAATTCGACTCAACAAGTCCCAGTACCACTTTACATGGATTGGCTACATTAGTCTATTTGTTAACTGGCACTATGTAAAGCTAATACTTAACAAGGTCCAATGCAATCATTCATCAACCCAAGTTCATCTCAAACATCATCATGGCACCTTAAAATTGGGATGAGTCCCCTCTCTCTACTAATGCATTAGTTTCTATACTAATAGCACACAACTAAACCATGTTAAGTGACATTCCATCATTTTATCTCCAATCAGTTCCACTTCTAACTTCTCGTGAATACATTCTTGTCTTATTCTATCTTCTATTTTAAATTTAATGTTCATTTTCAACCAGTTCATTCCAGATAATACTCATGTTCTGAACTTGTTTCTTAATTGCACAAAATTCTGTAACTATTAAATAAATTATTTAACCCTAGGGCGGATAGCGGGAATCGAACCCGCGTCTTCTCCTTGGCAAAGAGAAATTTTACCATTCGACCAAATCTCATTCTTGATATGCAATATGTCCAACACATATATGATATATATGTCGGGATTATATTTGTGTAGTGCCGGGTCAGAGACTCTTCAGGGCGATTCCAACTGTTTAATTATTTTTTTATTTTGTATTTTAAAAAGTTTGACCCCCCTCTATTTTTTTTTTTTTTTTTTTTTTTGTTTTCTTTATTTGCATTTGGGGGATATTACATCAGAGTTGACCTCATGGTTCGCTTAAAGAATTTTTCCTTCAAGCAAAAATTCTAGGATCATGCAATCCTGAAACACTTTTCCATTTTTTCCATGCCACTCAAAGTCAATAAATGATGCCCTCCTCAACCTTCTATTGTGTACAATACCTGTAGCATATATACAATGACTAATCTTAGGTATCTCCTATCTATCAAATTTCACTATATGTTCATTCCTCCTTTTAGTTTTGCTAAAATTATACTCCCTATATGGTCTTACACCTTTGTATTCTAAAACTTCCAGACTTAAAGTATGTCTCTACAAGTTTAAGTTAAGTTTCATCAATTAAAACATCACGTTGCGTTCTCTCCTATATCCTTATTAAGTCAAACAACAACTAGTGGAAAAAGATCACGCCTCAATACTTTATGTAAGCTTAAAGTTATGTGATAATTTTCTCAACTCTCACTGCACTACTCCCACACCAGGCATGGCTCATCATACACATCCCAAGATACATCAATATATCTAATTGGTACTACTTTCTTTTTTAAATAACCTCCAAATTATATTTCTAGGGACCGTCATTTGCTCTTTTGATATATGAAAATCTTCCTCCTTTCTAGTATATTTCTCACCAGCTGCCGAAATGGAAGAATAGCTTTTAGGGTAGATTGTTAGACACATTGTCTATCCATTCCTCATCTCACGTCTCAATCTTTGCCACTTATACAGTCCAAAAATTTCATCGAATAACACACTTTTATAGTATGACAATTGATGCATCTATTAATTTCACTTTTATATCTACATATACGTAGATAAATGTTTGGATGGAAGGAATCAAAGATAATAATGGGAATGCCATTACCAGGAATCCCATTACTAGTAAGAAGAGTCCCATTTCAACACCATTCAATTTTTGGATTAGTCAAGAATATTATTACAGGATGAAAATGATGACTTTTTGAAAAAAAATGTTGTGGCCCTTTTTTACTTTTGAATGTCTAGAAATGTGAGATTCCTAGGCAGAGAGGGTGTGGGAATGAGACTTGTACTAAGTGTTGTAATCCCATTCTGCTTCGGGAATGTAACCTAGAATGATATTCCATGAGTTGGATGCACCAAAACAATGGAATGAAGGAGACCTGGAATTGTATTTCCTTTTTGTTTCTCCATTCCCACCATCCAAACACAGCCCAAGGGAATGCTTTTTCTCCATTCACTAGCATCTTCCCAATCTACTAACTCTTGTTAAACAACTTAGTGGACGAAGCTTTTGATCATTGGCCAAACAAGTCCAACCCTTAACATGATTTATATTAGGTCCTGAAGCTTTCCTATTTCCATTTTTGTCAATAAAGTAATACGCATATTCTACGCCTACTAGTGTTATCGGGTGGTTCTCCTCCCCTATCCCCTCTCCACACTCCCCTACTTTCTACTTGAAACCTTCCACTTGAAGCCACTAAGGATCAAAATTTCATTTCAGTGTGATGTTTTGATTGGCACAGAAACGAAAACACGTAGGAAACATTTTGAAAATGTTTCGGAAACATCTCAGAAGTGACTAATATAAAATAGTAAAACATCATCTTTTGTATTTTTCTCCATAAAAATTCTACAATATTTATGGAGAGTTATAAGTTCGTGTTGATGCAACTTATCGTTTTGGTATATAGCTTTGTGTTTTGGTGCATTTCTCTTTGTTATAGTGTATTTTGATTGAAATAATAGAATTTCATTATTCCTCTGGTATTTTGTTTCAGTCTCTTGGAAAATAGAAACGTTTTGGCTGTTTCAATGAAACAAATGAAAACTTTGTTCCTTGGAAGCCACATAGCCATAACTCTAAACGGGCTCTTCCCACTCCTAATGCCACCACAATGTAGCAAGATAAGGAAATGATCTAACACTGCCCTAGGCAACAAACTACAGAACAAATTGGGAAAATGCTCCTCCAAACTTGATGATACCAAAAAGTAGCCTAAACAAGACTAATGAACAAAATTTTATTTCGTTCGGTTTCATTGAAACAACCAAAATGTTTCTGTTTCGTAGGAAACAACACACATTAGTGGAAAACCAAAATTCAAGTATTTCCACCAAAAGATATAGAGACTTACCAAATCGCAAAGAAAAAAAAATCACCAGCACACTACAAAACATTCCAAAACCATCAGTTTTTCGACACCTATAAGTACTACCTAAGAAGTGTTATTTGTATTTACCTTTTTTGTTGAAATAAAATATTTGAGAACAAGGAGAAAAAGTAGAAAGGAGAGGAGATAGAAGGTGAAGGAAAACTGGGCCTGTTTAAGTCACTTCTTTTCTTTCTTTTCAATTATAGGTACTCTTTTATAAATATTATCACTGGTAATCTCCCCCCCCCCCCCCCCCCCCCCCCCCCCCCCCCCCCCCCCCCTTTAAAAAAAAAAAAAACAATTTCTACTACTGCCAAAATCTTGCATTGCTTATGAACCACTTCCCCCACTAACCATTTAAACCTTATATTTAGGAGTTTCTAATATTCATTGACCTTTATTAGACCTTATTCTTACTTTTTTATAGGAAAAAGAAACTATAAAAATTTTTACACAAAGGACCTCGCACTTGGGGACCCTTTGACATTTGTCTACTATTAATATTGTAATTATCATTATCTTTGAGAATTTTGCATATTTTATTTGGTTGGTATCTTGTGCACATTTAGTATCCTATCTGCTTGTGCCTGATAAGATTGATTTGTTTTGACATTAGTTTAACAATTCTTGATTCATAGTAAAATTACTTCCAAATTGTTTACTTGTTTCCCTTTTTTCCTCATGTCTTGATCAATTTGATAATTGTTCCACCAAACAGAAGCTTTTCCTCTCAGCTTTGCCTTCACAAGTTTCACTTTATTCTTTTTAGGTACATCTTTCAACTCAAAGTAACCTTCAATGCACTTTAGCCAATCCAAAAATTCTTTCAGCTCCATGTCACCATTAAAATCAAAGATACAAGCATGATCATTTCCATTTCAATGATTACCAGATTGAGGAACCAGCTGTCAGAGGAGCTGCGTTTGCTCCTTTACCTCACTTAAAGGTTGAGCAGTTGTATAATTTCCGCCCCTAGGGCCAAGATTTGCATAACCAAGTCATGTAGCCATCAATTTTTGAAATTCAAAAACGCATTACATACAGAAATAAACAGCCAGGGGAGTAATATATTCTACTGGTTATTAATGTAGAATATGGTATATACTACTATTAGCCAAGTCTGACTGTTAAATACTATTGTTTCAGTATCGAGTTGGAAGCATGGACCTTTTCATGTTCTCCATTGCAGTTAAGTGGGGAGGTAGCTGATGGGACTTCTATTGTTAACATTCTATCAAGTGCTTAGTGGCAAGGGCAGGGTGCCATTTCCCTGGAAAGGTGTCTATCCCATGAAAGTGGAAGGTTCACTTGCAGGTGTCACTTCCTTGTATAACCTGTACTCTAGAGGCTGATTTGATCACATAAAAATTTAAGATGGGTTAACAGTTGGTGTTGCACATGTAGAGGTACTGAGTCAAGTGTTAATCATGTGCTAATGCACTATGTTTTTACTCGGGAGTCATGAAGCTACATTTTTCCAGTTGCCATGTTCGGGAGGGAATTTGTTATGGAGATGGCAAGGAGGCTATGCAGATGCAGGTTGCAAGGTATGGGCAGCAGCCCCTTTGTTTCTTACATGGAGCATTTGAATGAAAAGAAATGCATTCCTTTAAGCAAGTGGACTTTCCAGCTCACAAGTTGAAACATTTACCACTTGGATCTTAATTATTTTGGTTTCGGAATCCTCTTCTATGGTAATAGATTATTTTGCAGTGATATGTTTTTTTTTCTTCTTCTTAGTTTGTTGGCCTTCACACCTCAATACTCCGTATTTGCATGGATTACACATATTTTGTCAACTTTAGTGTATTTTACTTATCGAGAGAGAGAGAGAGAGAGAGAGAGAGAGAGAGCAGTTTAATTTAAGAAACCTGAGAAGGCTGTGTAACTTTAAACAATGACTTTGACTGCTGTATGCTTGTAGAGTGTCACATATGAGCAGCACACACGTTTATGTGCTTGCAATGGCATTTGTGGGTGTCACATGTAAGCACATTTGAGGTAAATAACCCGGAAGAGTTACCAACAGACATAAATTCACACATACACGAATCAAGTGACTTCGCAATTTATATATATAACACAACTCAAGCATCCCCTAATTCCAACTACTTGGTGCTGGCTTAACTATGCACATATAAGAACAGAACCGTGCATGCATGCTTGCATGCATGAGTGCGTGTACAACACATGTAAGCAAAATAATTAGGAAAAAACCAGAAAAAAATTTATTGTGCCACAACATATAGGCAGGTGGGCGATAAATAGACCAAAAAACTGAGTAGAGAATTGTCCTCCGTACCTTCTGCAAACTGCAAAGATGCTCACAAACGGCATTTGGTCCACCCTTCCTCAATAGCTGGAGGGAGATTGAAGCAACACAGCTAGCTTGTATTCTGCCTCGAGTTTTCTCCATGACCCACTGAAACTCAGAGAAATAAAGTAAGAAAACCACAACTAACACCAATTTTCTTCTGGAGTGCATATGAACTGCCACTTGTTTCCTATAGTAATCATAAAAGCTAGACCTCACGGAGGTTGGAAGATTTATAGCCAAAAGAAGCATCTTTCGCGAACTCTGTGTCCCCTGCAGGTACAAGCCTACAGACACCAAGTTTTATTTAACAATGTTTGTATTGAGCATGTTTAAACAAGATTGACTGTGATTCACCACAAAAGAAAATAACAAACCGCTCAGAATCTGCAACATAATGCACATCTTCAATGGTGTAACGGCCTCCTTGAAGAAAAAAGGGGCAAATGATCCATGCATCCATCTCACCCAGTACAGAAACAGCTGCATCTGCTTCCTAGATAAATCAAGTGGCAGTATGTGATTCATAAAAGGTCAATCTTAGAATCAACTATTGTTTGTCATATTAGAAGAGGGTCCCTTTCCTTGCCTCTGGAAAATGACCTCGTAATGTTGAATCACCCCTCAAAACTACTGTGAAGTCAGTGTTCTCAACTGACTTTGCTGCAGTACATAGGTTTTGGCAGATATCTTCTATCAGTAGACTGGCCTGTAAGAAGCCCCATTTCTACTCAGCAATGCAATTTTTAAATAAGCAAATACTTAGTGATGTTTTACTTTCAAACATTATTTTTCTTCTTGATAGGAGCAAGACTTTAGTATTTTTGGGTTTTTGCAGGAAGCTTTACCTTATCAGGGCTCAGTGAACGGGAGTTGGTCAAAATAAAAAAGCATTTAGGCCTTTTTTTAAACTGTTCAACAAGTGACTCAATGTTCCTGCAAAAAAAAAAAACGTACAACCACAAGCAGCTAAAATTATGCTTCTTAAATGGAATGGAACTCAGGGTTTTATTAGGGAATGAGAATGACAGATACATCATAACAAAATTACATTAGCCCGTGAAAAGAAAACACAGAAGCTTTCTTTAGAATTATAGCCAAATTCATTTATTGAAGCATATAGAGTAATGTCTTCACTAATGATATTGCAAACCAGAAATACGATATAAGTGACAAGACACTCACCACTCTGTTAACACTTCAATATCATGAACAGTCTGAGTTCCAGTTGGATCATCATCCAGAACAACCAACGTTTTTGAATTGCTCTGATTTAGTCTATGAATATCATCACTGGGATCTTGTGGCCATTCCGATGGAAGAGATTTCAAGACAAACTCTTTCTTCAGAATGGGAAGTTTCCCTTCCACTTTAACACCTGTGAGTGTCTCATAAACCTGAAAATACATGGAAAGATTGCAAATCAAACTGTAACCAACCAATGTCAGTCCTGATTATCTTTACAGGTTAACATATGTTGACTTATTGCACACCTTCTTAAGGATCAGATTTTTTTTCCTTGTGTCATTTCAGTCAGATCAGAAATGGAAATGTTTTGAAAAAATAAAAGAGACAACAAAGAACTAAACACAAGAAAATGTTTGGCAACGTAAAATATGACCTATCTATCTATATACAATATAGAAAAGGAGACCACTATCGCCGTGGTTGCAACAAGTGGCTCATTTTGAATGGCTCTTAAATTTTGATTAGAAGTTATTTATTTCCAAATTATAAGATGATAAATAATTATTTTGGTTGACTCTCTGGTTCATTGTACATGTATTTAGTCTTTAAACTATGGATCATTGAACCTAATTAATTCATGTATTTGTCTGTCAAGATGAACGAGTATGATGGTTTGATTTTCATTATTATTTATTGTTGGGGTGAAATTCATGCCATTATACGTTGTGTTTATTATGATGCAGAAAAAGGATTGCGCTAGGCTACGTAACAACCCCGTCAGGGTGCAAGGCTCCACAGTAGCACGAGAGGGGGGACAGAGTCCCGCATGAGACCTAGCCACGAGGCAAGCCAGAGGCATAGGCATATACACCGCTCATGGGTCACAGAGCATGGATGAACCCAACAAGGAGTTGCGAGGAGTCGAACACAAGCCTTGAGCGAGGAGGACGATGAACTCACCCGCTGAACCAATCCCTTATTAGTTACATTGTATTTATTAAGTTCAAATGAATAGAAACTTTATTATCTTCCCAACCTTTTCAATTAGTACTTATCTCATTATGTTAATAATTTATTTTTTGTTTTTATAGAAATATGTAAAACAACTGAGTATATTAATGATAAAAAAAAAATGGTTAAATGATTACATAGTTAAATTGTATAAAAATAAAAATGTAACAAAAAATATTATCATATACTCGTTTATTTAGATGAATACATAATTAAAGTAAACATAAATTTAATGAACCCTATGTTCATATAATTTGTATGTATACATGAACCAATGAAATATTCAATCATGGAGATAAAATACATGAACAATGTATGTACATGAACCTACAATAAATAAACCAATGAAACATTCAACCACGTGTATAAAATATATGAACTAAAATAAATGCAGTAGAAATTAAAAATTTGAATTCAATATGAATTATAAAAGTCAATTGGACCATCTTCTTAATTTTTTCAATTATTACCTTTAAATAAATGTGTTCTTGATACTCATAGCACATTATTTCATACATGTATATTTCAAACAAATTAGGTAAAAACTCATGCCATTGTAATTGTATTCACTAAATTCAAGTGAAAAGCATCTTTGATATTTCTTCAATTATTTTAATAATGAATGTAAATATGTGTAATTGATAATTTTAATACTTTATTAGAAAAAAAATCATAAATACAATAACTACAAATTAGCCCCTTTTCATTACCAGTGCAGATAATTAATTTTTACTTTAAAAATAATTACATTTATGTCCTTTTAATTTACAATAAGCATATAGGGATAGATAAATAAACAACACATATAACTAAATTATATAAAAATTTTAAAACAAGTCCAAAGAAATTATATTTAGGTTTTATTTAAAACCATTATTGTTAAAGAATGAACCCAAAAAAAGTACTCTAAATTCCATGCATCACATGGGGCTAAAACTAGTATATATAAAAGCCCAATAACTGATTAATTGAACATATTAGAGGTTCATACATGCATTCACTTGAAAAGGTACAATTGTAGAATTAAAACAGAAATGTTGATGCACACTTGAAATTATAATGTAATGTCAAAGAAGTTGATTTAATCACATACAAATGTATATGATTCCAAAGCGGCAAAAGATCCTAACAAAAACAACGTTAAGAAAATACTGATAACAAAGGTTAATAATAATTAGAGGATAAGCAAAACCTTAAACTAAAGTCAAA
Organism: Euryodendron excelsum; assembly: GCA_033060915.1. Classification (NCBI taxonomy): domain Eukaryota; kingdom Viridiplantae; phylum Streptophyta; class Magnoliopsida; order Ericales; family Pentaphylacaceae; genus Euryodendron; species Euryodendron excelsum. Next base: position 12,866,814 of record CM065384.1, on the reverse strand, counting down.
TAATTATTAGAGATTACCAAATGAAACAAAATAAATACTCAAAATCAAATTACTTAAAGGGCCAGGTGGAACAAGGGGAGAAGTGGGTAGCAGAGGATTCCCATTTTAAAGTAAGAAATTTTAGTAGTAGCAAAGGAGAAGAAAAAACATTTCAACTATTTCAATGGAAAGGAAATGATTGGCATGTGTTCACTTACTGAACACCTGATATCTTATACAATTATGTTACCAAAAACATAAAAAGAAATTTAAAATCTGAATTAAATTTAGAATGGTATATTCACACTTTGGCACCAGAAAGGCAGTTAAAATTCAAGTTTAAAATTGAAATATTTTAGCAGATTCTAATAAAACCTATAGCAATTATGAACTAGATATCTCTCTCTCTCTCTCTGAGGAATCCAAGTCAAGAGTCCATACCTTAACTACAGCAGCATCATCTAACCGACCCCATCCTGCAGCAGAACCTGCTCAAAGGAAGCACCAAAACTTGCCTATAAGTTTGCAACTCCAAATGCATAAGGACATCACATATATATCAGGACATGTGACATCTGACATTTTTCAGAATCCATGTTATGTATGTATGTGTATTCAAATAGTTTAAGACAACCCCCTCCTCCTCTCTTTCCCCTTTTGAATATTTACAATTCAATGGACAAGTGCTCCTTTTTGAGCGGCTACCAACTGTTATTACCTCAAGTCTGTCATCTAAAATCGTTTCTAGTAAGCACAAAAGCAACTTCTTTTAACTATCATGCTGATATCATTTCTGCCTGTCTTTATGGTGTCTGTCATTTAGATAATAATGGAACAGTTACCTTTTAGGTGGACCAAGAAATTCTATCACACACCAACTATTCGGGGTCCTTTTTACTTTTAACTTTCTGGATGAAATAAAATACTGTATCATAATCATCATGTGATTCAAACTTTTGGAGAAAGTATGAATTTATTGCCAGTGTTTAAGTTCAGAATTTTAAACTCCCATTACTGATAACAACAATTCTCTAGGTGCTGCTCCCACCATCAGGTCTTAGCATACTATAACCCAGGAGTTAAAAAGTAAGGTAAAGTCAAAAGTGAACTGTTTTATCTTTTTATATTGTTCAAAGTTTTACTGACTGATTTTATTACAGATTAAAAGGTAACTGACAAGCTGCAATCGAGAGGTCAAACATTGTCTCAGTTCAAAGAATGCAAAAGAAACAGAGGTTAAACCATAAAATGGAAATAGGTAAGAAAAGATCTTCCCCCCTTCAACTACCTGATAAGAACAGCTGGTGTGCAACAGTAGCAATATGAAGTGGAACTTTGCGGTACGAGCATTCACGAGAAACAATGCCCTGTTAACAGTCACAGCCATGATTATACCAACCTGAAAGTGAATGCCGAAAAAGTTGGTTCCATAGAAAGTATTGGATAGGGTGGATATCAGTCTGACCAGATCTTTCACAAATATATCAAGTGCAGATAATGGTGTAAAATCATTGTCCACCATGTGCGGAACCCGATTCTCAAACATCCTGCAACAGAATCGCATTTTTCTGACTAAATAAATGCAAAAAATTGGAAAGGCCATGCCAAATATGAACATCTGACAAAAAAAGAAAAGGCAAGAAAAAGAAAAACTGGCCATAATGTACTGTGATATTTAGAGAAAAACCATAAAATGATGGCAGCAAGTCCAGAATGGATGAATGCCGGAAGAAATGTTGCTTTTAAGCTCTGTACGGGCATGCAATGCTCAAAGACCAAAATTTCCTCCTCAAAAATCAGATCATGCAGTCAAAATTTGATTAATAATTATATCCAAAACCAGAAATGTGCATTGCATTTCATCAAGAATCCGACAAACTAGGCATATCCTGTAATTTAATTATGGACAAGGATGATCGGGGACACACAGCATTACTGACTCAAGTTCAAGATAATACAGATAGGAGGGTAGAACTAATAATGAACAGGTTAGGCAATAGGATCTCGTGTTTCTATAGCCAAGTGCAGCACATTAAAAGAAACGCAAAGCTCAGTAGAATTTGCTTTGATACCTCAGAGGAAAAGGGAAAAAGAAAGGAAAAAAGAAAAACTGTTTTCCTGGTTTTCCCTACTACTTTTAAGAAACCTTAGATTAAATAATCAAAAAAATGAATTCATGAAAAAGAAAGGAGAGATGATATCTCCAACTACAAATTTCTCATACCTTTCATCATATGACACTACCCACATTTAGGGTAATGCTAGGGGGCGAGCGGGGCCAAAATTAACTTGGGTTGAGATGAAAAGAAAGACATGCTATATTTCGGTATAACTAGGAATATGGGCCTTGATAGAGTGGAATGGTGAAATAGGATCCCAAATAGTTGGGAAAAGGCTTAGCTGAGTTCAGTTTTACATGGCAACCAAACAACACATTATGATTATTTTTTCCTTTTGTTTTCCTTTTCCCTCAACAAATCCATGAACCAAACAGAGTATTAAGGCTGTCTCTTTAGTCTTTTCCTCAAATTAGCATCTTGCATTGAAATTTTTTTATTTCCTTCATTTTTTCTTCTCGATTATGCAAATGTTGCATACAGCTTTTCCAAATAATCCTTCTATGAAACCAGCAATCAAGAATCAACAAGGATACTTTCCAGTCCAGCCATTAACTTTTTTCAGTACATCTAGGGCCAGCCTTTGCCCCTCTACATTCTATGTTTCCTATAGATATCCTAGCTGCCACATTCTCAAGAACAAGTATGACAAAATTATTTGTAAATGAAGAAGACCATATGCATTGGAATCCAGAGGACACAGGATTGAGAAAGTAAAACACTAAACAGTAAATGTAACTTTAGTAGGATAACATCACAGAGGTTCCCCATTCATTTATGATACCTCAGCTTGATGGTTGATGAGTGGGAATAGACCAAGAATGACCTTCTCCAGCAAATTAGAGGCTAATTTCCTTGACACATCCCTTTTTTTTCCTTTATCCTCAACCTGGGTGCTGATTCAACTTAATTTAGTATCTCAGATTGAGCGCCATTTCAAAAGGCGTTTTAAATAAAAATGCTTTTTGAAATGGTGTTTTTACGTTGTATTTCCTTCAAGTAACAAGGAAAATACGAAGTGTATGAAAGTACAACAGCGTACAGAAGTGTGTTTTTGTAGTTAAAAATGCCATTTGAAATGGCGTTTTTAACTGGGACAAAAACCCTAGATCGCATCGTTCATCTCTCTCACTCTCACTCTCTCAGTCGTCGTTTGTCTCTCCCTCTCTATCCCTTCTGATCTCAATCATGGGTCTCTCTCTCCCTCCCTCTCCCTTCTAATCTCACTCGTGGGTCTCTTTCAAGAGTTGCTCACCCTGCCTTCCGTCTCTCACACTCTGTTGCTCAGAGTTATTAGGTTGTCTCACCGCAAGCTGATAGAGTCTAGACTCGTCTAGAAGAGCTACCTGAGGTACCATTTCATTGTTTTTTTTAGTTAAGCATGTATTTTCCTAGTATGTTTCTTTGTTTCTGGAGGACCCACCACATCCCAGTATGTTTTTTTTTGTTTTTCTTCTTCAATTTATTGTAGTTTTTGGTGAAAATGGCTTTGGCATTGAGTTCAAATTTTGTGAATGAAAAGTAGATTTTGTTTGCCACTTGTTGTTTGCCATTGCCATTTGCTATGAAAAATAGGATAATATGGCAGGATGGGATGCCTAAAGGTTGCAAACTAAGAACCTGAGCTAAGCCTTAGTGTCTCAAGCTTGACTCAAGAAATTCAACATAAACCGAAATAAAATTTGGGGCTGTGTCATTAATCTCCACAGTGAGCTAAGCAATTTCTACACGGGTTAATATAAATAGTAGAACTTATTGAAAGGGAACAAAAAAAGCAAAATATAAATAAGGAATAGACCCTTAACATCACTGCATACCTAAGCAATACCAATGATCAAAAACCTATATACCCTAATTATTAGCAAGAAGAAATAACCAATAGACAATGTTTGGTATGGATTATAATGACTCAACCTACATTGTTTCACATTTGCCTCATTCCGATTCTAAACTGACTCTTTGTTAATGCTAACCCTTAGATTCTGACCACTTTGTATTAACCTTAGTCAAAGTTAACATATACATTCACATGTTTTGAGATTTCTTTGTCACAGGAAGTTATCTAGTTATGTTGAGTCAATTTGATAAGATTAGTTGACCCTTTGACTTCGCTTACTAGAATTTATGTAATTGTGAGATTGTGGTTCGGCTTTAAATGTTAGGCCTAATGAACTAGGTCCCAGACAAGGTAGCTGCAGAATATTGGAATCTTAATTCTCTCTCTCTCTCTTTGAAAATGTCCTTTTCTAAAAACATGAGTGATCCATTAATATGTCTCTATATGAGTGATCGATATATGAGTGATCCATTGATATTTCCTTTCTTGTATTGCTAACATAGTCAAGGATTAAAATTTCGTTTCGAGGGGTCGTTTCGGTTGGCTTGGAAATGGAAACGTTTTGGAAACATTTCGAAAATGTTTCGGAATATTTCGGAAATATTTCAAAAGTGACAAATATTAAAATAGTAAAATATAATTTTTTGTATAAAAATTGTACACCTTTTACAAAAATTTTAAATTTGGATTAATACAACTTATTATTTAGGTATATAGCATTGTGTTTTGGTGTATTTTTCTATGTTTCAGTGTGTTTTGATTGTAATAATAGTGTTTCGTCATTCCACTAGTGTTTTGTTTCGATCCCTTAGAAAATGGAAACGTTTAGGTTGTTTCGGTGGGAACAAATGGAAATTTAGTTCCTTGAACATAGCCTTGCTTTTAATTGCAAGAATTAAATTAGCAATTATTCTATATAAAGTATCGATAAAGGAAAAATAGTGTCAATATGGATCTTTTCTTTTATCGAAATTATTTGTTTGTAATATATGTGTTTGATGATAGACACAGCTAAGTAATGATGACATTGGTAATGTTTTATTACTATTATTTTATTTTTTTTGGGGGTGGGGGGGAGCAGGGAAGATAGTAAAGGATTGCCAAAAAGGCATAGCCTATGATATAGAGGCTAGCGACTGCTATGATGTAGAACTGAAAACCTCACTTGCTAGGTTACAGGACATGATCATGCCTGTGATGGTTGAGTATGGAGAACATGTAAATATAAAGTTTATATGTGGATACGCTTATCAACGAATTGAAAAAGTCCTGGTATATAAGAAGTTGCCGGTCAATGACCACATGACATTGCAAACTGTCTTGAATCTCCCTTTGAGATATACTGATCTGTATTGTGTTGAAATATACGTTATCAATGAAGGGAGCACAATGACCACCAGTGTGGCAGATGTGAATTGGGAAGATGTCTAGTCTTACGATGAACTCTCGTCATGGGGGGGTGATGTATTGACATTGGAGCCATTTACTAGAATGCTTACACTTGAGCAGAGTAGTTAAAGCGCATAGGGTACAGATGCGTCGGGACAATGAATGTTTAACCTTTTCAGCCCAAATGAGGATTACTCGGAGGGCCGGAGTAATTTTCAACAATTTCAAGATTTTCGCATTCCAGCTACGCCTCACCCAGAATATGTTCCAGGCCAATTGGGGTGTGCAGAGGTGGGAGGTTCCAGTGCAAGTATGGATCCCATAGAACGGCTCAGTGGCTTAGATAAGAGAGGGAGACGGGTAAATGAAGATGGCGATGTTTAGTCCGTTGAATCAGACGAAAATATTGATGTTTTGATGAAAAATGAAGAAAATATGACTCCAATGACGATGGACACGAACAAGTGAACATTGTTGACTTGAATGATACTCTCGTGCCCTTTTTACGAACCTAGATGGGGTAGATGATAGCATAACTGGTCAAAATTTATATGATCGCGGTTGGACATGGTCAGATACAAATTCGGAGTTTGCAAAAGGAATGGTTTTCAAAGATAAAAATGCAGTGATTAGTGCATGTAACTGGTATCATGTGAAAAAAAACAAACATTATTATGTTGTAAAAACAAACAAAAAACTATGGAGTACCAAGTGTATCCACGATTGTCCATGGAAACTGCTTGCGTGTTTGAAGAAAAATCATACTTTCTTTGAGATCACACAATACCCCGGGCTGCATACCTGTTTACATGGGATGAACAGTTTGGATCGCCGCAATCTAAATTCAACATCCATTGCACACATGATTATGTCCCAAGTTGCAGTAAGTTGTTATGAGTTTTTAATTTAAACTGAGACATATAAATTTATGTATTCATGTTCTTCTTTTGTAAAGTTTAAGTATTCGTTTAGATATTTTGGTGTACATGAAAACCCTGGTTGAAAGATAGCATCCATAGTGAAGAATATAACAAATAATGCTAGTTTCAGAGCGTCCTATAAGAAAGCATGGTTTAGAAGAACAAAAGTCATTGCGATGGTATTTAGTGATTGGGATGAGTTATACGAAAAGTTTCTAAGGTATATGAGAATGCTGGAGTTCAAGAACCTGGGCACAGCTGTGATTTCACAAACACATGACATTAGACAAATGGGCGAAGTTGCTCTAGACAGAATATTTTAGGCATTTCAGCCATTCATTGAAGGCTTCAAGCACTGCCCTTCAATGATAGGTATCGACGGTATCCATCTTTACGAAAAATACACAGGAGTTATGTTGATTGCTACAACTAGAATAGTGAGAAAAAATATTTTTCCCTTAGCTTTAGCCCTAGTTGAATCAAATTGTCGTGATTGGGCATGGTTTATCTACAATGTCAGGCATATTATTATGCCAGGGTAGAAAAGAATCACTTTGATTTTTGATCGACATGCCACTATATTGAGCGACGTCAAACGTGAATGGGAAAGATCACGACTAGGACAAACACCTGGATTCCATAGATATTGCCTTAGGCACTTTTGAAGTAATTACTAAACAAAGTTCGGTAACGCTAAAGTTAAGGATCTTATATAGAAAGCTGAAAATGCCCATCAGGTGCGTAAACTTGACGAGGTAATAGAAGCAATTAAAAAATTATGTGAGCCGACGTACAACAAGTTGTGCAGAGAGAACCCTACAAAGTGGACATTGGCACATGATGGAAGTTATTGTCGGGGAGTTACAACCAACAATGATTCAAAGTGCTATAACAATGTATTAAGAGGTGCACGAGATTTGTCCATAACTGCATGTGTTCAACTTACCTTCTATTGCTTGATTAATACTTTCAATAACAAATGAAGGAAAATTGAGCGTGATTCAACTAAGGGGTTAAGGTACGTAAGCGAAATGCAAGACAAGATAGAAGAGTATCAAGCTCAATCAGGGGATCATCATAAATTTTGAAAAGTGTATATAGTTGTCTCGCTTATTGCTAGAATTCTATATTTCTAAATGCGTAATACAATGATCATGTTATTATATTTCAATTACAGAGGTCAAGGTTCTGCTGAGATTGTTACAAATCCAGTAGGCACGAAAGGGAATAAGAAATATGCGATGTCTCTGAATCCTCCGTCATGTGATTGCGGAAAATGAATGATCTACCATTATCCTTATTCGCACATGCTCGTAGTATGCGCGAAATCGGGCAGACAACCATGGCACTTAATTGCTCCTCAGTATAGCATGGACGTTTACGCTCGTACATGCTCGATGACATTCCCCAACCAGAGACCACCAATCTAGGAAAACTGGGCAACCACTAAAGAACAAATCCTTTGTGAGAACTCTTCCAACCTCCTTCGACGGAGAGACAAAAAGATCATATGCACCACTTATGTCCACCACATCATACCCCACTTACACCTCCCAAGCCCAAGAGGCCCACTGTTTCACCATTCAATCCCCCCAATCTGACCTAGTATACATCTCCCTAGGAATTGTAGCCTTTCCGTACCCAATCCCTCCAAAATTGCAACATCACAGTTTGCACCGGAGTAATTTAGTATGGCCCTCAATGCATTCCCCAGCCACTCTTGCAACTCAGCCACCTGGGTGATGGTCTTATGCACCACATTCCTCTTTCCCCTGGGGTTGGGATCCTCCAACACATCCACAAAGCAACCCCAGCCATCCCCCAACTCTGAATCAGGGGGACAGATTCGGCTTTGTCTTCTCAAGAAATCTATCTCAAAGTCCAGAAACTTGCTCCCCACACCCCCCAAAACAAAAAATTGGGATTAATTCACTCTTGCACCCTTCTGCCTCCTCTAAAACTCCCCAAGAACCTTCCTGACCCACGCTCCAAACTTGCCTTCTGCATCTTCTGAAACACCCATGCTCCAAACTTGCCTTGTTCTATGACCTTCACACACGGTCTCACTCCCTCCTCCACCAGCTCAAAGGATTTCCATCTCTGGATGGTGATCTTCCTTTGACTCATGGCAACCTTTCAGATGTTGACTGCTTGTGCCCATATACAGATTGTTGAACTTTGGTTAAAAGTTATAATGAGTCTGATAAGCAAGGTCTCAGCTGCTTCTCAGAAGCCAAAAAATAACTTATTAGAGGTAGAATTTGGAAGTATCAAATGTGTCATAGGAAGCAGAAGCTCATGAGCAACCTAATTAAGCTACACGCAATAAAGACTGCTGGCCAGAAAGAAGGCAGCCTTCTACGGTTGTTAAAATCTCACTGCTCCATAAGCTTAAGCAGTTAGAGAGCGTGTAACTTTAATTATCTATGTCCTTAACAAACCTCTACACATGTGGCCAAACTCCCCACCATTAGTGGGCCAAAAAGCAGTATAATTATTGGCTAGGAGGTGAGATTCGAGTTGAACATAGAATCTTTGTGTACTCTCATACCATGCTAGCAACCAACCACTCTGAAAGGTGAAACTGTCAGAGAGGGTGTAACTTCAATTATCTTTTGCCTCAACATTAAGAAACATGGCCTAGTTTCACTGCTTTCTTTCATATTTTGTGGTTATAATTTTAGGGATCCAAAAGGCGGAAGGCAGGGAGAAAGAAGACTAAACTTTGACGGATTTGGACAAGAAAAATTATTGGACTGAAGCTTGAAACCAGCTCTATGTAGTTCTGCAGGAGGATGTTGAGGTGGATTAATCTAAGACTACATAAGGTAAAATTAGAATAAGAACCTCCAAATTTTATTTATAATTTGTGAGTTGCCCTCCTGCTGATCCATATGGGAACAATAACTGAGATGGGCTGGATGATAAGGAGATAGAAGGGACATTTGATAATTTGTTAGTGTAAATGGGTAGGCATCAAATTAACACGACTACAAGAGATATGGAATAGAATCCCATGCTTTGACCAAAAAGGTGGTTTGCAAAATGAAATGGCAAGCAGTTGTGTTATTCTTGATTACACACTAGTCAAATTTGTGCATGCTATAGGCACAAAACCTATCAGCAACTAAACGATGAACTGCAAAAGGGAGGAAACCTGACATTCCAAAGTTGCCTTTGTTTTCTATGTGAAACGTGAGGCTTCAGCCAAATGCTTAAATAGGCTATAAAGAGAACAGCACAAATTATGTAGCAAATAATGGTAAAGCTCATTAAATATGATATAAGCTAGAATAGAAATTGAGTGAAGTGGGTGACGACAATTGTGGTATCATATAAGATTGGAAATAGAAGGTCTTAATCCCAAACAAAGGTCATGTTATGATATAGAATGCGATTCCCGAGAAATGTTCTGAAGCAGTCTTGGGCAATTTCCTATTTCTTAGCTCCCACAAGGGGAGTCACATATGGCTTTATGTAAATGCATTAGAATATCATGGGGCACCTATCATAAGTAATTTTGAAATGTTGCAGTAAACTTGAAACTAGTGACACTCAAATCTCAACAATTAATAGATGAAAAAATCACATAGCATACAATCACACCAGATCTATGGATGTAGGACACAATTGTCATGTTCAGGAAATTTATGTTCTAATTAGTTAGTTTGAGGTACTGTTTCTGACATAGAACATTCATCTCATGACTGTACATCTCATGACTGTAAGGCGTAAGCTGCTAAGAAAGTCTGGTTTGGTAAAAAGGGAAAAAATAATACTGAAAAGTATAGGTTAAAAATTATGGATGAGGAACTTATGTTGATTGCTTGAGGGTACATGTGTATGTGTATGTTTGTGTGCTTGTCTGCAAATTTAGCTTAGGCCCTATGGCCCAAATTAGAGCTTATGTCTGCTAGATATTCCATTTTCTTGATCTAGAGGTCACCCAAGGTGCAATTTCAAAAAAGACCAACTACAAGAAAAGGAGTAAATGATACTTACAAAAAGGAAAAAAATAAGGAGTAAATGATATGAGGCTTCACTACATTGTCATTCACAAAAAATGAGGTGCTCCTACTTGGAGAGTTCAGGAAATAGTAATTGCATGTTGAGTAAAATAGAAGTAATCCCTAGGCACTAACAATGTCATATAAAAATATTTTTATGAAACAATAGCTATTCAAAAAATTAATTTAATAAAAGGTCAGTCACTGCATTACGGTATGCACGACACATACCATGATGTTCCTCCACTATTTGTGATGACATCAAACAATATTCTTGTATTAAGACCCAGTCGAGCCCCAAATGCCATTGCCTCAGCTGCCGATGCTATATGAACTCCAGCAAGCAGTTGATTAACCATCTTTACACCACTAGACAGAAGTACAGAAGTATAAGGTAATTATGCATCATGAAAAGAAACAATAAACACATGTACAACACATGATCAAGGATCAAAATTTCGTTTCGAAGGGTCGTTTCAGTTGGCTCGAAAACGGAAATGTTTCGGAATGTTTCAGAAACATTTCAAAAGTGACAAATATTAAAATAGTAAAATACAATCTTTTGTACAAAAACTGTACACCTTTTATAAAAATTTTAAATTTGGGTTAATACAACTTATTGTTTAGGTATATAGCATTGTGTTTTGGTGCATTTGTCTATGTTTCAGTGTGTTTTGATTGTAATAATAACGTTTCGTTATTCTACTACTATTTGGTTTCGGTCCCTTAGAAAACAGAAACATTTCGGCCATTTTGGTGGAAACAAATGAAAATTTTGTTCCTTGCACATAATGATGAATATTTGTAAGTGGTATATATATAGGTATTTGAACAACCCAAGTGACCCCATAAAAGACAATTTAATGCATGAAGAGAAAAAAGATCAACTCAGAAGTACCTTCCAGCCCCACAACCTCCTTTGATAACATATAGCTTCTCACTTAACGCTGTTCATAAGAAACAGACAAGGAACATTTTGTAAGCAACAAATTTCAACCATTTGAAACCTAACAACTAAACATCGGCCATTGAACTTTGTCCAGCATGCTTATTACCTGACAGAACTGAGCCAGTATGCTTAAGAGCTTCATCAGTACCTGATGCCATTATCTAATAACAAAACTTAACTTCAGCTAATTATTCAGTCAATAAACACTGAGAAGAGCTATTTTGGTTTTAAAAAAGGTAACTATTTCTCAAAACAGGTGTGATGAAAAAGTTCAACTTCGTACCGTAAGTGTGCCCATGGAGGCCCTCCTAACACCACCAGAAACAGGAGCATCCACCAACTTCAAATCTTTGTGTTCATCTATAAAATTTACAGGTGAAGCATTTCACCATGACAACTAAAATAAAGCATCGGATCATGGTGTAAAAGAATGTAAAAAAAATTACATGACTTCAATGACAGTACCACACATAACAAGTAACAACAACAAAAGTTCTAAGTAATGAAGAACCACAAGTAGTTTTTGACAAGTTGCTATAAATTATGTTCTAGGTTGGGAAACATATCGAAATGTTTCCTATAAGTTTCCTTCAAAATTTCATGAGAGTTTCGTCTCCATTTTGCTAGCGAGTTTCCAAAGAAGCGGGTTTCACCTCTCAAAGAGATTTTCCTAGTAACTATGGTTCTGCCACTTGTTGGGTTAAAGATTCATTTTGTTGCTGTATGTCAAGCCTAAATGCTGGACTTCTGCAGTCAGTCACAAGTTTATTATTCAGGCCAAGGGAGAAATACAATTAGATTAAGCAATATATAACAAACAATTAAGGATTTCTTTCTTGTTCTTTTTTAGTTCGTATCGGCCTCAATGCAGAAGTCGATCAAAGATACCCAACTTAAAGAGGTAAATCTTGAACTACTCGTCTGAGAACCTCCATGAAGGCCTTCCCCTACTCTGCAATTATATGATCGAGGGCTTATATTTCTAGCTAAACAACTCCAGGGAGCTTGTTTTGGACCATTTAGTGAGTCTGCAATGTCTTCTTCCTATTTTTGACGTTAAGGCAAAAGATGGCTTCAGAATAAGGGAACAGTCGTGAACTGCTGATAACAGCTGCCAGTTAGCCAGGAGCACCAGACCTGGAAGGCTGGAATGGGCATGCCTAAGCAGAAAATATATGGATCCCTCCAGTTCAGTATCAACCAGCAAATGGTTGATACCTGTGCAACAACTAGTATGGTAGAAAAGACTCCCATCAAGTCCTGCCTACGCCCACAAGCACAAATTCACGATAGCTCTTGCTTTTTTCTGGTCAATTGGTGAAAGGTGGGCAGTCTAAAGACAAATCAAAAGCGCCCATCATTTCCCCTTGGCATATGTTAAATGTTGAATTATGCGAACCCACTATCCCAATCTGAAGCAATAAATTTGCTGGCACAGATTGATGCAACGTCTTTGTTGACAACCAACTGCTCTGAAAACATAACCTTTTTTAAGAGGACGTAACTTAAGTATTTATATCATTATGCCCCCTCCCATGTAGCCCCCTCCCAAGTGGCCAAACTGCTTTCCATCACTGGGCCAAAACATGCATTTTTTAAAATTATCAGGTAGGTGGGGAGACTCAAAGACAAGACCTTCCTATTCATGCACCACGTTGAAAACCAATTCAACAAGCCTTTGTCCACTCGTGTTGGCTACACACATCTGTTTCCTCCAGTTGCCTGACTGTATGAAAAGCTATTTCCTCGATTAAGTTATGGCAATCAAGTCCTTTCTTAACACCTCAACCCATGTCCTCATTGGCCTTCTATTTCTTTTAACACTCTCAATGAGGATGGAATCATGCATTTACAAGCACGTCAGTTGGTCTATGTTGCACATGGCCATACCATCTTAAACTACTTATCCTGATCTTATCTTCAATTGTTGCCAATTCTAAATTCCCATGTTGCATTCATTTTTCATTCTATCTTTTCTTAAAACAATACTCATCCATCTCAATATTCTCATTTTAGCAACACTCATTTATTGAACACGTTTCTTGACCACCCATCTTTTAGTACCACACATAGAAAGCCTTGTAACACCTATGAAACTTTCCATTCAACATAACAAGGATCTTGCAATCACAAACACTGATCCAAGAAGAAGAAGACAATAATATAGTCAAACCAAATATTTAAGCTCTATTTTGGTTGTGAGAGTAAAAGACCACTCGCATATCTTCTGAGATAAGAGATGGATGTAAAATTAAGGGATGAAAGACTTGAAAGTACTCTGTGATATTCTAATTAGCTTCCCTTGACAACGGTCAATATTGGATCATATATTTTTGAATACTAGTTAAGAAATTTCTTGCTCATATTTGAGCACCATACATGTTACTCAATTTAGAATTCCGCTAAGTTACAGTCATAAGATATTCCTGTTGTAGGGAACTTTGGGTGGGGGAGATGGGGTTCAAATCAGGGCAATCTTCCCTTAGGGGATGTGGTACATCATCTGTCCTAATCTCTCTCTCTCAAAATTGCACCAATTTGATTGCACTAGGACGTTCGGATGTCAAGAGCAACTTGTACCTCACCAAGCAAACGATGATGCACCCTAAGTATTTATTGCTCTAGATGTTCGAAACAATGCTTCATATTAAAGGAGTTTAAGTATCTCTTTGAATGAATCCTTTTAATACAACTTCATGCAGCTTTTCATATTCCCAAAACAGTAGATCAGGTATCAATAGAATCAATTAAAAGTAGATTGCAAGACCGCATAGAAAGGACACCATTTTTCTTCTGGTTTCCAAATATAGTGTTTTATTATCTCTGTAGTACTACTAGGAAACTTCGAAGTCATTTTTTAACAAGCAGTCAGGCTCTTTTCGGAGTTGACAGACCTACTGGCCATGATTTTCTGAACAAAAATAAATAAATAAATAAAACGAGCATTGCAAAACACAACCAGTCAGTGTCATAATGAATCCTTGTCTTGAACCTTAATTACCAACTAGTTTTTACAGATTTAATAATTCACCAATGTAAAGGAAAGACCACAATAATGGGAGATGTGATAAGTTAACAAATTAAAGCAAGATAAGAAAAGAATGGATAAACAATGAGAAAATGAACATAAAATATTTATGTAAAGCTCATGGACTGAAGTTACCATTGGCAATTTAGCATTACTAGGGGGTAACAGTCTCACAGATAGAGGAACCTACTCTGCAAGCGTCGCTCTAGCTGGCTGACATATGCGGGAGAAACAGTGGATGAAAGGATAATAGATGCTCCAGATGGCAGGGCTAGAAATACAGAGAAATAGGTCAGTCCTGCCTAATAATGTAGGTGAGATACTGTATTATACCTGACACAGCGCCAAGATCTCCATATAGAATACTTTCAGCTTGAGCTTCATTTGTGACCATGATTACAAGCACATCTACATCTGGAAAAGTACAAATACAATGATCAGAAACCAGGTTTCCACTCTGCAAAGTAGCATTTTTATACTAATATAATATTTGGTTACAAAAATCCAACAAAAATTTCACTTTGCAAGTTTGCAGAGAAGAGAAGATTATACAAATTAAAAGCTGACAGAAAAAGGAGCACACTCTATGAGAAAAGAATTATTCTATTCATAAACACTTTATGCACTACTGGGGATACCTATAAAATTTCTGAGTTTTTGTTATATACAACAGTACTCTGAGAGAGAGAGAGAGAGAGAGAGAGAGAGAGAGAGAGAGAGAGAGAGAGAAACCCTAACTCTTTGACATTTGACCTATTTGGGTTTCTCCTCCTGACTTTTTCTCAAATTTTCTTCTCTTGCAATTTCTTTTTCACTGCCATTACATTAAAGCAGATACTAAGTTGGTATCAAAGAAGGAAAAAACAAACAGGGAAATGTGAGTGAACAGAAGAACGTGGGTTCATCACTGGATGCTGAAATCATTACCAGCAGATACTCCCTTTCTGTGGTTTCCGTGGTCAGTTTTTCTGGTATAGTTTCATTGTGGTTGGTGTGAATTTGATACAGGAGAATTATTTGCAGCAGGCAAAAGGGCTTGAGCATTTAAGTAATGTAACTGGTACTAAGTGTGTCTTTGACCTATCAATTGAGGGGTGTCTGAGTACCCTAGTCTGAAAGATTTCTCATCAGAGAGCTGTTCACCTGCAGCTAAGAGGAACATTGGTGATTTCATGAAAGAAAAACTTCTTTGGTGAACTTCCTAAGGATCATCCCTGAAGAAATTTCATGCCAGAACCAGTTATTTGGGGTTCTGCTGATTCAGTTCCTTCATTGCATCATGTTTGTGGTTGCTATTGATCTGTGATTCTGTGAACAGTCCCAACTTTTTATTGTCAATAGTTGATAGTATGCGACACTTTATTCAAATTCTAAGTAATGGGAACTCCAACGGTGAACGAATTGGTCAGATAAATATTAATATGAAGAACTCACCATTCAAAGCACAACGCAAAGTAACATGGTGCTGCAACTATCTTGCTATGTTCCATACTATTATTTGTTTTTTTCTTTTTGGATAAGGAAACAAGTGTATTAAGAGAAACTGCCAAAAAGGGGGCAAACCCTATACAAAAGGCATATATAAAAAGCCTCAAAACATATAGACCTCATAGCCCATATATCTACAAGCATATACAAATTGCCCAAGTAGTCTTCAAAAGAAGATAAGCAAAAAGGAACAGACTCAGACATCTGGCAAAATAGGGAAACAAGAATGATTCCCTTAACACTATGAACCGAATGCTCCACTCCTTCAAAAACTCCACTATTTCTTTCCTGCCATATATTCTACATCACACAAAGCGGGATGACATCCCAAGTCATTCTTTCATACCTTCTCAGACATATGCGACCCCAACAAGACACTATAGCCGCAACTGAGTAAGGCATCACCCAATCCACCCCAAACAAAGAGGACACCATACTCCAAATGTCCCTAGCTACGGGGCAGTGAAGAAGGAGATGACTAATCTACTCCTCACTGTACTTACACTTGCACATATAGCACCACTTCAAAATGATTTTCTTTCTCTTTCTCAAATTATAGATTGTTAGAATAGCCTCCAACAAAGCCATCCACCCAAATGGGAGGAGCTCTACTCTTCCAAACTCCTTTCTAATGGGAAGGGCTCACCCTATGACCACTCAAAGCATGGTAAAACGAGCTAATTATGAAAGGGTCATTCCCTGAGCCTGTCCAAGTCAAAGAATCCGCCCCTCCCCTTGTGATTTTGCATTCCACCTCCCAATCCTGTAGATTCCTTCTAAATTGTGGAGACAAACAATCTCACCCTAAGAACTAGACAAGCAACTCCCCACTAAAGCTTCCTTATCTCTGGCCAACTCGAATAGGTCAGCAAAAACATCCCTCAAAGGCCTGTGGCCGCATCAACTATCCAACCAAAACCTCACCATTTGCCCATTGCCAACTTCATAAGAAAAAAACTTAGCTAATACCTTCCAAACCTTCATGATGCCTCTCCAAACTCCCACACCATAAGGCTCTCTAATGGCACCCATAGACCAACCACCCCAATCAATTCCATACTTCCTATTCACCACCAAATGCCATAAACTATCTCTATCTATCCCAACCCTCCAAAGCCATTTCCCTAACTATGCCTTGTCGAAGATCCCAAGCCTTCGAATACCCGCTCCGCCCTCCTTCCTTGGCAAGCACACCTTATCCCACCCTACTAGATGATTACTTGAATTCCTCACCGATGCCACCGCATAGAAAGTCTCTTTGAAGCGTATCAAGTCTCTTAGCCACAGAACCCAGGATGGTGAAAAGAGACGTAGCAAAGTAGTGAGATTAGAGAGAGTGATCTTAATAATAGTGTTATTTGTTATATTTAAGTGGTGAAACTAAGGATTGTTTACAAACAAAGTCGACAGGAGTAAGTGACATTTTACTCTAATTAAGGCTACTTGCAAATATACCCCTTCACTGTCTTCACGAACAACTCAAGGCAATGAGATGTTGGAGTGATAAGTTCAGATTATGATGATTAAGGTGCTGGTATACAGATTTGAATGAACAGAAATATAGCAAATAGGGAAATAAAAGAAGAGAAAAGTACACCCTCCCCCTGAGCGCTGCTTGAAATTTGAAAAATCCACACTAAAGACAATAGAAAAGTTCCAAAGTCAATTCCTTAACCAATAAAAACTTTCAATCCAACTCTAAATTCGTAACACAGCAAGGGCCCGTTATGGGGACACTAGAAAACACTAAAGACACAAATAAACTTTCTAAAAATTGCTGCATCTGATATTAGAAACCATCAAAAGGCTCCAAATACAGCAACATAGGTAATTTCTGAACAAGTAACTGGCTGGATTGCAGCCCAAGAAAACACTCCTAACCAACTTCGGTATGAAGACCTTGAAATTAGAAATAACAGAATCCAGAGAACAAAGAAATTCCTCAAAACATAAAAAATTTCCAGGCTTCCAGCACATTCTCAAACTCCTATTGGGACGAACTAATCCTAATCAAGAATCAAATGAAGACTCATAAGTCATAACCAAACAAATTTGACATTATATACTTGCGACTAGTCTTCTTCTATTAAGTACTTTTTGCACTAGGGTGGGACAAAGTTCAAACTCAAACTTGACTGAAAGTTTTAACTAGGTGATCAAGTAAATCAATGTCTATGATGGAGAGGAATCCATAAAATTTGCTTCATTGCCATGCAAGAAAGGGACTGAGATTGAAGAAGTACTACTGCTAGTTGTTGGCTTCAAATACACATGGTATTAAATTCTCCATCAATCAGAACCTCGTTGTCCTTTTGCCAAGGCGTACCTAATATGATGTCACAAAAATTGAGCGCACTCCATGAGGAAATCTGTCCCATAATATTGCCGTAACTTGATGGAACCTTTATTATAGTACCCAGCACTTTCATAGTTCCTCGATTATAGCCTGTAATGCTGATAGAATTTTGCAATGTAATACCAGATTTAGGCGTGTCATTAATTTTGTTGAAATCAAGTTTATTGGTGAAGCCCCATTGACAAAAACATGGGCAGAAACTTGATTACCCTTGTGCCAAACAACTCCAACATGACTAAAGACATCATCATGCATTGTTTTGCTGTGCTTTAGGCCTTTTAACATTGTTTTGAATATGAGTATTGAAATGAACAACTGCAATTGTGTCAGGATCAGCATATTCATCAGCTGTATCATCATCAAATTCCTTGACTGGATATACTATTTGGACCTTCTTTCCCTTTGGATCAGCTTGCTACTTTGAATTGTTCGTGAAGAATATTGCAAGGTATATTTAGGGGGCATCATCAGATTCCTCTTTGTTGCTCAGCAACATCTTTATATGGACAGCTCTTTGAATAACGTCCAGTTCATCCACAAACAAAACAGGCATCATGCATATAATCCCATTTATTTGCTGGTCGCATGGGGCGTGCTGGCTCTTTCTGTGCCTCCGACATATTTAACTTCTTAGAATCTGTGAAACCCTAAATTTCTATTCCTTCATTAAGTCAAATAACAGCTATGCCTAGGATATATATATATATATATGTGTGTGTGTGTGTGTGTGTGTGTGTGTGTGTCTGAATAAATTGCCTGCATTAAGCCTTATGTGATTAGTGTCATAGCATGGTTATATTGTGCATGGCAACACTAAGACTTGTGAATGTTGATAAGTACTAATATATATATATATATATTGTGTGTGTGTGTGTGTGTGTATGAATTAATAGGGGAAATTTGAATTAAAGGGAAATAGTGTAAGTAGAGTAATGTAGAGTAACAGAATTGCATGGCTGCCAATTGGCATGCTCTAGGAAGCTCCAAGCGTGTAAGCACCATCATAATGAAAAATCTGGAAAAGAAGAGAGAGAAGTCAGCCAAGATATAGAGAGGGAGGGAGAGAGAAAAAGATAAGGAAGGAGAGGGATTGGTCACCAACCTTCCATGCATATCTTGTAGTGTCTCACCATTTGAACTATATAAGGAAGGAAATTTCAGACAAAGAGATAACAAAGAAGAAAGATAAGAAGGAGAGAGACGAAGAGGGAATTTTGGCTAGGCTAAAAGATAAGGAGGAGAGGGGAGAGAAAGACCAACCAACCAAAGGTAAGTCTACATGATCCCCTAGAACATTCAACATGTTCATAAGTAAGGTAGATGGTCGTGCATTGCCAGAATCATGGCCAGAAACCATGATTTCCGGCAAAGCTCTTAATGCTTCAAAACCCATGAAACATAGAAATCAGATTTACCCATTGTTTCTAACTATATCAGGTCTGTTATAGGGAGCATTATATGCTCCAGAAGTCAACCATTGAGGCCCAGGTGCTCCCAAAATGAAATGTGTAGTGATTTGTGCAAAAATAGAATTTACCAGTTGAATACATAAAATGATAAGTTTTTGTTTGGCTATAATGTAAAGGAGGCATGGGGAAATTAGTATAAGATGTCTAGAAGCCATGCATGTCCCTTAGGGAGTCCAGAAATGGAAAAAAAAATGGAGAAAGTTCGAGTTGCAGGTCTGTCCCGAAAGTTTGGACAAACCCGCAAACTTTAGAGGCTGTTTTGGAGACCTAAACAACCTCCTGTGCAAAAACTTAAAACACAAAAGTTTTAGATCACTTTGAGATAATCAATTTAGACTCAAGAATCACAAAAAAGAGATTAAGAAATAAGGGAGTTGTGGCCAAAACACAAACAGAGGCCAAATTTGAACAAAACCTATGCAAGAAGGAAGAAGAAGAGCATGGGATCGGTGCGTGTAGAACGCGTGACACACATTTTTGGGTTGGAATTTTTTTAAAATACAGTACATTAAAAATAAAAATTTTCAAAAAAAGTTCCATATTTTTCCAATACCCGTGCTATTTTTCATGCATTTTAAAGTGTAATATTCCAAAATAAATATTAGATAAACACCAAAAAATCGAAAATTTTATGGGAGCTTCTCAGTACCTATATGAACATTCTGGATAGTGAGTTTCAAATTTTCTAAATATTAAAAAATTTAAATTCGATTTTTAAAGGAGGAACAAGCCTTAATTTATTTTGGAAAATACTAGATTTTAAATTATTGACAACCACAGGTTTTAGTACCTATGTACAGTACCTAGAAAATTCTTAGAATTACTTTGAATATTATTAGGAATTTTTACGACTTTATTAGTGTTTCTAAGACAATATTTAAGTTGATTATGGAAACTAAATTATTTTAATATTAATAAAATTACCCAAACTGTTTTGAAAATTTTAAAATACAGGAACTTCCATAATTATAGTAATTTTAATAATTTTAAGAGTTTCTAAAATTTTTAAGATTTTCAAAGCTGATGTGCAGTAGGGATCAGGCGGCCTTAAGGGACATTTTCGTCATTTTATTCGTATTATATGTCAACCAAGTGCTAGCATACCCACGAAGCTACAGGAGGAAGTTCCCCCAAATTCAATGGAAACCTAGGGCTCAGATTCACCATTAAATTCTGTAATGTCAGTCTTAATTCCATAATCAATATCTTGTTGCTGCATGACAGCTGGAGGAGGTGGTGCTTGGGTGGTGATGGTACTACCATTGGGTTAACAATAAGCGGATGGGTTAAAGTTGTAGAAGTTGCACTTGAAGTTGAAGTACTTCCCGTTGATGTATTTGTGAAGTTCTTTAACAAATCCCTCATCTCATCTCTAAAGGAAACAAAATCTGACCTTAGAGTATCTACAGCCTTCTCCAACCATTCAACAGCCGTGTGTTAGTCACTCCATAGTCTTACTAAAATTCAGAAAATTATGCCAAAATATCATTTTTAAAAACTCCCATGGTTTGGGATCAAAATCAGCCCAAAACAGAGTGGAACAACTACTAAGGAGTTTCGTAGACCAGCTGGTGTGAAAAAAACAAAAAAAAAAAAAAAAAACATAGGATTTCTCTCCTATACCAAACTGACACAGGACAGCCTAGTGTTTTTTGTATTCCAGGCCAGTATTGCGATGGCAAAGTGGTGGGTTAAGGCCATATTTGTTTGGGGGATAGGATCATGGGGGATAAGTAATACTATGAGATTGGGAAGGTGATGATAGGGGATATGTAATACCATGATGTGATGGAAAATTGTTTATGCTAAGTTCGGTTAGGGTGGGATAAGCAATGGGATAAACAATACTATGCTTGGAGTATCTAATGGATATGGGATACTATGTCTGGAGTACATAATATATTACTGTCACATACCATATTAATATAGCAAAATTTATCATTAATAGTATGTAATGCATTATGATGTAGAAATAAAAATATATTAAATAGTACGTCAATGTATTATATTACATAGTAATATATATTAACCTATAATATTATATGGAGCGAATTGGATGATCGGGCCGAGGGCTGCCCCCTCTTCCCCTCACTTTCCTTTCCCTAATATGAACCTTGAGTCATCAAAGCCTTATGATGTAAAAATAATAATAGATTAAATTGTACATCAGTGTATTATATCACATACTAATATATATTAATGTATAATATAATATACATATATATTATTATATTATACTATATTTTCATATCATTTATTACAAAATTAATATTAATATAATATAATATTAGTGCACTAATATTATATTATATTAATCTATAATAACAATAATAGGAGGGGTAAAAATGGAATTTCGCTTGTTATCCCAAGGGAGGGGATATGTAATACCGCCACCCCCATGGTATTACACATCCCCCATTTTGGGGGATTCCATCTCCGGAGGGAGATGTAATCCATAGAGACATTTTTTGCCCATTTAAGGGTTTTGTGGGTCCCACAGGATGAGATCTCCAATCCCTCACCCCTCATCCAACAAACAAACATGACCTAAGAGATTAAAACAAGGGAAATACGGTTAAGATCTGTACAGTAATGGATTCCAAGTGTGATGATTAAGGTGCTGTTATACAAGTTTGACTGAACAGAAATTCAGCAAATATGAAAATAAAAGAACAGAAAAATACCCTACTCCATGGGGAGCTACTTGAGATCCATACCCAAGTCAATAGAAGAGTTTCACACTCAATTCTTTGACAAAGAAAATTTTTCATTCCAACATTAAGTTCATAATACAGCAAGGGGCCCTTTATATGGAAACTACAAGACCCTAAAGACACAAAGAAACTATTAAAAACTGCCCCATCTGATATAGAAACCCTAAAAGACTCAAAATCAGCAAAATGGGTAATTTCTAAACAATTAGTTGGCTGGAATATAACCTCTTGAAATTAGACAATAAACCTGAACGGAAACTAAAGAACAAAGAAATTCCTAAAAATAAAATAAAAAATTCCATCACAATCTAACACTCCTATAGGGACTCAGTAATCCTAACCAAGAATACAATGAAGACTTGTAACCAAACAAATTTGACATTAATTGGCTTGGGACTTGTCTTCTACTTTGTATCTCGGTATCACAATGTTGGCCATTAATTCGAGTTATCATGGTTTACGTTTTCAATGAAAGAACTGAGGTATCAAGTATATCACACACAACATCAATTGTGAGAACAAGCTGGCAAAATTTATTACCAACAATGTGGTTCAGCAAGACAAACTCTAAGATTGGACAGAGTTTAGAGGAATGAGAGTTAAATAATAGGAAGACAATTTTAGATCCTGAGACAATTGCATAAGATTGTCCTACAAAATCAGACCTCGACTCAAATCTGTTTTCTTATGTACTAGACCTTTTCGAAGATTACCTTTGGATACTTCTGCTGGAGAGCTCCCAATCAAACCACCTTCATTTGAAAACCGTGATAATGTCGGTTTATACACCTACCATTCAAAGACAAAGCAAGTATCATTAATTGTGAACAGATTTTTTACTTCTACTTGATGTTAACAATATCCAATTCACACTACTGTACTTAAAGCCTTCAGAATGGCACGTGTGCAGATTCGCAGATACTCAAATGAACAGTGCAACAAAGATATAAAAATAAAACCAGTAAATGTAAGTATATATAGATGTACAGCACAAAACTCAGAGCAAATATAGAAAATGATTCGCAGGTACTCAAATGGATAGTGCAAGAAACAAGTAAAAATAAAACCAATAAATGTAAGTATATATAGATGTACAGCATAAAACACACAGCAAATATAGAAAATTCAAATTAAGATATGACCATTCTTAATGTTCATCCTACAAAACACAGTAATCTAGACAAAAGTAAACGATTGATTTTTCATACAAGCCAATCTCACTCTTCTGAGGAAACAAATCATTCATAAGAGAATCCACATTGTGGGAGGAATATGTGGCTTGTGAAGCCACAATTTGGGTAGAAATTTCTTTTGCTTGGAAAGGTATTTTTTCATAAAATTATTCAGTACTCCTAGAGCACCACGTCATTCTTGCTCTACCTCACATAGAGGCAGGATCCCCCTACTAAATGGGGTCAAATAGCCCATCTAGCAAGTGAGGCACCCACCCCTATGTGAGAGGAGGAGCAAGGACACATGACGCTCCAAGAGTACTGAATAAGTTCTCCATTTTTCCAGAAGTCTTAAGTATGATCAACTTCTCAACCTTCAACAAATGACAAGCACAGGTTTCTCAGAGGCAAACACAAAAATATCTACATATCATTACTTTTTACTTCAAATTTGCTAAAGGCAAGAAAGCAAGCCCATTAATGGCTTTATTTTCAATTGATCTTGATAGCCCCTATGAGGATGCCATTCAAACTCATTATAAGTACCATGTTCCCACATTATTCAAGAAAGACGTAAGTGGAGATATTATCCATAAAAATGAGTATTTAGAGTTCGTTTCTCATGTAATAAATTGCAATCTAATACCAAATATGATTTTAAAAAAACGGAGAGAAAAATTTACATCATAACCAAGAACGCAGAAATTTGATCTCAGCAGGTGAGTTGCCATGCCAAAACCCATTGCTCCAAGACCAATAAAACCAATTCGGTTTACAGGATCAGATTCGGCAGCTATTTGCTTTGCCAGTTGTTCAAGGCTATAAGTTTCTGCATTGGCTGCATCTGTAACGTTCACTCCATAGACTTTCTCCCAAGCCTGTGCAAGAACAGTTGTGTATACTTAGCAGATAACAAATAGTTATCAGCAAGGATCTTATCAACCAATCTCATCTTTGCATAGCCTCAAAGCAAGTACAAATCACACCTAATATACTTTTCATAAATTAAATTACTCCATGAGAACAACCTTGATCAACTTGGCATCATCATTAGTTCCATTACTGTGAGAAGAGCCTGTAAAGGAGAAGTGCAAAGAAACTGAGTGAGGATCAGGTTGCTGCGAACATAAATAGCTGCCACCTGTGTATATAGGTGTGAGAAACTGTAAATCAGGCACATCTATACCTGCTATTAGTTGTTGATGAGCAACTGCCAGAAGTGGAAGAGGAAATGTACATGATTTGGCTATATCCAAAACAATCCCCTTCAAGTTCAACAAAAATCTATCAGGCTTAAGCTCAACGCAAAAGGTACCAATAACACATGCTGAGGATCACTTATGATGTTCAGAAACAATATACATACAGACTACCATTTCAGCAGCCTACCATATAAGTACCCTATGTAACAATGTACACAAAGCCTACCATTTCAAAGTTTAAAAAATTGGGGAAAAGTTCGAAAATTCATTAGGCAAGCAATTTTGTAGAAATTAACCCAAAAACAGAGAATAGAAAATGGAGTTCTCACGTTTTTTAGTAACATTTTTTTAGGAAAAGTTTTCCAAAACTTTGAGAAAACATGGATAATTTACTAGAGATGGAAGCTATAAAATCCCCCCCCCCCCCCCCCCCCCCCCCCCCCACCCCCCCCCCCCCCCCCCCCCCCCCCCCCCCCCCCCCCCCCCCCCCCCCCCCCCCCCCCCCCCCCCCCCCCCCCCCCCCCCCCCCCCCCCCCCCCCCCCCCCCCCCCCCCCCAAAAAAAAAAAACAATAGTTCATGTGCATTACTCTACCTCACTTCTCCTTGTATGAGCCCTAGAATTGTGCAGTAGCATGACGATTTGAAGTTTTGAAGGCCAAATCAAGTGGATTGGTCACTTTTGAAATTTTTAGATCAGCTCACCATCAACAGATTTATTATTGAGTGGTAAATTTTTTTCTTTGACTTTTGATCTACTTTCTGGTTTAAAGAAGTTAGGGTTTGTGCTTTGATGCCCTATAGCACTATTATCGGTTCACTAAACTTATGTGGTGTAAGATGTATCCACAATACAAAGTGTATAAGTTTTTGCCCCTCATTTACACTATGTTAAGATTGTAAATAATTTTTCTGAGTAGATTGGTATTGGGGTCCAATTTTGAAGGATTACTTGTGACTTCTAGTTAAGCATTTGGTGTTTAGAATATGTATAAAATATTTTTGATTTTTTTATCTCTAAACCAAAATCATATGTTAGTTTCTTTTTTATAATTTCATTTTAGATGTTACCTCTGAGATGAGTTTATATAGTGCTTACTAATTTTAGATTTTTCATATAGTGGCTGAGCTGATTTTTTTCCCTGTGTTTAACATGTGTGCCTCATCCAATTTTTTCTCATTGTTGTCCTCATTTAGTTATTCTACACCTCCATATATATAAATAAAGGGAGAAGCAAATCAACATACACACACAGTTACAGTACCATTACCCACTACCATATATACATAGCTATCAATAAAATCCATATACAATGTAGAAAAGGAGGCCACTATCGCCATAGTTGTGACAAGTGGCCATTTTGAGTGGCTTTCAAATTTTAATTAAAAATTTTTTTGTCTCCAAACTAAAAAAATGATAATAATTGTTTTGGTTGACTCTTTGGTTTACTATACATTTATTTAGTCTTTGAACTATGGTTTAAAGTACTGAATTAGTTTACGTATTTATTTTATTATTAGTGCAAAACTCACGCCACTATACATTGTATCTATTAAATTCAAATGAAAAGAAACTTTATTAACTCCCAAACCTTCCTAATTATAAATTATTTCTTTATGTTAAAAATTCATATTTGCTTTTATATAGAAATACATTAAAAAAAAATTTGAGTATGTCAATAACAAAAATAAATGGTTAAATGAATACATAATTAAATTACATAAAAATAAAATATAACAAAAAATACTATAATATACTCATTTATTTAGATGAATATATAAGTAAATATAAATAATTAGATGCATATAGAAAAGGAGGTCACTATTGCCATAGCCGCGACAAGATGCTCATTTTGAGTGGCCCTCAAATTTTGATTAAAAAGTTTTTGTTTCTAGGATAAAATAATACTAACAATAATTGTTTTGGTTAGCTCTTTGGTTCCCTGTACATTTATATAGTCTTTGAACTATGGTCCAAAGTACTTAATTAGTTCATGTATGTAATAGTGTTTGTCTGAATGAACAAGTATGATCCTTTGATTTTCATTATTTTTTATTCTTAATGTCAAATTCATGCCACTATACATTGTATCTATTAAATTCAAATGAAGATAAATTTTATTAACTCCCCAACCTTTTTAATTATTAATTTTATTATATTTATATTATATGTAGCATCACTACAACACTTACCAAAAAAAATGAAAAATCACTACAACATAATACTAGACCTAAAATTAACAACGCATGTGCATCAGCCATCGTTGCTATTATTGTGACAAAAGGCTCACTTTGAGTGGCATTTTTTTATTCCTTCTATTTAAATTTACCTAAATTCTCTTCCCATGCTAACAAAACTTATACGAAAAATATGTAAAATCACTACAGCAAAATAATAGATCTAAAAATTAAAAAATAAATCTTGTACATCTCACTATGATTACGACAAGTGGCTCACTTTAAGTAGTGCTTTTCTAATCATTTGGTTTTTAATTTATCTAGGTTATCTAAATTATCTTCCCTATGCAAATTAAAAAGTAATTATCAAAAAATATTACTTATAATATTGTTTCATATATATAATTTCCGTACAAATTGAACATTTAAATTCAATACGAATTCTAAAAGTTGACTGGACTATCTTTTTAATTTTATCAATTATAAACTTTAAATGAATGCATTTTTGATACTTATAATACAATGTTTTATAAATATGTTATAAACAAACTTAGTAAAAACTCATGCCATTGTACATTGTATTCACTAAAGTCAAATGAAACGCATCTTCACTATTTCTTCAATTATTTTAATTATGAACGTAAATATATGAGTAAATAATGATTTAGTACTTCACTAAAAAGCCATACATACAATAACTACAAATTAGCCCTCTTTTTTCATTACTCGCTTTGTGCAAAAAATTAATTTTTATTTTAGAATAATTACATTAATGTCCTTTAGGTATTTTCATAGAAATTTTTATTATTTCTATAGTACATAAACAGAGATAGTTAACCTATCAAGTATACTAATATTCAATTTACTATAAGCATACAAGGATAGACAAATAAACAATACATTTGATTAAATTGTATAAAAAAATTTAAAAACCTCCCCAAAGAAGTTATATTTAGTTTATATTTAAAACTATTGTCATTAAAGAAGAACCCAAACAAATACTCTAAATCCCGTCCATCGCACAAGCCAAAAACGAGTAATTACTTATAGCACACAAAGAACTACAAAGGTTAGTGTATCTGTCAAGGTAAAGAAGCAGAGAGACAGAGAGAGAGAGGAGGAGGAGGAGGAGATAAAAGAAGAAAGCAGGGAAGAAGAAGATTAGAGAGAGAGAGACTTGGGTGCACATAATATACGGCGATGCAATATTTTTTAAAATTATAGATAATATATATAACTGATGAGAATACACAAGATTTTTTGTTTACTACAGTCCTCGATCGTGATTAGCCCCCTTCCTTGCGGGCTTTTCATTACGTACAGAAAAGAGGTACATTTTTTAGTACATATTATCAGTGGTAGTTTCTTTTTTCCCATCGCTACTTCTAGATTATTGACCCCCTTCCACAACTAACCGTTTCGACCTTTCATTTTTTAGTTTCTATTATTCATCAACCTTTATTGCTTAATCTTGTTATAGAAGGGAAAAAGAAAAAAAAGAAAAAAAAACATTAACCATGTTTTCACAGAGGACCTCCCACATCTTGGTCATGGGAACCGTTTGACCGTTATTTACTACTAAATATCGTAATTATTATTTTTTTTGATAATTTTGTAAATTTTATTTGTATGAAACCTTATGCACATTTAGAATCATATACACTAGTGTGCTTAATAAGATTGATTTGTTTGAAATTAATTCAATGAATCCTAGTTCACGTTGAATTCTTGCCCAAATTGTTTACTTTTGCCCTTGTATAAAGAGATGTCTAGCCCTCAAACATGTTAAATTATTTAATTCTTAAGCTTGCATAAAAAAAATTTCCATTTCCCTTATGTTTTCAAAACACTTCAAAAACATTTTGGTTTCCAAGCTATTTGAAACAACATATTGAACTAAAATTCGAATCCTCGATTGGCATATATTTCTGTAATATTCCAAAAGGATTTATCCCATGGAAAATGCAAAGATTGGTATTGCATTACTTGTGAATAACTGTTAAGCCCCCACTTGATCCAAAAGCTTAAACTATTAAGTAAGGGCCCTAACAATGCATATCAAGTTCTCCAACACCCTCCCTTACATGCAACGCCACCTTGCACATAGAAATGTAACATTTAAAGATAGAGAGAAACAAAATGCAATTAGGGAACAAATGCGAATAGGGCAACTTGAACCCAAAATCTCTTCCCAACCTGAGCTCTAATACCATATTAAGTCAACACTTGATCCAAAAGCTTATGCAGTTAAGTAGGGGCCCAAGAATGCATATTAAGCTCTCGAATAATAATGTTTATGCTTTTTGCAGCATATATGATACATCATTGATTTATCCATCGTACATAAAAGTGTAACTACTTCTTATAGAATAGCTTGAACCAAATTATGCTTCGATGTTTAAGTTTTTACAAATTTTAACTAGTAGATAAATAGTGCCTGAAATGGCTGACCCTGAGGATGCAAATTGGCCTATGCATTTGCAGAAAGATGTCATACATATAATGGTTGAGTAAAACATGAATAACATGCAAAACTCGAATTTCACTAATACAGTGTGGGAACATATTGAGGAATAGTTTCGAGCTAAGACTAGAAAAAATTAAACCATGACAGCCCCGACTCCACCATACTAGGACTTCAAATACCATCAAACTCACCACCAAGTGGTTGGTTCAGTGGGCAAGAACTAAGATTTTCTAGCTCAATGCTTCGGTTCGAGTCTCTATAGATGCTTGGTGTGGCTAAATATATTCTTCAGAGCCCAGAACCTATGAGATCTAAGTTTCGGCTCCGACGTACGTGCGCTGAGATCTCTCGCAGATGGCTCTGTGGTGCTGAAGGGCAATACTCTCCGACAGATATGTGAAGTAGCCTATATGCATATCAATTTTTTGGATAAAAAAAAAAAAAAAAAAACCCATCAAATCCACTTGGATGACAACTTAGCTTAAATCAAACTCCGATTCCCTTTGACCCAATTCGTGGCCTACTAGAGAAATGATTTCCCTTTATGATCATCAATGCCCCTAAAGGCCACCACAACGGTCCCCTATAGCGCCAAACACTTGAGTCATTCCAGAGGTGGCGTGCACCAAGTCATTCCAAAGGTGGAGTGGCATCCTCAAAAGCTGAATCCAACCCTCCGTTGGTCCGGCCGTTGGCTTAAAACAAACTAATCCAGAAACACCAGCATTTCCCTGAACTCCCCACTTTGACTATGAAGCAGTTGGCCTGCGATGAAAAGACAGAGCGCTCCATTTAGATCTAAAATGCAAAGCCAGAACCCACCCACCCCCCACCCCCAAAAAAAAAAAAAAAAAAAGAAAAAAACTTTCCGACCCAGTTCTGCACGACTTGCGTCTCCTGCACCATATCCCCCATCACCCAAAACCTTCCTATCAAACAGTGCTGCAAATAACAGCACAGAACTCCCCCTTGATCTCTACATAGCAACTCAACACTGCCTCACCACCAGAGGTTTCTCCAGCCACTCCTGTAGCTTTGTGACCTCTAGGAAGGACCAAAAGTTCTGTTGCCTTGCAGATTTACCCAACTTCCAAAACTCAAAGCCTAGCCACCTTTGTCAAACCTCCACCCCCCTCCATAGAAGGGATGAACAGTATGCTAACATTTCCCTCTCCCCTGACTTCCAAATGTATAAATTCCCCCTAGCTCCCATTAGCCAGGCTTCGAACCACCACCTCTATACCATCCCAAACCCACCTTTTACAAAACTTTCCACCATTGTTGAACCTGGAAGCTTCAACCAGTCGATTTCAAACCCACGCCAACTCAGAGCTCTGCAGCACAATAGAACTATGCATGCTCCTACCTCTCTCGATTAAAGCAACACTCCCACCAAGTCCTCCTTCCTCCTCCAGATCAAAAGTTTTTCATCTGAGTTGCAGAATTCGCCTCCTCTCTCTCAACGGCATTCCAGTCATGACTTTCAACCATTATAATACGTTCCACATATCAATGCAACTATGCAAGTAAACAAAAGTTTAAATGAAATTTTGTACAAGTTGTGTGTTATCAGTATGCTCTTAATACAACTCTTTCATCATTTTGAATTGCAACCTCCTGCGGCGACAAAACATTAGTATCAGCTCTCATTATTATTTCTCAACCACCCTTCCTTTCTTTTCGCACATCCAAAGCATGTTCTGACTGATGATGACATGTACTAACATCAACCTTGCCTCAATACAAACCCCTTTTGCCCTCACTTGTAGGACTATATCAGCCTTTCCCTCAAGATTTTGGCTTTGAAAATACTATTTCAATGAGAGATGGAGCTCTTTACTGCTAGAACCCCATTATTACTACCCTCCTTATCTACAAGCCTAGAAACATTAAACTTTCTAAAAAAAGAAAAATTTTCAACAAAAACGGCACACTAATTCCACAATACCTAGGATAAGTTTGCCTAGATTCTTACTTCTTAATAACCTATTATTCTGGAATGTTTTCATGGTGATATAGTAAATCAAGTCACCCAAAGCAAATCACTGTTGTTGTTATGCCTTCATGAATCAGCAACTGTGCTTGTAATATCTGCGAGGAGAGGTTGAGGGAGTATTTACAAGGAACCAGACCTGAAATCACAGTCAATGTTGCAAACACTTTGAAGGTTCAGTTACTTGTCTTTGGAAATTTAAGAATTAGCCATGAAATTTCGTTTTTGAGTTCTAAGACTCATCAACAATGTCCTACAAGGACACAGTCATGCTTGTGAGATTGAGACACAGTTCTTAAGTGATGGATCATTTTTTTTTAAAGTGAAATTTTTCCACAACAAATTATTAAATTGAGCACGTAAGAGAAATAAAAACCTGTATTTACACATGAACACACAAAATTAGAAACCCCGTGCACAGTGACGGAACTAGCAAGGGACAATGGGGGGTCATGGCCTCCCCTACTTTGATAAAATTTCATTGAACCCCTGTTGATTTAGAGTATTTTTACAATAAGAGTGTATATTGCCGCCCCCCCCCCCCCCCCCCAAAAAAAATAAAATTTTTCCTTTTGACCTTCTAAAATTCAAGAATTTTTTCCTTAAGCCCAAAAAAGTTTGAAAATTTTTACCTTAACCTTCCAAAAATTAACATATCTTTACATTAACCCCTCAATAAAATTCAAAAAATTTTACCTTGACCTTTGAATTTTTATCTTAGCCCCTCAAAAAATTAAAATTTTTTTATCTTGGTCTTTCATGCCCCCCCCCCCCCCCCCCCCCCCCCCCCCCCCCCCCCAAAAATCCCGGTTCCGTCCCTCCCTGTGCATCTCACATTACATGCATGTATATAGGTACATAACTATATGCACTAACATATTCTTGGACCATCTAAAAGGAAGTGCTTTCAATTCCTCACATGTCCAAGGGATAAACTCGGCCATAATGTAAAGGCTGACTTCATTTTTCACATTGGTTAGCTTCAGGGTTCACAAAGAGATCACTATCAAATAACAATTCCAAGATCTGGATAATAATTCATTTAGATTACAAAAACAAAGATATCCACTTAAGTTTTTTTCATTGAAGTGATTAGGCAGAATAGAATTTTAGTATTTAAGTTAGCCAACTTATTTTCTCACGTTAGCACTTCTACATCGCATTGCCTAGTCAAAGAAGTTCTTTGTACTTTGTACTTCATAGCATCATTAATTCTCTTCATGTCACTTTTTCTTTTCCTATATTGCTTTATCAGTAATGTAAGTAAATAAGATTCCCATTTAAGGTTGATTATGGATTCTGAGTTGAGCTCTGGCCTACTGTATAAAATTTAGGGAACCCTGATTGAAAACATCAATGTGTCCAAATTCATTGATGAAGAAAGACTATTACTCAGTGGTGTTCATGTCGAAAGACTCTAAACTCAGTATGAATCACATAATCCCGCAGATGGTCCTAAAGTAAACATCCTAAATGCTAAATCTGCCACAGGATAGGAAGCAGACTTGAATGGAAGTATAAAACTGCAGTTAGCATATAATTTAAAACCCCCCATTGAAGTTAACTTCAAAGTCAAGAAGAAAAGAGGTTCCTGATCATACACTCGAAAACACTTAAAAGAAACTTATAAAACAAGAAAGCTTACCAAATTTTGAATAAAGGTATTCAGGAGATGTTTGGTTTCGGTACCCCTTAGCAATTGGGGAGAGTGATTCTTGAAAACCCTGCGAAATTGAATCCAATGGAATTCCAAAAATAAAAAGTGAAAAATCAGTTGCCATGGTATCAAATCAAGTTCTGATCTTGATAGAGAAACTTTTAGCAGTCTGATCTATCAAGGTTGCAACGGATTTAGAATTTGCAATCTTAATGTAACCTAGAATGTGGAATAGGCATGGCCGCATGGGAACATGGTATGTTCCATACTCAAGTATGGTACTACAGGGGTATAGGCTTATGTAGATCTCAAAGATGGTACTACAGGGGTATGTCTTGGCAATCAACTGTTTGACTGAGTTTATGCATTTCTAATGCAAGAATGGTTACTTTCTAAAAGGGAGAAAATAAGTGAATCATATATTGTAGTTCTCTATTTACTTTTGAAATTTATTATATTTGAATTAATCATTTAAAAACACAGAACTGATTGTTCTTAATTAAGCTAAGTGTTTACCAACAGGGGGTTGGTTCAGCAGGTTGAATTCAGTACCTTGAGGGGTAATCCTCAGGTTCAAGTCTCTGTAGCCCTCACTGGGGTTACACTTACTTTGTAGGACCATCAGTGCGGTTGCTTGACCGTAGCCCCTTTGCCTGCATTGGGGCTGGGCATATCCACAGATAGCTGTGGGTGCTACAGTACAATGCTCCCTGGTGGGTATGTGGAGTAGCCTATCTACATATCTGTTTTTGTACTCAAAAACAATAAAATAAAAAATAAGTAGGCTAAAAGTGTTTGATGTGTTACAGACCTTTCCATAATCCTCTCTAAATCCCACTTTTGGGAGAAAAGGAACATTTAGGCAATATTGTAATGGCAAGAGTGTTTTTCATACTCACAGCATTCTTAACTCATACAATTTCTAAAGAAATCAATTAGAGCCACATCAAGACATTGAATTCTGGCTTTAAAAGATGTGAAATATGACAAGCTTTGTAAGCCTAATTCAGAGAGTTAACTTCTTTCTACTCGCCTCCATAAATGCCTACCACGTAAAATTTGGTAGACTTGTGTTTCTGCTTGATTTTTTTTCTACTTTTGTTCTTCGGTCCAACGGTTTGGTCCCACACAACAATTAATTGCAAGGGTTTCCAGTTAACAATGTTTTAGAATTTTCAAGGTAATACTATAGGTTCTAAGAATTCAACTCAGTTTTGACTAAGCATGAAATTGGCGAAGAAACCAAAATCTAAAAGCATCTTGCTCACAAAAAAAATAAACATGAGCAAATCTAGCATGACTATTTTAGCAACTACAGAAATTTTTCAGGCTCTTCTGAAGTAACATACTGAACAAATTCCACTCAAAGATGCATGGTCCCAATTATTTGAGCCAAATACTATTCAGAATGCTAAATAGAGAATGCTTTCAGACTACAAACATTTAAATTTTGAACAATAATTTACCATGAATTTCCAGCAGCATTAGAAATGATATCATAAAATATCCACGGATGAATCCCAGCTTGAGCACCTAGAGAAATGGCCTCCACAGAAGCAACAAAATGAATGCCCTCAAGCAGCTCTGTTACCATTTTAACTTTGCTGCAATTTAAAAACAAAAGCAGACATTAAACATTAATCTTAACCTTCTAATGTGACATTAGAACAACTCAAATAGGTGAAGAAAAAAATCCATTCCACTGTAACAGTCCCTATTAAATGAATTCCAACACCTGGTATATGAAATTGATTTGTGTTGGAATATTCCAGAAATATTTAGTTGTCAGTTTATAGTTAATTAGATTTGACTTGGTTTACGCAATCAGTAGTCTAATATTATACTATGTCAGGCGTCATTTTTCTTACAAAGCTGTTAGGATTTTATTTAACCAGATATCAATTCCACATTTTGCTTCCAATATTTACATGGTATCAGAGCCACATCACTTCTGAGAAGCAGTCTATCAGTTTTTTCATTTCTGCAGAGTCAAGCAGCATGCCACCTAGCCAGATTTTGCAATTGTCCCAGCAAGGAAATATTATGTTTCCATTGCCTATGTTTTCCTTGAGCTGACTTGTGATTTTTCTATCCTTCAATCTCCATTGCCATCATCTGATTTGTAAATCAAGAATTTTTTTCCGATGTCAGTTGATACGCATTTCTTAATTATGATCAACCGATTTGAAATCAAGATCTTTCTGTGCTAATTGATTTTCTGATTTGCTTCTGTTAGATTTGTTCAAGATTTTTAATCTACTAGAATTCATTTCTTCAACTTTACTTTTTCCTTAAAAGATTTTTCATTGTTCTTGCCTAGATTATTGTCAGATAAGCTATATCAAGTCTGATCTGATTGTTTAAAATTTCTTCTTTCAGTTTCTGTCTTCTAACTTGCTATTGTTAAGAGGCCCTGATATATTATTATCGTATCTATTGTCACCACTTCTGTTTATGTTGAATCAGAGCTCACAGCAGCAACCCAAATAAAAGATAAACATGAAGCACCTCTAGTATGAGAAAAAACCACTTGTACCCAGCAAGTCTGCACACAAAAATACACTAGCAGAAATTCACCACAAACAAAAGTATGTGAAAGAGAGATAGCTTAAACAGCAGTACACATAAGGCTTCATATCAAAAGGGAAAACAACCAGGCGGCGGGCACAGCAAAACACTAAACACTTGGACTTGAAACACTCCTATATAACATAGAAGCCTCTCCCTCACAAAGACGGATAGGACCAAGCACAGTTAGAACACCCCTTAATCACACCTTCCCTCAAATGAAGCACACATGGTACAGGGACAAAAAGTCCCTTTACACAGTCGTTGGTGCTTATTAAGTCACCACTTGACTTAAAACCTTAAGTAAGTAAGGGACCCAATAATGCATATCAAGCTCTCCAACACCCTCCCTCATGTGCAACCCCGCCTTGCACATGGAGATGCAATCTACAAATGCATATGGAAAGACTTGAATGCAAGATCTCTTCCCAACCTGAGCTCTAATACCATGTTAAGTCATCACTTGACCTAAAAACTTAAGCTGTTAAGTAAGGGCCCCAACAATGCATATCAAGCTTTCCAACAGTGCTAACTGAAAAAGTAGGTTTCTTGCCACCTTAGACACATTGGTTTCTAGTGAGTAATCTTCTAGCAAGAGAGGGAAAGGAGCAGTGAGAGTGAGAGATCTAGAGAGAGAAAACATAGAGAAAGAGAGAGAGAGTGACAGCGAGGGAGCAAAAGATGGGATTGGGGGAGACATAGAGGTAGATATAGAGCTTGATATACATGGTAGGTCCTGTTTCCTAACAGCTTAAACTTTCAGGACAATTTGTCATC
Organism: Euryodendron excelsum; assembly: GCA_033060915.1. Lineage (NCBI taxonomy): Eukaryota > Viridiplantae > Streptophyta > Magnoliopsida > Ericales > Pentaphylacaceae > Euryodendron > Euryodendron excelsum. The sequence continues at coordinate 12,830,549 of CM065384.1, read as the reverse complement.
TAATTAATGCTTTGATTTTAGGAGGACCTGGTTCCAAAGATTAAAATTTCGTTTCGAGGGGTCGTTTCGGTTGGCTTGAAAACGGAAACGTTTCGGAAACATTTCGGAAATGTTTCGGAATGTTTCGGAAATATTTCAAAAGTGACAAATATTAAAATAGTAAAATACAATTTTTTGTATAAAAATTGTACACCTTTTACAAAAATTTTAAATTTGGATTAATACAAGTTATTGTTTAGGTACATAGCATTATGTTTTGGTGCATTTTCTATATTTCAGTGTGTTTTGATTGTAATAATAGTGTTTCGTTATTCCACTAGTGTTTTGTTTCGGTCCCTTAGGAAACGGAAACGTTTCGGCTGTTTCGGTGGAAACAAATGGAAATTTAGTTCCTTGCCTGGTTCAAGTCTTACCATTTCTGGTTGTTCCCACATTCTGTTTGTTATTGTTCTCGCTATCCCATGTGTATTTATTCACCCTGTTCAGTTCACTTTGCGCATTAGTTCATCTTCTACATGGTGATCTAAAATGGTATTAGATCCTTGGTTTAAAGTCTTGAGTTCAAATCTCTCCATCTGGATTTCTTTCCCCCCATTCTAATTGCCAGTATGGACTCTGATCCGTTAGTGCAACTGTACCCAGTTCTGTTTATCTCTCCCCGTAAGTGAGGGTTGCAAGTGAGGCAGGGTGTAGCTTGACATGCATTGTGGGACTATTTCTTAACAGCTTAAGCTTTTGGAACAATTAGTGATCTAGAGAAAGAGACAGAGAGAGTTGCTTCTCTGAACACTTTAGTTCTGGCAATTTTCTATTCACCATGGTCTTTTGATTTTTTCATGACTCTTGTCTTTTCAATCCTTTTGGTCTAATCTTTGATTTCATCTTTTCTTGAAGCCCACTGCATATTCCATCTGTCACTTGTCATCCATCCACCAAACCCTTTGAAGAATCCAATTCTGTTTCTTCGGGAATTTGAGGATCCCTTTATATCTTTAACTCTGAAACTTCTCTATATGCAATACTATATCAAAATTCAACATATACGTTAGCATCGAAATCAGAATTGAAAGTTGGCAGACTTGATCTTTGACATCACTGGGCTTTTGGCAGACTAGCTGTGATCAAGTTGACATTAAGGGTAGTAAGAGATAGGAAATAAATTAAGAATTTAACTAAAATATTGCAGAATTATTTAGTGTGTCAGTTTCGAGTAAATTAAATTTGACTTGGTCTGGGTAATATCTAGTTTCCTACTAGATACATTCTTGTTCAATATAAACCATAAAACAGATAAAAAGTATCACAATATTCTCTGATATTTACAAGCATGTCAAGCATATACTTGAAGCTTTGCGTGTCAACAATTTTCTATGAAAAAATTGTCTCAAGAACACACAATTCAAACTGTTCCAAAATCTACACATGACCAAAAAAATTTGGTAAGGTCATGAAGAAAGCGCACCTTCCAGCACCAAGTTCTCCTTCAAAAACGTATAGTTTTTCACTCATAGCTGTTTGAAAAACACAATAATTTGACTGAGTGATGACATAGACAGATTAAGGAGTAGTGATAAAAAAACTGATTCCCCATGCAAGGGTTGCAGAATAATGACATAATTAGACTGTACCAGAGAGAATAGGCCAAGCCCTTGTAGTAGAATCTGACCCTCCTGATGTAATAATCTGCACATCATAGAAAATATTGGCCTCAACAGTTATAAACTAGCAAAAGAGAAGGACAATGATCCTCTACTGATTGAAGGAAGAAATAGAATATGAGATGTATGATCTTACCATGACTTGTCCATTCAAATCCTCTGACATTCCCCTAGAGACATATACATCAACTATGAAAGCTCTCCCAGACTCCTCTGCAAGAGTATAAACAGATTATTGGTTAGAGCACTTAAAAGATGTTAATGCAGATGTAAGTCTAGCGCATGGCGAGGAGCCTCTAAATTCTTTGCTATGTTTCTTGTCCATTAAGTTAGATGTAACCACTATATTACTAAGACATAAAATCAGCATAACAGAACACATTGTTATTGGATGTTCCGTTTTTTTCTTTTTATTAGTAAATCTAGTACAGCATTTATTAAGTCACCACTTGACCTAAAAACTTAAACTTATAGATAAAGGCCCCAACAATGGATGTCAAGCTAACTCCCTCCCTCATATGCAACCCCGGCTTGCACGTAGAGAGGCAAACAAACAGAACATAAAAGGTGTGCAAACAGAGACCAAACAAAGTGCATAACAGGGAAGCAAATGCATGCCACGAGAGTCGACCCCAGGACTTCCTAGAACCAGAACTCTGATACCATGTTAAGTCACTTCTTAACCTAAAAATTTAAGCTTGTAGATAAGGGCTCCAATAATATATATCAAGCTAATAGTATTACCAGAACACCAATGGAGCATCATCTATGTACATCAGAGATATACAGAAAAGGAAAAGAATCCAAAGATAAACTGTACACCCTCCTCAAAACATAACTTCCCTGTAAAATCCACCAACAAAAAAGAACAGTCACGAGACTTCTCCTACATCTAAATAAGGTTAGGTACAGTTTATGACTAGCCATCTCCACATCCTCAAAGATAAACTGTGAACTTCCCCCCTATCCTTCCATTTCAACTCATCTCCCTACCCCATTGACCTTCACACTGCTTCACTGCTCAAAGAAATCCCCACTTGACTCTAGCTCCCAATCTTGAACAGCCAAGACAAAACAATGTTCCCACACTGCTCCCAATTCCGAGAATCTCAAATAATCTGACACTGATACATATTTATTAGCTGGAATACTATATAGCTCCTGAAAGTGTTGATTCTACGCTTTGATTTTGATGATAACTAAACCTTGTGTTAGTTTACTAATGCATTTAATTAGTATGCAGATTAATCAGGATTATAATTTAGACTTCAAACTTAACTTAAAGTCTAATACATATCAAATTGGATGCACCACTAGGCAAGATTCAAGCAATACACCAAAAGTCAAGTAATGCATCAAAACAAAGCAATGGCACCTATTCAAATATCAAACTAATTATTTGAATTCGAAGAGATTGAAGATGTTCAAAAGAAGATTTCATCAAGTATGCAAAAACTCAATAAAGTTAACTTGAATTTGAAGAGATTGAAGGTGTTAAAAAAGAGAATTCATCATGATTGCAAAGTCTCTATAAAGAATTCAAAAGAAAACTTCATCAGGGCTATGAAAATTCAATAAAGTTGATGTTTATTGAGAGTGCTAAAAAGTAGACTTCATCAAGCTTCTAAAGACTCAATGAAGTTTATCCTGAAAAAGAGATCGGCATCATGAATGTGAAGCTCAACATGGATAAAAAGAAGGTTAGCAGCAAATAAAAAGAGCTCAGCAATGAAGAAGAGAAGTTTGGTGTTAATGAAAAGAAGTTTGTCAGCTTGGCAATAAAAAAAATATGATCATCAAAAGAAAATTTCAATCCAAAAATTGAATTGATGCTATTCTCGACGAACAAATCTTGTTTGAAGAACATCAAACCCCAAAGAGAAGATTCCTTGAATATTCCCAAATTATTTGAAACCAAACTGGACAAGGAAGACATAAATGAGGATTTCTGAGTGATGTGTCAACACATGATCTTGAAGTGTCGACACATGGAGACAGTGGACAAAATCTAAAAAATACAGGCTTGATGTGTCGATACATGAAGCCAAGTATCAACACATGGAGACCAACGGCTATATTTTTAAATATTATATTGAACTGGGCGAGCATTTAATGAACCCCCAACTACCTCCAACGGGTGAAATCAGTTCAAGGTCATATATACAAGCCTTCAAATGCATTTATGGATAAGAGATACAACATTCACTGAATGATTGAGTTAAAAATTCTGAAAATTCTCTTTGTCTTCAAGTTGACATTTAGTGAGCTATTCAATTCCCATCTACTCTTCATAGAGAGTTTATATTTCATTTGTATATCTTTTATATACTTGTAAGTGAGAGTTGGAGTATTCTCTTGGAAAAGAAAAACATTTGTAAGTTGAAGCGAATCTTGGACAAAACCACTTGATGGCTAGAAGAACTTTGAAAGAAATTCTTGTATAAAAGTGAGCTAAGCACTTTGGAAATCAACATCTATTTTGTAATTAGAGATTACATAGTGGAAGAAAACTTCAAGGGGATCTTGGGGTGAGAACATATAGCACAAGTTGTGATTGAACCTTGGTAATTCTTGGTGTGCTTTCTTGTGCTGTGTTTTTATTTAATTATTGCTTACATTGCATTGCATATATCTTGAATTACTATTTCATTGATTAGATCAATTTTAATTAATCTTAATCGCCTTAATTTTTTAAAAACCCAATTCACCCCTACCCCTTGGGTTGCCTTTTAGGCCAAAAATTGGTATTAGAGCTTCTATTCCTGTTTTAGGCTTAACATCCTAGGAATAGATCCATAGCAACCAATTTTAGAAGCACTCTTGGTGAGGGTTAATCCACAAATAGACTATCTATATTTAATGGCACCAATTATAACTATTGGAAAAATAGAATAAGAATCTATATTCAATCGGTAGATTATGAATTATGGAGAATTATGATGAATGGTCCCAAAACTCCTACGAAAAGAGTAGAAATGATTGATATCCCTAAGCCCGAATCCAAATGGCATGAGGATGATTTGAAAATGTTGCAATCTAATGCCAAAGCCATGAACATTTTGTATTGTGTACTTGATCCTAACAAATTCAATCGCATCTCTACTTGTGAATCAACCAAAAAAATATGGGATAGACTAAAGGTAACACATGAAGGTACTAATCAGGTTAAAGAATCTAAAATCAATATCTTAGTGCAAAGTTATGAATTATTTAAAATGAAAATGGATGAGTCTATTACCGAAATGTTCACAAGGTTCACCGATATTATTAATGGTTTGAAATCTCTTGGAAATATGTATCCTGACAATGAGTAAGTAAGAAAGATCTTAAGGTCACTGCCAAAGACTTGGGAAGCTAAAGTCATGGCAATTCAAGAAGTAAAGAATCTCAACACATTGTCTCTTGAAAAATTCTTGGGCTCCCTCATAACGTACGAATTAACTCAAAAGCAACATGCCCAAGATAATAAAGAAAAAAAAAGGAGGACAGTAGCATTCAAGTCTACCAACCAAGAAGAAGAATCGATAAGTGATGAGAATGATGATGAAGACATTGCTCTCATCACACGAAAATTCAAGAGGTTCATGAAGAAGAAATGGAAAGGTAGAAAGAAGCATAAAGCCAAAGGAGATTCTAGCAAAGAATCAACCATTATATGTTATGAATGTAAAAAGCCTAATCATATAAAGGTTGAATGCCTCCTGCTTAAAAAGAAAGAAAAGAAAAACCAAGGGAAGAGGGCAATGGCAGGTATGACATGGAGTGACGATGAAGAATCTAGCTCCGAAGAAGAAGCCGAATCTCAAGAAGTGGTTAATCTTTGTTTCATGGCTCATGAGAAAGACAATGACGTATCAAATTCAAACCCATCTCAATTTACTTTCAATGAACTAGAAGATACATTCGATGATTTACTTTTCGAATTCAAAAAGATGGGAATAAAAAATGAACTTCTCAAAAAGATGGTTTCTACTATTACCAAGGAAAATGAAGACTTGTAAAAAGAAAATAAAGTATTAAAAAATGAAATTTGTGTTTTGAAAGAAAAGATTAAGAAAAACTCTTTTCCAAAGGATTCTTCTAAGGAAAACCAAATTTTAAATGATAAAGTTAAACATTTAGAAACAACACTCTTTAAATATGTAAATGGAAAAGAAAAATTGGATGCCATCTTAGGAAAACAAAACTGCTCACTAGACAAAACTGGACTTGGTTTTGATCTCTCTAAAAAAAAGAAAATTTTCAAAAGACAGATTTGTTTCTTCCACTGAAAAATCACAGATTTCATGCTTTTATTATCATAAACTAGGACACATTACTAGTAGATGCTATGCTATGCAAAAATTTATTACTCCTAATAATGCATGGGTCCCAAGAAGGCCATTAAAGACTAACCCCTAAGGACCCGAGATGGTTTAGGTACCTAAAGTCAAATGAACTCTTTTGTAGGAATGCCTTCAAGCGAAATCCAAGAAAGATCATTGGTAATTGGATAGTGGATGCTCAAGATATATGACAGAAGATGAAGCACAATTCACATCTCTCTCACCAAAGGATGGAGGACTTGTTACCTTTGGAGACAATAGCAAGGGTAAGATTATCTGTATAGGTAGTGTTAGTAAGAATTATTCCACCTCTATTAAAAATGTCTCGCTTGTTAAAGGACTCAAACACAATCTTTTGAGCATTAGTCAATTTTGTAACAAAGGATGCAAGGTTGTATTTGAATCCTCTAAATGTGACGTGATTGACATCAATAGTAACAAAACTATCCTCACTGGGCATAGACAAGGCAACATATACATTTTTTATCTAAATGATTTATCTTCTTGTAAAGTTGAATGCCTTGCCGCTATGAATAGTGATGAAAGTTGATTGTGGCATAGAAGACTTGGTCACATTAGCATGAGCATACTTTCAAAAGTTTCTAAAAATGATTTGGTCAAAGAACTTCCAAAAATAGAAGTTGACAAGAATAGAGTTTGTAATACTTGTCAATTGGGAAAACAAACTCGAATTTCATTTAAATCCTTGAACATGTTGACCACTTCTAGAACACTACAACTATTGCATATGGACTTATTTGGACCAACTAGAACTTTAAGTCTTGGTGGAAAACAATATGCACTTATTATTATTGATGACTATTCTAGATATACATGAATATTTTTTTTAGCTCACAAGGATGAGACAATTGTTTTTTTCATAAAATTTTGTAAAAAGGTTCAACATGAGAAAGGTTTTTCAATCACTTCTATAAGAACTGATCATGGAGGGGAATTTGATTGCAAGCCCTTTGAAGTGTTTTATAATGAAAATAGTTTTGACTATAACTTTTCAGCCCCTAGAACACCTCAACAAAATGAAGTTGTTGAGAGGAAAAATAGAGTTTTGAAAAAAATAGGTAGAACTATACTTTGTGAAAATGATTTGCCGAAATATTTTTGAGTTGAAGCTGTCAACACAGATTGTTATATTTTAAATCGAATCTTATTTAGAAAATTTTTGAACAAAACGTCTTATGAGCTTTAGAAAGATAAAAAACCAAATGTCTCATACTTTAGAACCTTTGGATGCAAATGTTTTGTGTTGAATAACAAAAAAGACAACCTTGGCAAGTATGATGCAAACTCTAACGAGGTGTATTTCTTGGATATTAAACACATAGCAAAACTTATAGTCTTTAATAAGAGGACTCTAGTGGTTGAAGAATTAGTTCATGTCACTTTTGATAAACATAACTCTCTTTCTAGAAATATTGTAAGTAATGATGTAGATGAGGTAGAGCAAAACATGAAAAGACTGAATATTCAACCAAGTTTAAACGAAGAATCACAAAAGGAGAAAAAAGTATAAGAAGCCTCAACAAGTCAATAAGATATCAATGAAGGTCTACCTAACGAATGGAAGTTTGTGCATAACCATCCAACAGAACAAATCCTAGGTGATCCTTCACAAGAGATAAAAACTAGATCCTCTCTTAGAAATGTATGCAATCATCTTGCACTTTTATCACAAATAGAACCTAAGTATTTTAATGATGCTGGAAATGATGAGTTTTGGATTAATGTTATGCAAGAAGAATTGAATCAATTTGAAAAGAATGAGGTATGACACCTTGTTCCTAGGCCTAATGATCATCCAATCATTGGAACTAAATGGGTTTTTAAAAATAAAATGGATGAATCTGAAATTGTTGTGAGAAATAAAGCAAGACTTGTTGCTCAAGGATATAGCCAAGAATAAGGCATTGATTTTGATGAAACATAATTAGAGGCCATTAGGTTATTACTTGCATTCTCATGTTTTAAATATTTCAAACTATATCAAATAGATATTAAAGTGCATTCTTAAATGGTTTTATTACCGAAGGGATATATGTTGAGCAACTCTCCGGATTTGAAGATCCAAAATTTCCTAACCACGTTTTCAAATTAACAAAAGATTTATATGGTTTAAAGTAAGCCCCAAGGGCTTAGTGTGAAAGATTGAGCAAGTTTTTGATTGAAAAAGGTTTTTCAAGAGAAAAAATAGACATTATTCTTTTCATTAAGATAAAAAACAATGATATACTTTTAGTACAAATATATGTGGATGGCATTATATTCGGTGCTACTAATAAGTCGCTTTGCAAGGAATTTGCTAAGTATATGCAGGGAGAATTTAAAATGAGTATGATAAGCGAACTTAACTACTTCCTCGATCTTCAAATCAAGCAATCGAAGGAACGCATCTTTATCAACCAAGCCAAGTACATCAAGGACTTGATCAAAAAATTTGGCATTGAAAATGCAAAGGCCATAAGTACTCCAATGAGTACTATAACAAAATTGGACAGCGATGAGAAAGGTAAATCAGTAGATATTAAGTTCTATAAAAGCATGATAGGTTCTTTGTTATAACTTATTGCTAGTAGGCCAGATATAATGTTTCGTGTTTGCTTATGTGCTCGATTTCAATCAAATCTTAAAGAATCTCATGTGATTGCTGTGAAAAGAATCTTTCGTTATCTAAAACACACTTAACCTTGGACTATGATATCCAAAGGATACATCTTTTAATGTGATTGCTGGTAGTTGATAGGAAAAACACAAGTAACTCTTGCCAACTCCTAGGCAACATGATTGTATCTTAGTATAGCAAGAAACAAAATTCAATTGCTTTCTCCACAGTTGAGGTTGAATATGTAGTAGCTGGTAGTTGTTGTGCTCAAGTATTGTGGATTAAACAACAGTTAGAAGATTATGGTATCTCATTTGAACATGTTCCTATTAAATGTGACAATACTAGTGCTATAAACTTCACTAAGAACCCCATTCAACACTCTCGCACAAAACACATTGAAATTAGATATCATTTCATACAAGATCATGTACAAAAAAGGGATATTGAACTTAATTTTGTAAGTACAAACATGCAATTGGCTAATATTTTTACAAAACCCTTAAGTGAAGATAGATTTTGTATGATAAGATGAGAATTGGGAATGAGTGATCCTATGTCTTGATCTTCAATTAAAATTGTGTAATTTTCATATTATTTGTGTTTTAGTTATGAACAAATGTGTTAATTGATTGTATAAGTTGCATTTCTAGTTCTTAAAATTCACTGCATACTCATAATAGAACATATTCTCTCTCTCAATTGAAAAGCCATCTCCTGAATTCACTTACACTCAATATGACCCAGTCTAGTTGCATGTGTCGACACATCACAACAATAGACTCAAAATGATTTGTTGACACACATACATCGACACATCAAGTTCATATGTCGACACATGAGTCGAGCATATATATTTTATAACAGCCCACTTTACAAACATTCAAACTTTCCTTCTCCCTCTCTCACTTCGCACCAAACCCAAGTGTAACCAACCGTCATCTTCAATCTTTCTCTCAAACATCTTACAAACCCTAATCAATCCCTTCCCTACCTCTCACAACCCTCATAAACTCTTCTATGGCTCCGAAAATTCCTAAACCGAAGAAGAGCTCAAAAGCCCTAGCCATATCAATGCCTCAGGCTTCGAAAGGGCAAAAGAGAAAATCGAAAGAGGACTCAGGCAAGGATAAAGGGAAGAAGAAGAGAAGCAAGAAAGGAGAACCAGTATCCTCAACAGCCCTAGAAAGGAATGAATTGTATTTCAACGAAGACAAGGGCCAAGAGAGGTACAATTCAAGTTTCTCACTTAGAAAAGTCTTTAACGGTAGATGGGTGAATTATAGTTTCTTTGATCACTACAAATTTGAGTTGAGTACAAAATTGACAAATTTGGAATGAAAATCTATGACTACATTAAGAGATAATGTTTACCCTGACTTAGTTGCCCATTTTTATGTCAATGCCGAAAGAGATTATGGAGAAGTATCCATTATAATTTATGTTAAGGGTGTTACTTTCACTTTGGATAGAACTGTGATAAGGCATATTCTAAGACTTAGGCTTGGTGGAGAAACTTATCGAGATGATGTTCTTTGAAAAGATCAATTGAAAGCTCTTCATGGGAAGGAAGTGGATGAGTGTTTACAACCCTTTACCACTGATTTGGCTCTTGAATTGAGACTGGTTCATCACTTTACCTACACCATTTTCATCCCAAAAACTGAAAAGTATGAGTATGTTTCTGAAAAGGAATTGTCTTCCTTGTGGGCATATTAGGCTGACTCTGGAATTGATTTGCCTCTGTTTATTTTGGATCACATGTACAAGGCTACTATTTTCAGAATCAGTCTGCCCTATGGTATTTTCCTAACAAAAGTGTTCAAACATTTCAATATTGATTTGAGCAATAAGAAAAAGAGTATCCCCAAGACCATCAATGATGAGTACAATAAAAAGACTCTTAAGAGAATGGGGTACACTTTGAAGAACAACAAGTGAACTCCTAAGAAAACCAGTGGAGACAGTACTTCGAAGGAAAAGGCTCTATTTGGAAGTAGTTCCAGACAAAGGAGTACCAAAAAAAGTTTAAATCAAGAACTTGAGGAGAGTGCAGAGGAGGCCTTGAGTATGTTTATGGCTCAAGTGATGGAATCACTAGAAAAATTAAACAAAAAGACAGACATTGCTGCTACAAGAATGTTGTTTGTGAAAAGGAAGGTGAGAGAACTAAAAAGGGAAGTGCAAATGCTAAGAAATGAAAAAGAAAAAATTATAGAAGAAGAAGATGATGAGAAAGGAGAAAAGGAAGGAGAAGAAGAAGAAGACAAAGAAGGAGAAAACGACGAAAAACAAGAGGATGAAGCAGAGGAAGAGACTGAAAAAAAAAAAAGAAATGATGGGGAAGAGAAGGCACACGAGGCTGAAGGAGGAAATGCTGAAAAAGGACTAGAAGCAGAGGAGCAAGACCAAGAGAAAGACTCCTCAGCCATAGAATTTGATGCCCCCTCTTCAATTTCTGGTTACAAGTATGGATTAAGGGACAGACCTGGCAAAAAGTTCTCCAACACTCCTGATAACCCCTTTGTCCTAACCCCCTCACCACCAACCTCTACCCACTGACCTCTTCTCTCTATATCTCTCTCTCTCTATATTCTATTTGCACTATCATTTTGCCTATGGATGATATGTTAAAGGATAGTATATTATCCTCAAGATAACATTGTTTTGTAAACATTCTATGAATGTTATTTGTCTAATCTTTTGTAGCAATTTGTAGATGTAAATTGTCTAATCAAATGTAATACCTTTTTGAATGAAATATAACACTGTTATTATGAAAGCTTGATGCCTTGATAGTTGAATGCTTTGTTTGATACCCTGTTAATACAAATTATTTTATAATAAGATTTTTTACTATTGCACCTGTCTTTGTTATAAATTTTTTCTTCTCTTTTTGATGAATTAACAGAAAAAAGGGAGAAGAGTAATAAATAAATGGATCGCAATAACAGGAAAAGAATGAACATGATGAATGATTGTTGCTTAATGACATAAATGATTGAAATAATGAAAGTTGCATGATATAGTATATGAAACCTTATAAAGCATGTTCTTATGGCGAGTAACATGATAAAGGAATTATTTTCCTCAACTTGTTTTGGAATTAACTAATAAAAACTCTTTTTAAAAATTGAGATCTATTTTTGCTTATCAAACAAAAGAAAAGATATTTTTTTGGAAGCATCAGTTGCAAAACAAAGAGGGAGCTTTCACTGGTAAGAAATTTGATTCTATCTATTTCATTTTGTCTTATATCGATTGTTTTTGCAAAACTTTTGTCATCATCAAAAAGGGAGAGATTGTTGACTCTAAGCCTTGATTTTGATGATAACTAAACCTTATGTTAGTTTACTAATGCATTTAATTAGTGTGCCGATTAATAATAATTATAATTTAGACTTAAAACTTGACTTAAAGTCTAATACACATCAAATTGGATGCACAATAAGACAAGAGTCAAACAATGCACCAAAAGTCGAGCATGGCACCAAAACAAAGCAATGACACCTATTCAAATATCAAACTAATGATTTAAATTCGAAGAGATTGAAGGTATTCAAAAAAAGAATTCATCAAGTATGCAAAGACTCAATGAAGATGACTTGAATTCGAAGATATTGAAGGTGTTCAAAAAGAGAATTCATCATAATTGCAAAATCTCTATAAAGAATTCAAAAGAAGACTTCATCAGGGCTGTGAAAATTTAATAAAGTTGATGTACATTGAGAGTGCTCAAAAGTAGACTTCATCAAGCTTCTAAAGACTCAATAAAGTTATCCTGAAAAAGAGATCGGTATCATGTATATGAAGCTTGATTTGGATAAAAAGAAGGTTAACCAGCAAATAGAAAGAGCTTGGCAATGAAGAAGAGAAGTTTGGCGTTAATAAAAAGAAATTTGGCAGCTTGGCAATAAAGAAAATATGATCATCAAAAGAAAATTTCAATTCAAAAGTTGAATTGATGCTATTCTTGACGAACAAATCTTATTTAAAGAATATCATACCCCAAAGAGAAGATTCATTGAACATCCCTAGACTATTTGAAGCTAAACTGGATAAGGAAGAGATGAATGAGAATTTCTGGGTAATGTGTTAACACATGATCTTGAAGTGTCGACACATGGAGATAGTTGACAAAATTTGAAAAATGTAGGCTTGATGTGTTGACACGTGAAGCTAAGTATCAACACATGGAGACCAACGGCTATATTTTTAAACGTTATATTGAACTGGGCGCGCATTTAATGAACCCCTAACTACCTCTAACGGGTGAAATCAGTTCAGGGCCATATATACAAGCCTCCAAATGCATTTATAGATAAGAGACACAGCATTCACTGATTGATTGAGCTAAAAATTATGAAAATTCTCTTTGTCCTCAAGTTGGCATTTAGTGAGCTATTTAATTCCCATCTACTCTTCATAGAGAGTTTATATTTCATTTGTATATCTTTCATATACTTGTAAGTAAGAGTTGAAGTATTTTCTTAGGAAAGAAAAACACTTGTAAGTTGAAGTGAATCTTAGACAAAACCACTTGGTAGCTAGAAGAACTTGGAAAGTTCTTAGGTAAAAGTGAGCTGAGCACTTTAAAAATCAGTATCTACTTTGTAATTAGAGATTGCATAGTAGAAAGACTTTAAGAGAATATTGGGGTGAGAACATATACCACAAGTTATGGTTGAATCTCGGTAATTCTTGGTGTACTTTCTTGTGCTTTGTTTTCATTTCATTATTGCTTACATTGCATTACATATATGTTAAATTACTGTTTCATTGATTAGATCAATTTTAATTAATCTGAATTGCTTTAATTTTTGAAAAACCCAATTCACCCCCCCCCCCTCTTTCTCCTCTTGGATTGCCTTTTGAGTCAACAAAAAGTCCTAGACAAAAGAGTTTTTCCACACCACACATCATCCCAAATCTCACCCATGAAATACACATGCCCTACAAAATCTACCCATCGCTTTGCTGGCCCACCCCATGAAAGCTTCTATCCTTCTCAGCTGTCCACGGTCCCCCCAACCTCAGAGTTAAACTCATTCCAAAAAGCATATCTCAAAACCTGCTTTCCCAAAAATGCATGATTAAAATGCCCAAAATGGCCTAAGGAAAAAAATTCTATTGGTTTTCATTGAAACGAACAAAACATCTATGTTCCCTGGGAAATTGCCATTATTGGGATACTGAAATTCTAGTGTTTCCGCTGAAACATACAAACACACAAGGAAATAATGAGTTGTTTCGACACTAAATATCCATTGATGGTCATTTCTAGGGCTAGATATTGACCCGACGGTCTGCTATGCCTACCCAAGCCCGCCCATCATTTATAGGGCTTGGGATTGCAAGTAGGCCAATAGGGCTGGGCTTGGGAATCTTTTTTAGTCCATATTATATTTGTGGGACAGACATGGCAATTGCATTTGAAATCCAGGCCCGGCCCAAAATTTATTTATACACTGTATATATGTATGTGTATTAATATATTATATGTAGACTATATACGAGGGTCAATGATAAGAACTTAAATGTCACACTACAACATGCTGCAATTGAGAAATTCGGCACTGGTATTTGAAAGATAAAAACTGTTTGATTCAATTTGTTTATTATATTGTTCATAGAGTAAGTTGTGATAAAGAGTTATTGGGTTGTGGGTTTTAATAACTTCATTTTAATGTTTGGGCAGTTTTACCCAATTAGATGTCTCCATTTATGGTTCTAAGAAAATTTTTCTTTCCTTCACTTTAGCCAAACTATCTTCAAAGACTTCAATAATTAATAGATTTTCTCTTGTTTTCTTTTTTTTTTTTTTGGTGGCTAGCATGCTTGAAATACTGATGGAGGGTTGTAACGAATATATCCCACCGTTGGTCCTCTTGTTTGACCAGCCGCATAGGCGGGCTTGGCCTCTTATTATTTTTCTAGGCGGGATTGAGATGGTTAGTTTAGGCTTGAAGGTCTGGCCAGTCTTGTGCCACTACTCCACTTGTTATTATTATCGAAAGCTCAGGCCCAACCCAGTCTAGCCTGCCCAATGTCCACTTGTAGTCATTTCTATTTGCCTCTTCTTGTTAAAGAAAAGATCTGAGAACAAAAAGAATCTATTTCTTTTTAGAGAATCTAGAAAGTATAATAAAGAAAAGGAGAGATGGAGATGAGAAGATAAAACAAAAATGTTTATGTTACTTATTCTCTTTATTTTTTCTCGAGTATATTTTTTATAAAAAATTTCACTTGCCCTATCTGCTTTTTTTTTGTCTTTCTTTCTTCATCCCTGCTACTATGTTTTCTCTTATGAGACAAACCCCCTTCCCCAAGTAACTTATTAAACCATTTTTGTATGAGTTTCTAATATTCATGAACCTTTATTGGAACCTTAGTCTTGCTAAAAAAATTTAAAAAGAAATTTAACCTCATTTTCCAATGGACCTCGCACACCTTGGAAACCTTTTGAAGTTTGATCTGTTTTTGTTTTTTGAATTAATTTTTTGACAATTTTGTCAAACCTTAGTTGGTAAGAACATTATGCACGTTTAGAATATTTTTTTACTTGTTCTTGATAAGATTCAATTGTTTACGTTTGGTTTGCATTGAGTTTACTTCTTGATTGTACATTTGTGCTCTTTATGTAACAAGAGATGTAGACCGGAAGTTATTCAATTATTTCATTACTAAGAATGAATAAGCGTTTATATACTTTTTAGTTTTTGGTTCCAAACATTTTTATTCGTTTTCCAATTTTTTAGTCGTTTCCCTTATGTTTCGAAACATTTCCGTTTCCAAGCTTAGCCAAAATAACATACGAAAATAAATTTTTCATCCTTGTGCCCAAGCTGCCACCTTTCATCAGATTGCCAACCATCCCAAATTCAAAGATGGCACTTGAATTTCTTGACAAGACCACCCCATAAAAAGTTTATTTTAAGTCTCTAATCTCTTAGCCACCAAAACAAAGATGGTTAAAATGGACATAAAGTAAGTAGGTAGGCTAGCCAAGTTACTTTTAATAAGGTAAGCTTCCCACCCTTTGATAGATGCTATCTCTTCCATGTTCCACCACCCTACCCATCATCCTTCAAAATGTTCAACCAAACCATCCCACACTGCCTTAAGATTTGAAAAAAGACTAGGAGGTCGGAAGGGATGCAATTCTAAGTCCCAAAGTCATGGCTAAGGCATGAATGTCCTACACCTCTCCAACAAGAATATGCTCACTTTTACCCACGTTCACCTTAAGCCCATAAACCATCTCAAAACGCAAGCACACACCAAAGATACCTCAACTGTACCTCCTTCACGTAAAAAACGAAAATGGTACCATCAGCAAATACAAGATGGGAGATGGATATTGATTCCTCACTCACTTGGCCAACCTCAAAATCGCTAACCATGCTACCCTCTACTGCCCTCATAATCATCCTCTGCTCAAAACCTCCATCACTAAAATTAAAAACAAACGGGAAAGGGGAATCCCCTCATCAGAGACCCCTAGAACTCAAAATATCAATAGAAAGTCCCCACTCACAAGATCACACACTTTCTTCATGTCCAACTTGTAAATTAAACCAGGAATCCCACTACGTAACCTCAAATCCCCACTAATTTTCCACGATTACAGCATCTAGAATCAACCACTCTTCCACAAAAGCATTTGAGAGTCAAAAATGACCCCATTAACCACCCTCTTCTTGTTAAATGTCCCAAATTCATGAAATGCTACACCATACCCATCACATGCTCCCTAACAACACCTCATCCCACCAAAAGGAAAGCCATGGCCATAATGTCAGTCCCAAAGCTTTATCCTCATTGCATTCTTTCAAAGCTACCACAACTTCATCTTCCAAAAATGGGTGTTCCAACCATTCCTTATCATCATCTGCAATTGGATGGCACGGACTATTTCATATGTTTACGTTCATATAGTATGGCTATCACTGCTCATGGCTTGATTCCTTAGATCATGGGAGCTACCAAGGACCTAACAGAAGATGGGCCAGCACGTAAGAAATGGCAATCAAAAAATACCCCTTTCATGCCTTGGCTACTTGATTCGAGCTAGATGAGATGAAAGCTCTGAGCAATAATGACACTCAGGAGTTAGTTTATCTTCCAAATGGAAAGAACCAGTGGGATGAAAGTGGGTTTTCACAACCAAACAGAAAGTAGATAGGACAGTTGATAGATACAAGGGCATTGGCTAGTAGGAGTCCTTTGGTCCTGTGGCAAAGATGAATTCCATTCATGCCCTTTTTTCTTGTGCTTCTAAGGCAACCCTTACGCCAACTAGATGCGAAGAATGCATTTCTTTATGGTGATTAAAAGGAACAAGTGTATATAGATATTCCACCAGGGTTCTCTCATTGTACTATGGGGAAGGTTTGGCAATTGAAGAAGGCACTTTATGAATTAAAGCAGTATCCTAGAGTTCTATTTACAAGACTTCTGAAGGTTGTGTAACACAAACAAAGTCATACAAATCATACTATATTCATCAAGTGAGGTAGGGATCAAGATCATTGTTCTTATTATTTATGTGGATGCCATTATAGTAAAAAGCAATGATGTGTAAGAAATGTCTCATCTCAAAGCACCTTTGACCAAGGAATTTGCAATCAAAGCCTTAGGCCCTTTGAGGAACTTTTGAGGAATTGAGATTGTCCAATCAGATAAGAGCATTTTTATCTCTCAAAGAAAGTACATTCTTGATCTTTTTAAGCAACAGGTATGCTGGTTCACAGACCTATGGAAGCTAATCATAGGCTCAATAGTGGTGTGGATGGTAATGTAGACAAGGAGAGGTACCAAAGACTTGTAGGAAGACTAATATAACTTTCTTAGGCTAGGCCAGATATTGCATATGCAATGGGGGTTTCTAGTCAGTGTATGCATGTTCCTCATATGGTGCATCTAGGTGTTGTTTATCATATTCCTAAGTATCTCAAGTCTGCTCCAAGAAAGGAGATCTTGTTGTCCAACTAGGGTAACTTTAAGGTTAGAACCATTTGTTGATGCAGATTAGGCAGGCTCAGTTGATGATAGGCAGTCTACTTTTGACTA
Organism: Euryodendron excelsum; assembly: GCA_033060915.1. NCBI lineage: Eukaryota > Viridiplantae > Streptophyta > Magnoliopsida > Ericales > Pentaphylacaceae > Euryodendron > Euryodendron excelsum. The sequence goes on along the minus strand of CM065384.1, from coordinate 12,812,877 downwards.
TTGTACCTTTATAGGAGGAAATCCAGTTATTTAGCAAGCAAGAAGCAAGCAGTGGTGGCCAGGTCCAGTGCAGAGGCATAGTATAGCACTATGGCTCATGATATTTGTGAGCTTATGTGACTTCAAACACTATTGGTTGACTTAGGGATATCTAGTGATGGACCTAGTAGTGGTATCGTGATATTAAAGTTGCTATTGATATTGAGCATAATACAACAAAACCATTGGGGTCGACAGATATTCAATCTAAAGAAAAGCTTAATAAAGAATTAATTTGTATGCTTTTTGTGAGCTTAGAGAATCAATTGCTGATATTTTTACTAGAAGGCTTAGAAGTAAGGTGTTTCATCTCGCTGTTTCACCAACTTGAGGTGCAGGGTTGAGTATTATTATTATTCTATTATGAGGGTATTTTTGTACTTTAAGCTACATTAATATACATACATAGTGAAAAGGAATATAGTCCTAATTCTAGTTTTTTCTCTCATTAGCCACTTCTCTTTTTCTCTCCTTTTGCTCTCTCTGTCTTTCTTCTTGTCTCTCTTATTATAAATTTAACTCAATACTTTGTCATTCACATTATTTTGTCAAACATTGTAAATAAAGGTAATAGCAGAAGCTAATCATATGTGTTGTCTTGTAATTAAATCAATAAATGGGAGCCAAAAGCCTTACATTAAACTCCTCATCACATACTCAAATCTAAGAATAGAGGAACATAAAGTAATAAAGGGGCATTATCTTGTAATAGATGAAAAAAAGTAATGACTTACCTAGGCTTTATTAGACTTTACACCTAATGTCCTCCTCTTCCTTTCTCTCCACACACACAAAAAGATATGTCTCTCACATTTTTTATTCATTGGAGACGCTATAACTGAGACCTCATATTCATCTAAGATACCAAAAGCTCGTGATGCAAAGCATGCAAAGAAGAATGACAGAAAATTGGGAATTTCAAATAGGCCCACACATGGGACATCATGTAATCAATCACCATGAAGAAATGCATTCAAGTGGCTTAACTTGTGTATTTATTTCTTTTCACTTTTAGTCAAAATACTAGAAGTCATATTTGTTTATGTTTTGCTAGGTTGCAGGATACAAGGATACTTTAGTAAGTTTGTGGTAATGTTGCATGGATTGTATGAGTGGAACTGCGATTTCGGATAGTTATCAAAGAGCCAGAGTTTCCTAATTTGTAGGTTTAGTCCAAGTAGTAGTAGAAAAACCAAGTAGGTTACATATACCTATCGCGTCTTTCTTCCTAGTAGACTTAAGTTTATCAGAACTTGAGATTGTGTATGTTTGATAAGGCTTGACCCTTTTGACGAGGGGAAGCCTTTAGGATTCTTCTTCTTTGCTTCCTCTTCTTTTCACACCATCCTCTCTTTCACAAGACCCAGCGAGTCACTATTGACAAGCTACAGCTCCAGCTTTACATAATCATCAAAAACCCTAGACACAGGCATTCTTGTCAATAGAGGAAAGTTTAAAGATAATCCCAAAATGTGGATCGCTTATAAGGAGAAAGGTTGACTAAAAAAGGGAAAAGAAAGAGTTGAATAACATTGAGAACACTCATGAAAAACTCTGGAGGGTACAGAAAACGCCTTTTTCCCATGAAGTCTTACTCATGATACAATGAAACAAAAGGCAATATTAAACAGTCTTGAGCCAGTTATGTGTAAACTAGACTAGGGAGACACGTATTTTTGCCTATTTCTTTGTTTCCATATGAAGAACAGAATGTGGATACTTGAGACTTTGTTTAATTTCCTACTCTCAAGAGTTTGAGCACTTCAAATACTGAGCACTGGAGAGTCAAAAGGTCTTAAGAATTTGAAGTCACCCAACTAAGCACTAAGTACAACTGGGTTACATAACAGTAGTTTTAAGTTATGAACCATCAGAGGAAAGTGCTTTTATAAAACATTAAAAAGGCTGGACTGGTCACTCTTCTACTCTGAAGACGGAAATTGGATTTTGAGAGTTAGTCCTGTAGTTATGATGATCATTACTTGCCTGGTCCTGATAGTATATGTTCATGAGTGGCTACTTTGCCTCTTTGACACAAACAATGTGTTTCTTTCACTGATTTTGGTGAGAAAAAGCTTACATTTAGTGTGGTCAGAGTCCATAATCCTCATCAACATATGTCATATTTGTTATCCACAGTCTCAAAAAACCTCATGCCTCATTTGAGAAATTTATTAAAATCATCCTGTCAACAAGTCTTCATGTAGAATGACAGGACCATGATTATTAAGTCTTGCCATTTGTTTCCTTGGACAATTATACAACTAAATCAATCTAGTAATTTTGTGTAGGAGTTTGAATTTACAATCTTCTTATGCATACATTTCCTTCTAGGTCATTTATTATTAGAACTCGAATGATTATTTTCATCTTTAGTAGTCTGAGGAGAACCATCATCATTTTTTAACTAGGATGCTCTTGGTAACTCTTGTTGTTAAGTCATTCATATATGCTTCATAAATCCTCCTTCCTACCTGAAAAGCTCACATCACTATATTTCTTGAATTTGAGGAGGACAGGGACTAAATACAGTTTTCATGACTTCATTCTACTACATGTAGTACTTGCACGAAACTAACAGTTGTCTCTGCAGAGCATAAATGTACTTTCAAATGATGTTCAGATGGCCTTCCCATCGTACACAATTTATAAGAATTTCAAATGAACTGAGTTTGTTAATAATTTTCCTTTTAGCTTCATGACGTAACAAATAACAATTTCATAATTTCTTCATGTATATCTATGTTAGTTCATTGATTGTTCTAATTTGCAAGAGAGTAAGGAGAAATACTTAAGCATGACAGTTTGCTACCTTGAAGCTTTACACCAGAGTAAAAAGCAAATGCTATTTGAACTCCAATTGTCATGCAACACCCCTTAGAGTACTACTACAAACTGATGAAGGGAATGATTATGATGTTAATACTATACACAACCAAAAACTCAATGAAAGTGGACTAGTCAACTAGCCCTTGCTGTGGTGAATCAGACGTTATAGATGCAGAATGATCGTAAATGAAGGTAAGCTGATTACCAACAGGCTGAGTTAAAAAAAATTGCTAAAGCTCTATCATCTCATTAATGGAAAAATAAAAAATAAAAAAACATGACAACATAAAGAAAAGGACAACTAAGGCATTCAATGATAAAAAACATCATTGAGAAAAATGAAGAAATCAGGAATAAAAGAAAAGAAAGTATCATAAGCTCATAACGCATTGTTGGGCAGCTGACTAACCTAAAACTAACTAGAACAAAACTATAACAACGTCCTCCAACAAACCAGACAGGACAGAAAAGTTACTTTCGAGTGTAAAAGATAACTCTGTATAAAAAAATAAAAATAAAAAATTGATCTACAGAACATGCTATGATATAAAACCAACAACATCAAGATATAAATTGCCTGTGAGACGCTTCTCCAGCTTCTGAATTTGAGCAGGTAATATGGTCGAATGGAGAATGATGACTGCATCTTTCTGTAACCCTGCACATCCAGAAAAAAGTGCATTCTGAACATCAACCAGGTGGACCAATTATTAATTGAGAAAGTCTAAAGGATCTTCGTGTACACCTTTTAAAACACTCTCACAACCAAAAAGTAGGTCATTTATTTGATCTGCATGAGATATCAATATGACCAAAGCCACAACATCTGTATGCAAAGAAATGAGAGAAAAGTGTCAGAAAGTCAGGTTTGAGCTCTTAAAAAATAAGATCACAGATTATAGAGAAACATGAAGAGATAATAAAAGAAGCAATCTATTCAGTCAAGTATGATGATGAGAATGCAAATAATGTGTATATAAGTAAATTAGTTTTTTTAGGTGTTTCTTTAGGTAGCTGCATGTTCTGAGTTTTTGGGGTCTTTTTTAATTTGTCAAAGTTTTTGGCATTGTAAAGAGCTATTGTCTTTTTGGGGTTTTATGTGCAAGTTTTGAGTCGGCTACTTGAAGAAGCCTCTCTTTGCATTACTGTCAGTTTTGAAACAGCCCCAGATTGTGGTATTTCTTTTTTATTTGGAGAAGAATCATCATTTGATGCCTTAGTATTGGTTCCATATGATGTGTTATGCTAGAATATTATGTTTCTTTTCTGTCTTGAATCTGTGAGCCTATAATATTGTGTGAAATTGCTGTATTTGTTGAGATTTCTATAAAACCAACCTAATAATTATTGTTGTTTGCATCAAGTGCTATCAGAGCCCATTTATCTGCATCTTTGTATGAGCTCAAGTTCATACCTTGTGGTTATCTGTTCCTTTTTTGTTTTGGGTGTTGGTATTTTGAAAATTGGTGGCTACAAGACTTGGTTATTGAAATATTGGCTCTAGGGGTAGAAATTACACAATTGCTCAAACTTTGAGTTGGATCAAACCCAGCAACTTCTACAGCTGGTTGCTCAATCTAACAATCACCAAGGTGGAAAGACTATGCTTGTATCTTTGATTTGATAGTGACATGGAGCCAAAGAATTTTTTGGAGTTAATAAAGAGCATTGAACGTTACTTTTGAGTTGAAAGACATATCCAAGAGAAGAAGTAAAACTTAGGAAGGCAAAACTGAGAGGAAAAGCTTCTGTTTGGTAGAAAATGTATCAAATTGATCTACAAATAAAGAGAAATGGAAAAATTAGAAGATGGAATAAGATGAAAGAGATGTTGAAAAACAATTTTCTTCGTCAGAGCTATAAGAAACATTGAGTCAAAGTTGGAAGATATGCAACAAAGAAACACAAATACGGGTTTTCCTCAGGGCATGCTGCTTAAACAACAGAGAAAATAAAAAAGATAAAGGCTATGCACATTTTGTGAAGAATAAGCAGAATATCGTGGAAGGTCAACCTATATGTGCAAAGTTGCAAGTATCCAAAGTAGAGCAGCAAATAAAAGTCAAGAGCACTATCCATGCAGATTCTGTTAAGCAGGAAGCATCAACGTCTCAGAAGTCTCACCCACAATTTCCTCCTGTTGCTATTATGCAACCACCTCGTAGACTACCTTCCACCGATGCTCCTCTAGCACCAACTTCTTCAAGCCCAGTGACAACCAATTCTAAAGTCAGTAAATGTTTTAATCAAACACTTGCTACTTTGCAACCATCAGTTTCTTCCTCTCGTTCTTCTACACCTTCCTGTTTTCTGGTTTTAGGGATACATGTGCCCTCATCTAATCCCCATCCTTCCATAAACCAAAAATCTGAATGTCCCTAAGAATAGACTGAGCATCCTAATGTCAGGCTTAATTCAAACATAGATAGCTCCAAAACCCAAATCTCATCTCAAAAAGGTGTCTGCACTAGTACATTTAGCTTGAAACTATAACCTTTAGTACCATCCACACCTACATGTGCTCTGTCCTCAACTGTTTTTGAAATTCCTCAGAATTTTATTATAAGAGGGAAGGCAACTACAGACACTGTAATGAAGGCTAAGATGTAGCAAGTGCAATCAGTGAAGTCACAGGTTTCTGTATCAATAATGGAGCAGGAAATTATGACAATGTTGCTGCAAAATATTTTATCAGGGGTTCCAAATGCACCAGAGGATAAGACAAATTCTGTATACCCTACTTCTTACATTCAAGGAAATAGACTGAATTGGTCAGAGCAAGTTTTTGAGGGATCTCTACAAAATAAAGTTGGCAAATGCTCTCCAACAAAATTTAAACCAACCATAGGAACAGCAAGTGCAGCATCAGTATCAGCAATTACCAATTCTGGAACAAGAGCAAGTTCAGCTAATGCAGCAGCAGTATATGATATATCTATGTACCGTCAGCAGAAACATCAGCTTCAGCCACAAGATGTGGTTGAACAGCAAAGGAGCTTTTGCAATTGGAAAGTCACTTTCAAGCAGTGTCATCAATTGCACTGGAATTCGCGTATGGAAAAAGGAAATGCAAAGAGAGATTATTCAAATCAGACGCAATGAGTCTCAAGTTGGAGATTGGGTTTGTTGTTTCTTCTATAAGAAAGCTTTCCAACAGGCAATTATCATATGTGGAAGAGCAAAAGGATAGACTTGGACAAAGCATTGTGCAAGTTTGGAAGGAACACCAATGGAGTAATTCCTCATCATGGCCCTAACATGTCTTCTACCTTTGATGTGCTTGATTTCCACAGTTTTCTGTGTTTGTGGCTATCTAGTGACTCAAATGGATGGTATTAGTGACACGTCAAATCAAATTTAATCTAGTGACAAAAGAAATTTTGAAAAAGTGATTGAAGACTGGTAATCCTTGGAAAAATGGATTGGGAAAGCAGACTGCGAGAATTCATGAATAGGTGAGAAGGAGTTTATGACTATTATTAGGTGGGTTTGCCCATGTGGGTGGATCACTACCACATATATTATTTCTCCATTTTTCCACGCCTTTTACGGCCTTTTGTCAACCATGACAAACGACACACACATGAGCCAAAAGTGTTTGTGGGCTGGATGGTGAGAATTAATGCTGTGTGCTATTTGTCTGCCGCGAGACAATATAAGTGACCCTTCTATGGATGGGGCTAAGTAGTGAGATTCAGAAGGAGAAGAGAGATGTAGTGAGAAGCAATACCAATGAGCAGGGGAAGCAAGTATAGCTTCTGGGGCTCAGGGACACTGGGAGTGAGCAGGGAAGTGATTAGGCTTAGGGCTCAGTTACCTTTGAGTGGGAACTGGGTGTTGCTTCAGACTTGGTATTGGTGTTGGGTTTTGGGGTTTTTTTCCTCATATTGCAATCTCTACCAGTTATATAATGGAATTCTCTCTCGCCCGTAGATGTAGGCAAAGTTGAAATGAACCAAGTGAATTTGTGTATTTTTCTTTGGTGTGTGCTTGTTATTTATAAGTGTGCTTCTGTTTGTCCGTGGGGATAAGTGTTATCAAAAAGCAACCGCTGTCGCACCATCCAAACACATAGTATCAGAGCCAAGGTTGCTCTAGCATAGTTTGCACAGCTCAGTCGGAGGTGCACAAAGTCTGCGTAGAGCCTTGGGAAGAGATCCAGGAATTTTCCAGTCTCAACATATAGATCGAAATTTTTCTCTAGAAGGCGCAAGTTGAAGATTTCTTGATCTTGTCATTATGGATCAGGAGATTTTGGTTCGCACATAAAAAGAAAAAGAGGTCCATAATTGCTGTTGGTTGTTAGCAATGGGAGGCAGACAAAATGTCAAAAAAATTCCGATGTAGGCAACAGTGTACTGGCTGGTGAAGGTCAATAGCAATGGAGTTGGTGTGGTCCATGTAAACTCAAAAATAGTGGGCGGTGCTTTTGGCAGAAGACCTTAGCTTTCACGTGAAAGTATAGTTCTGCATAGTAAAAGCACTATTCCAAATAGTGACAGCTACAGTGCCCGCATAGTGTCGATAAAGAGACCAAGGGCATGGATCCGGTGTGATGCGACGAGGTACATGCCAATGTGACAGAAAATTCTGGGTACAACGTGGACTGACAAAGCTCCGGAATTTAAAGAGGGATTTGTCCCTACGGTTTTTAGGCGCTGTGGATTCGTCGATGGGTGCTGTTTTATCAATTTCTGCACAGTTTTAATTGGATTAGACAGATCGACAGAGACCAGAGGTGATCCAATGAAGAGCAAAAAACCAATCACCAATCAAAAGGCGTGATCCTGGTTGGATGGATTGGCAACCTGTAGGCTTGAGGAGAATGTTGTGACAGGTGGAGCAGCTCCTAATACATTTTTTTCCCATAAAATCCCATCTAAGAACTAACTAATAATAAGTAATAAGTTACGTTTCTATTTCAACACAAAACAAAAAAGACAATTGAAAATTGTTCTTGAATCAAAGGATTTATCCATTTTTTATTTGAGGCGAATTCAAAATTGTTCGAATTGTGTAATCGTCAATTACTGACATTGGTAAACGACCCAAAGCTATTTGATTATAATTCAATTCGTGACGATCATAAGTAGAAAGTTCATATTCTTCAGTCATTGATAAACAATTTGTTGGCACGCAACACACGATATAAGGGCGGTGGGTTTTAGTGGGCATAGGTTGTAGTTCCTTTTCCAGAATTTAATTAATCATCCGATGAAAGATCCAGACCTGTAGTTAGCTTCATTGGTTCCAATGGTGGTAGCTGTGGAATCTGCTATTAGGTCAACAATTTTCGTTATTAATTTCCAAGTTCGAGGGACTATTGCTGTAGAATCTATTAATAGCATTCAAGGTTAAACATAACTCCCAGAGTATTACCAAAATATAAAGTTCTGTTATCCTTTCATTCTCTTCTTCTTTTTTACTTTTACTTAGTTAGCACGGTCAAGGCCTTTCTTGCTAGGCTAGTGCATCCAATTCTAAAGTCCTTTCCTAAACCACTTACCGTTTAGTTGCTAAAAGATAGAGATAAGCTTTATAAATGAGATTGAGTTCCATGAAGATGTAGGCTAGAATGATGATATTTGCTGCTATTTTATCTCTTCTGCATCAAGTTCAAAGAAGATCTCAATCTAAAATAAAGAAATAATAGGACATGAGACAGGTACAGGTCGACAACAAGGTGAACAAAGTCAGCAATAGTTGCTAAGATGCACAGGTACAGGCACAGGCACAGGAGTACGTGGATGAGAGATATAGGTGTGACGCAGAACGGAACTGTGAATAAGGGATATGACAAACGTCAATAACCCAAAATAACTTGGCGCACCAAGAACAAGAGTAAACACTCCAAATTTGAAATATTAATTAATTAAAAGTTGTGCATTACAATGAAAGAGAGCCTCTATATATAGGCTGAAAAAGAGTGGTGAACAAGTAATACTAGAGTGGTGAAAGAAGAGTGTTACCAAGTAATCCAAGAGTGGTGAAAAAGTAAGACTAAAGTGGTGAACAAGTAATCCTAGAATGGTGAATAAATAATACTAAAACACATAAGAAAATTAGCTAACTTGGAAACTATATACTCAAAAAACTATTCAACCACCAAGCTGTTTCATAGGAAACCATAAAACTATAGTACGTAGCTTAACATAGACGCGCACTGTCAAGCTATTCCATGAATTTCTCTGGAACTTGTTCTACATCAGTCCCCTCCACTTAAAAAGAACTCGACCTCAAGTGATATTCAAGATAAAGTGTTCTTCAGCATGGCATATGTACATGTCGACTACATTGAAGGTTTTGGATATCCCCATGTCCTCCGGTAGATCAACCACAAAAGCTTTGTCATTCAATTTCTTCAAAATCTGATAAGGACCATACTTCTTTTATTTCATTTTGTTATAGGTGCCTACTGAAAACCTTTCCTTACACAAGAACACCATCACGAATTCTCTTTCTTTGAAAACTTTGATACGGCAGTGTTTATCAGCAGTAGTTTTATTCATTGCATTAGTCTTTTCTAACTTCTGCATGACCTCTGCTTGAATAATTTGCCCCTGCCCAACCATGTGCTCTGTAGTAATTCTCACCCTAGACCTTTCAATAAATGGATAAGATCAACAACATGTCTTGGTGGCATGGTGTAAACTACTGCAAATGGCGATTTTCTTGTTACACTATGCATGGCATTGTTGTAGACAAATTCATCTTGGAGTAGTGTATAATCTCATTGCTTTGGATGGTCGCCACAAATACTGCGAATCAAATTGCCCAAAGTTCGATTTGTGACTTCCGTCTAGCCATCAATTTGAGGGTGAGTAGTAGAACTCCGATTTAGTGACGTGTCGAACATCCACCAAAAGATGATCCAGAAATGGCTAAGAAATTTGTTATCTCTGTCGAAAGTAATAGACTGGGAAACACCATGTAGTCTAACCACCTCTCAGAAGAACAAACGTGAAATGTAAGTAGCATCTGAAGTCTTCTGACAGGGAATGAAGTGCACCATTTTAGAGAACCTGTCAACAACTACGAAAACAGAATCTACCTCTCGTTGTGTCTGGGGAAATCCTAGCACAAAGTCCATAGACAAATCCTCCTAAATAACATTAGGCACAAGTAAAGGTGTGTAAAGACTAGTGTTTTAGGACTAACCTTTAGAGACTTGACATGTGTAACACTTTCGCACAAAATTGCCCACGTCTCTCTTCAGTTGTAGCCAATAGTATCGCTCTTCAAGACTGGCTACTGTCTTATCTTGGCCTAAATGTCCCCCAAAACCTCCTCCATGCAAGTCACGAATGAGTTTCTCTCATAGGGATGTTCGCAGGACACATAGGCAATTACCCTGAAAGAGATATCCATCGTTGATGTAGAAATCACTTACTGTCTGAGACTCCTTACACTTGATCTAAACATCTTTTAAGTCTTCACCATCCTCAAAAAGTTCTTTTAGGCAGTCGAACCTAACTATCTCATGTGTCAAAGTGACTAAAAGTCTATCTCGTAAGCTCAAAGTATCAGCTACTTTGTTCAGAACTCCAGACTTGTGCTTGATCACAAAAAGAAACTTTTATAAGAAGGTTGACCATCTGATATGCATCTTGTTCAAATGTTTTTGGCTATTGATGAACTTCAAGGCCTGATGATCTGTGTATAGCATAAACTCCCTTTATATCAAATAATGCTCCCAATGCTTCAATGCGCAAACCACTGAATAAAATTCTTAGTTAGAAGTACTCCACTTATAACGAGCATCACTTAAGTTTTCGCTGAAGAATGCCACTGGATGCCCCTCTTGCGATAATACAGCTCCAACCCCAATTCCACTTCCATCATAGTCTACTTCAAAAATTGTCTCAAAATTAGATAAGGATAAGATAGGAGTTGTACACAGATTTATTTGATCAACACGAAGCTATTTCTGTTACTTTACACAATAGGAATTTGTCTTTCTTTAAGCACTCCGTGATTGGCTCCATGATGGAACTAAAATTTCAAATGAACCTGAGATAGAATGTAGCAAGGCCATGGAAACTTCACACTCCATTTACTATCTTCGGTGTTGGCCACTCGTGGATTGCACACACCTTGTTTTTGTCCACATGAATTCCTTCATAACAAACCACGTACCCAAAGAATAATAACTTGTCTGTCATGAAACTGCACTTTTTAAAGTTGATGTACAACTTTGTCTCCTTCAAGACAGTCAACACTTACCATAGGTGATTCACGTGTTCCGATTCTAACTTGCCATAGATGAGAATGTCGTCAAAGTAAACAACGACAAACTTGCTTATAAAGGGCCACAAAATCTGATTCATCATGTACATAAAAGTGCTTACCACATTAGACAGTCTAAAAGGCATCATAAACCACTCAAACAGTCCATCCTTTGTCTTGAAGGTAGTTCTTCACTCATCTACAGGCCGTATCTGAATCTAATGATAACCACTACGAAGATCAAGTTTTGAAAATAATGTGACTCTCCCATCATGTCTAGCATTTCATCCAAACGTGGGACAAGAAATCTATAACAGACGGTGATCTTGTTGATGGCCCAACTGTCAACAAACATACGCCAACTCCCATCCTTCTTTGACGTGAGTAAGACTGGCACCGCATATGGACTCCTGCTTTCCCGAATGAACACCTTGCATAGAAGCTCCTCAACCTTCTTTCACAAGGTCTCATACTCCTGAGGACTCATATGATAATGTGAAAGATTTGGTAAGCTCGCTCCCAGCACCAAGTCAATATGGTGCTAAATCTCTTACATCGGGGGCAACACATCGGGCAAATCCTCTGGGATGATCTCCCTAAATTCTTCCAATAATGATTTTAGAGTTGCAGGTATCGTTGCAGCGGATTTAGAATCTTCTACCACAAGTGTCTTCACTATCATAGCATAAACCTCTTGTGTCTCCTTAATATCAATAACAAACTCCGTACTTGATCTTGCTAAAGTAAGAAAAGACCGCCCATTCACTTTAGAAAGGCTATTGGAAAGTAGGTCGGATTTGTTGTGATCATAGCAATCTTGTGACCTCCCCATGTAAAGAGATAAATGTTATCTCTACCTTTGAAAGTTGTAGCTACGTCAAATTACCATGGCCTTCCAAGTAATATATGGTTGGCATCCATGTCAACAACATCGCTAAAAACCTCGTCATTGTAGTGATTCCCAATGGTGATGGGAACTCAACATATCTCCATTACCTTCACAGTTGACTCCTTCTTGATCCACCCAATAGAGTAATGGTGGTGATAGTTCTCCGTTGATAATCTTAAGTGCTCCCCTAGCCTCTTGGACACAAAGTTTTTACAGCTGCCACTGCCCATGATCAAGTCACAAACCTTTTAGTTAATGGTACGATGAGATCGAAAGATGTTGCACTAATTTGACTTAGGTTGCTTTGGCATTGCACCACACAGTTTACTCTTTCTCCTTCTTCTTCCGCAAATTTTGCCCCATCATGGGAATCATCATCCTTCTTGAATCCAGCTTCTCCATCATTCTCGGCTTCATTCTCTACGAGGTTGACTGGCCTATGCTCTAGGTATGTATAGAGCGATGTCCAGGCTTGCCGCATCAGTAGCAGTTGTCGGTTACCATTTGGGCACACGGATTAGCATTGGGTCGAGACATAGATTGGGCACCCCTAGTTGTGTTCTTATTGATGATAGGAGTATTCGGCTTTAGTGGTGGTGTTGTGGTTTGTACTCCTTATCCTTTCTCTATTGATGAGTAAGAAGAAGACTCTACATGATTCCAGCGAAAAGAGTTCCCTCCAGTCCTCCTGTCCAATAATTCTGCCTTTAATGCCATGTTATGGGCTTCATCAACAGTCCACAGGACCTATAACCCAATTTTCTCCCAGATGGATGGTTTCAAGCCATTGAGATACTGTGTCACCCGTTGACCATCCGTCTCTACAAGATTTTTCCTATCCGACAAACGAGAGAATTCAATCGTGTAATAAAAAATAAAACGCTTACCTTGTACACAACTTTGTCATAACTAGAATAGGTATTGCTTGTAGTCGGGTGATAGAAATCTCTCCATTATCAGTTGTTGCATGCACCTCCACGTTCTTACTAGAGATCGTCCTTGCCTCTATCGTTTTCTTTGCAATTGATCCACCAAACCGCTGCACCACCTTTGAGTTTGAAGGCGACTAAACCGACCATCTTCTCCTCCGGGACTTCCATCATGGTTAAAAACCGATCAACTTTTGATAACCAGTTAAGAAAATCCTCTATATGAAGGTTTCCATTGAAAGTGGCAATGTTCACCTTCATCCGATAGTCCTTATACTCTCGATTTTCTCGTACTGGCCTCCAAGCCTTGTATTGCTCCTCGTCTTCCTCGTCATAATCCGAATCGTCTCTATGTGTTGGGCATTGTTGCTGATGATGCCTTTTCGAAATATAAACGAGCAACAAATTTCTGTCAATAGGTTGGCCACGAGCAACTCCTCCAGCTCTAGGCCTGTCTAACAACAAATTTCTGTTAACGTTGAGTTCAAGCGTCAGTAATGCTTCACGAATCTCCGTGAGTTGTTGTTCCTGTGCTCGATCATAATCCACACAGCTTCAATCCCACAACCATTGCTGATACGATTATTAGTTTCACCACCACCAGTTGCCATCAAGCCAGGCAAATCAAGGCTCTGATACCAATTGACGCAGAATGAAACCATGAACAAGAGATACGACAAGCGTCAATAACCCAAAATAACTTGGCGCACCAAGAATAAGAGTAAACACTCTTAAATCTGAAATATTAATTGATCAAAAGTTGTCCATTACAATGAAAGAGAGCCTCTATATATAAGTTGAAGGAGTGATAAACAAGTAATACTAAAGTGGTGAATAAGTAATCCTAGAGTAGTGAACAAGTAATCCTAAAGTGCTGAAAGAGGAGCAGTGAACAAGTAATCCTAGAATGGTGAACAAGTAATACTAAAGCACTTAAGAAAATTAGCTAACTAGAAAACTATAGACTTAGGAAACTATTAACTACTAAGCTATTCCATAGGAAGCCATATACCTAGGATACACAGCTTAGTGTAGCCACGCTTTATCAAGTTGTTCCATAAACTTCTCTGCAACTAGTTCTCCATCAACATGCACAACTAGACAGAGGTGCAAGCCATATTGGCTTGGGTATAGTAGATGGAGGAGCGGTAAATCAATTACAAGTACCAAACATCAGCATAGCAGATGGAGTAGCAATCGTGGCATATCCACCCATGTAGATGAAACACCTACCGCATTTATCATTTTTCCATTCCTCCACACCTTCTGCAACTTAGAAAGTGTTTTTGGATTAGACAATAAGAATTAATGTAGTGTAATATGTGTTGGCCACAAGACAACATAAATGGCCCCCTCTAAAGGATGGGGCTAAGTAGCGAGATTCAAAAGGAAAAGAGAGATGTAGTTAAAGGAAAAATACCAATAAGCAGGGGAAGCAAGCATATGTTCCAGGCTCAGGGACATTGGGAGTGAGCAGGGAAGAGGTAGGCTTTGAGGCTCAGTAACCTTTTAAGTGGGAAATGGGTGTTGCTTCAAACTTTGGTATTGGTATCTGGCTTTGAGGTGTTTTTTTCTCATATTATATCTCTACCACTTGTATAATGGAATTCTCTCGCCTGTGGGTGTAGGCAAAGTTCAGCCAAACAAAGCAAATTTGTGTGCTTCTCTTTGGTGTGTGCGTGTTATTTATGAGTGTGCTTCTGTATGTCCGTGGGGTATAGCCCTACAGGTGGTATCGAAAAGCTTCCATTGCTGCACCATCCCAACAACTATTGGTGCCAAGAAGTGTCAAGCAACAAAAAAGGCAATTCACAGGGGTGAGTTCTTTCTACTTGGGAGGGAATGATGGAAAGTACATGTATCTAAATAAATTAGTGTTTTTAGGCCTTTTTTTAGGTAGCTGGATGTTCTAAGTTTTTGGGCTTTTTTTGTTCCAAGTCAAAGTCTTTGGGTGTTAAGAGAGTTATTTTGTCCCTTTTTTTTTTTTTTTTTTTTTTTTTTTGGGGGGGGGGGGGGGGGGGGGGGCCTTGTTTACGTGAAGTTTTGAGTTGGCTTGACTTCATACAAGAGGGGGAAAAAAAATATAGGTTTGAGTTGAGAGCTCCATACCAGCTGGGGTTTGAAGAATTGGAGGCTTGGGTTTTGAGGAGTCAACCCGTGGCGCCTTCCAGTCCCTCTATCGCTACAGTTTGCTCGAGAGGCTAGCACTTCTGCTGCTATTTTCATTGCTATCCAGTTCTAGAATAGCTAAATTCATGTATTTCCCTTGAATTTGGAGAAAAAGTTCCAGATTCAAGTCTTGGTGATTTCTCAAGTGTACAAGTATTTGGGTCTAGGAATTACGGACACTTTATTTAGGGTATTGTATCCTTATTCGACACATGTCGGACACATACTACCCGGACATGCCAATATAGGTGCCTGACACCCCAATTGGCGTATCCTGAATATTTATTTGTTTATCTTTCAATAAACAAGCCTAGGACACTCTAGCGACATACAAGGACACTTAGTGGACACATCTACGACAAGTATTGGACACATCTAAGATACATTTAGAACACTTTTTGATAACTTGTGGATGTTACATTCTTATACATTACATATACAAATGTGTAAAATATATTTTTTTGTTGTATTCCTGCCGTGTCCTATCCTAATTTTTTTAAAATCGCCACATCCTAGTTCTGTATCTGTGTTTGTATCTGTTCCCGTGTTTGTATCCATGCTTTCAGGTTTGAGTCCATCTATACTAGGGCAGCATCAAACACATTGTGCCTCTAAGCCTTGACAGTTCTAGTATAATAATACCTAGTTTTAGTATAATATTCCTATGGAAATAACCGTTAATTGTTGCTTTTGGGACCAATGTCAATATGCGCTGAAATTATTCAAAAAATATTAGGAATAGTTTACTCTTCCTTAAATTGTGTTTCACATTACCTAGTTTTATTTATTTATTTATGCTTAATGAAACCTTTCCAAAATACTGGCAATCAAGTCCATTATCACCATGGCAATTGCATCATTTCATGCATGCTACCATCACACACGTCACCCAGAATACATGACAATGGCAACAAGGACATATGATTATTATATTGATTACACCATTAAGTTTTAACAAAATCATCCCTCATCACAACATGGCCACGGCCTTCGCAACCATACTTTTGTATACATAAACATGTGTATATATTACATGTTCTTATAGGTTTATGTACATAATTGCTGCTGTCATCACTATTTATCAACAAGAATAACTGTTTGCTGTCATCACTGATGCATGTTGACATATATTTTCCGCCTCATCATCTCCATCACATATATTTTCCACCTCATCATCTCCATCAACAACTTACTTCCTAGCAATAATTTTAGATGTATCTGTTTGTGGCATCCACGCAGTGGGGAGAAGTTGGAGACAACACAGTTGCCACACTAACATTGAACTCCTGTCCAACTATTTAGCAATTTCCTTTTGATCAAAATCACCATATTTCAACTATCTTGTATCTATGCTGAGAAAGGGCCCATAATTTATTTTTTTTCTTCCTTTTTCTCTTTTCTTTTTATCCTTTTCCAGGGGCTTAATCTGACCAATGTACACAATCAAATCAGAAATACTAATTAACATACTGTATTGGAAGGTAGCTTTGCAAAAAAGAAGCTTCCAGAATGGTTATTGAGCCATGTGAGAGGCCTATGCAAGTATTTAAAATAATAACGTAAAGAGAACTGATACTTTTAGATTGAAAAGTACTACCACGAATGCAATTGCATCTATCTAGCTTAAAATGAAGAAAAAATTAAAATTGGAATTAAAAAAAGCAACAAATGAAAGTCAAAATAATGTTTCACCTTTCCCAGCTTCTACGGGACTGGCACGTCTAATTCCGCCTTGCTTGGTAAACTTATCCAGCAAAGGACCGCATGTCTGCAGATAGCACAAGTGCAATTTAACATTGAAATTATGATGAACAAGAAACTAATATCTCTAAATAGACAATGAATTACTCTTACCAGAGCATACCCATACCCATAAGCAGAAATTAAAATAGACTGCATTGGTCTCAACTAAACAAAGCTTTGATATCATATAAGAAACTAGATATAAATTTTTAAGTTCTACATCATCAATAACCTTAGTATGCTTAAACTGAATACAAGATCCACTCCAATGCTATTTCCCACTAAATCATTCTAAAATATTTTAGAGAAAAGTCCAAAAAAATTAACAGATATTTCAATAATCCCCAATGAACTACCACTAACACATGATAGGCAGTAATGTGAAGTAATTGTTGTGCATGAGCAATCGATTGCTAAGTCCTGCAAGCATAGAATCATGTGCTCTAAAAGAGCACAATCATTAGGTGATGCATGCAGAATGACATGGTTTTCTTCAATTCATTTCAACATGAAACCCAGCTCTGCATCAGGAGTTTCGTCTTTCAATAATCTCTAGCATCTTGTAAAAAATTACCCTAGATGAGCTGAAAAGTTTGTTGACATTACTGTTTCAAATATCTTACAAGCCATATATAGCCAACAACAGACATTGATCGAGTGTTAAGAAAACAAAGAGATGTATAACTGTTGCAGCAAGTAATATATATATCTTTTGGAACAAGTTTGAACTCTTTTTTTTTTTTTTTTTTTTTTTTTGGGTCAATGTAGAATGATATAAAATCTATTTGAAACCGCCATCGCCACAAGTTGCTTGCTTGTTTTGATCCTCAGATCCTAAATACAACCACTATGCACTGGATCGGTTGGTCTCAAATATTGATAGAAGTGAATTCATAATCTTATCATTATTTCCCATTTCACAATTTATGGTTCTTCATTCCACCCTCATGAAGATCGATAGTACCATGTTCCTTCTCCATATCATCCTGTGTTGGCCCTTTACTGAGGACTCCCTAAGCCTAATTCTCACTAATTGAAGTTCTCATTGATCCTTGTTCTGTGCATTTTGCATAAAACCTATTTGAGAACTATACTCACTGATATCCAAACATAAAATTTTTCACAAATATTGACAAGCTAATTTTTTGTTGGGTTAAAGCAAATTCATTGCTTTTGGAAGCAAATTTTGCTCTGAAAAGCATGAAATGTAGTTCCAAAGATGCCCAGCAAGAGGCAACTGAAATCACAAGATAGTCAATCATGAACAAATTCAACGAACAAATGGAGGGATTGGGAATGAAGGCAGACCTCAAAGGCTTGGACGGCATAGCCAGAGCGAAGGAGTGAAGCGGCCAATTCCAAGCTCACTTCGTCCAAGCCAACGAACCCAACTACACTCTGAGAGGCCATTGGAGCGAGCTTAAAGGACTTGCTTAGGACTCTGCTTGTTTCTGTGCTATTATACCTCAAAACTGATGCAGACAAACTGCTTGAGAGATTTGAGAGGAGAGTGGTTGAGATCAAATTTATATACGACAACTTGGTGCAAAAACCAAGTTTTCCATGTTTCCGGCACTCACGTGAAATTCCGGAAGTACCCTCAAAGTACATATGCAATGATTGTGCTACCGAATTCGCAATGAATAGGGGTAAATTTGTCTTTTAATAGGGGTAAAGCATAGACCCATGACACTGAACATTTCTATTACTCCTAAGGATTGTTTTAGTTATTTTAAAAAGTTAAATATTAAAAATAATTTTTTAATAAAAATTTTATATAATTTTTTATTTTAGAGTGTCCCACTTTAACACTCTAACTATAAAGAGTTATAAGTGATTTTCTAAACTTTATAGTTTATAGAGTATTATTTAACAAATTTTTTTCCTATTTTTGTTCTCTTTTAATTGTTTTATATTTTTGTTCTCTTTTAATTATTAAAAAAATAATTTATAAAGTGATAAACTAAACTACAAAATATGGTTAAAAGATTCTTTAAAACTTTTAAATATATTTTAACTAATTATAGAGTATGGTTAAAGACTAAGTCACATAGTTCATGCAAGAGGGCTGCCACACCGCACTCTAATTCGCTGATTTACAAATTCATTCGCGGACTGATTTTGGTGCACGCAAATTACTTTCCGACTTGGCATTTTTCGGCAGCCTATGATCGCTACCATGCACAACACCATACCAAATCATATTCCCGATTTAGCATTTCTCGGCAGTCTATGATCTCTACCACGCACAACACGATATCAAATCATATATTCCTACCAGTCCATCAACTGCAAGCCCACAAAATCTGAACAGATGGTCTACTTGGCAAGGGAGAAACCTAGCCACTATAGCAGTTTCAATTTTGTGTGTTATTCTGTTACTTATATCCTTTAAGGAGGTAAACTCTCTTTCAAATAATTTAAAAAAAAAAAAAAAGATCCAAGACACGTATGTAATGATAAAAAAATATTAAAATTATAAATTAATTAATATAGTCGCTTTCAAGGCACTCTCATTTTCAATCATTTTGACAAAAAAAGACATTTGCGCATACACACCTACATTTGCCCTCGCTCATGCTTTGTGTGATTTAGGTTAGAGATGCTCTAAAGACATGAATAGAGGCATTGTGGTTGCACTCCTCAGTCCATAGTTTGGGCACCGTATATTCCTCTTTTATTCAATAAAATTTTTATGGACAAATAAAAAGAAAAAACCAAAGATAATTAAAAGCTACTAAATGCTAGTTTGGATGTATTTTTTGTGACTTTTAATATTAGCTTTCTAACGGGCATTTTTCAATTGGCATTTAGTTTTTATTGATTTTTAGTTTAGGCTTTTGATTTTTTTTTTTTTATACCAAAAATCAAAACTAAAAACTAATAGAAAAAAGCTGAAAGCCAGATCTAGGAATTCATAAATTAAAATCTACAACCAAACGAGGCCTAAATTTGCCTTTCATTTTAGAGTTATAAATGTTATCTAAAATTCTCTTTCTAATGTTGTAAATAAAGTGCGAAAGGCAATACATTTAGCAATATCTTTAACACTTTCTTATTGCTTTTAGTTCGGATGTGAAGGTAGGAAGTTTCGAGGGTTAAGGAAAATATGAATAAAATCTCACTTTTATAAATCCATAAATGGAGTGCCTAAGAACCAATTTTTTTCATAGGTTCATTGTTATAATAGATCTAGTCAAATTCACTGACACTCTTAGAACAACATTTTGAAATAACATTTTTATACTCACAGTGTTTAAATCTTTACACTAAGTTTGGACTTTAAAGTTGTGGAAAGAAAGAAAAAATATAGAAATAGAAAGTGAAGGGAAAAAAGTTAAAATTATTCCTTTTTTTTTTTGCTAGATTAGGAAAATGATTTGTTCAAAAATTAATTTTTTGTTTGATTACTCACAAAAGTGATTATATATATATATATATATATATAATATTTCATTTTCCGTAATGAATCATTCTCTTTCAAACCATATAATTAGTGTCAATTATTTCCAACTTTTCTTCTTTTTGGTAAGCACATTTTCCCACGTATGATATGAAGATAAGGAGAATATGAGAAAAATAATTAACGAGAATTTGTCATGCTTGTCATACAACTAGTAAAATAGATGACAATGAAGTAATAAATAACATTGGAAAAGGTATATATATAAAGTTATTTCCCACAATCGGCGAAAAAGTGCAAATATACCTCATGATTAACCACCTAAATAATTTTCAATTATCTTCATATTGATTTCAATGACAGATATAACCTCTTTCATTTTCAAATAAAGAAAAAAGAAGCAACCAACTGGAATCTTGGTTTAGTTGGTAGGTCTATTAAAGTTATGATTAAGTTGCAGATACTATAAAAGCTTGAAAGATCCGTAAAATACTTGACTATTGTATAGTCAAAACTCGAAAGATTAAGTAAAAGCATCTAAAACTATTTATAAAAAACATTCGGCATGTAATTTAAATAGAGAAAACCCTAGTGTCGTTAAAACAAAGAAAAAAACATAAGAACTTGCCAAACTAAAAGAATTAATGAAACAATTAATAAAATACAAGAAGATTCTACCAACTACTAACTGGCCAGCAATTTGTGAAAACAAGCATTATGGAATTTGTCAAGAACGAATAGTGGATAACCGAGAAATCATCTACCAAACATATTGTAGTTGGTAAGCACATTACTTACCAACCACAGTCCTCTTCTATAAAAGGGGAGGCTGCGAAGAGAAAAAGAGAGAAGAGAGAAAGAGAAAAAAGAGAAAGAAAAAGAAGAGACAGAAGAAGAGAAGAAAGAGAAGAAAGAAAGAAAAGTAAAGAGTGTAGGTAAACTATTTAATTTATATTGTCTTTGTATTGTGTCTTATTAAAAAAATACATTCTTAGGTGATCAAGAAGATCTATCCTCATAGTTCTAGAAGAACTAGTTTGATTATATATTGTGTTTGAATATTTTGTTTGCTCAATATTTATTTAGTTTTATAACACGTTATTAGCACGAAACTCTAAGTACTCGTATATCTGAAAGGTACTTCATTATATTAGTGAATGTACTTCATTTTATATGTCATTAATATTTCAGTTCATTTATTTTTATTTTCGGTTCTTTACTGTTCACTTTTCAATTCATGACATAATTTATATTTATTGAATAGTTGATAAATAGTGATGCATAGTTGATAAATAGTGATGCATAATTGATGAATAGTTGATAAATAGTAATATTTTCAAAATTTTATTTGTTTATTTCTCTCAAATCTTAAATTTTTGGTCTATGATATTTATAGATCTGGAATCCTTATTTCAATATTTTTCTATAGACATGTGACTTGACTATATTTTGATATATAGATTGAAAGTTATAATGGAGACAAAAATAGTGATATTATATATATATATATATATATATGTATCGATCGGATGAACTTTACTATTCATTCTACTATTTATGAACAGTAATCAATAGTAATTGCATAGTAATTATATAAATACTTGTCATAGTTCTATCTGCAATCTTTTATCATAATACCCATCTAACATTAATATGTTTGGTAGAGATTTTTACATGATCATTAACTGATAATTGTCAGATTTTATTATATGTATTGCTTTAAATATTTTATATTGATATTATTCCAAAAGTAATGCTTTTAGAAAGACAATGAAAAAAAATCAAACATTCATGTAGAATGTTTATTCAGGTTTGCACGCCGTTTATGTACTTATTATTAATTTATAAGGTCAGCTTACCGCCTGTTATTGTTTTATTCATATTGTTGTTATTATTTAATGATGCTTATTATGATCACTGCCTATTTTGGTTTGCCATTATGTCATCATTGAATTTTTATAAATAAAAAAAAATGCGTGTACCAGAAGACCGTACTTTGTTCAAAATAGCTCATTATGATTATGAAAATAATGTGCAAGAAATCTTTCTGATGAAGATATGATAGAAAAATATATTTATATTTTATGTCTCTAACGTGCTCTAGCAGTAGCAATATCGAGAGTCTTAAATTTAAAAGAAAAAGGAAAAGGTTTACATAATAAACCTCCCAAAAATTATGAAGATGTTTGTTATAGGTATGGTATGAAAGGACATTGGTCACGTACCTATCATACGCCTAAACCATTAGTAGATCTTTACCAAGTATCAACACAAGATAAAGGAAAAAATATTGAAACGAATTTCATAAACTTTGATGACTCAGTAGAAATCACTCACCTTGATATTTCAGATTTCTTTAAAGATCATGATGAAAAAATAAATCATTTAATTGGTAATGGAAATGTCTACACCAACTAGTTTATATTCTTGTTCTTTTAAGTTTATTGTTATCTTGTGTAATGTTTTTCTAAGCATGTTTCTTAAATGAATGTTTTTGTTTTTTTTATAGATAAACAATTTTAATATTTTGTATAGAGACATGGAATCTACTAAAATATTAATAGCTTCCAAGATGAATAATAGAGATATATATTTAGTAGACATTGCAACTACTCATACAATTTTTCGAGAGAAAAAATATTTTGTTAGTTTAACGTTAGCTGAAAGAGCCAATATAATATCTGGCAGTACAAAATTAATTGAAGGTCCTGAAAGAGCCAATATATTATTGCCAAAAGGAACAAAACTCTATGTTGATGATGTTATGTATTCAACTAGAGCTACAAGAAATTTACTCAGTTTTAAAAATATACGTAGTAATGGATATCATATAGAAACAATAAATAAAGATAATAAAGAATATCTTTATATTACTTCTATTGTTTCATGCCAGAAGTATATATTAGAAAAACTTACTACTTTCTCTTCTGGATTATATTATACAACTATAAGAATTTTGGAATCACCTAAAGTGATGCATCAGAAGTGTTTTGACCCAAAAACTTTTATACTTTGGCATGATCGTTTTGGTCATCCGGGATCAACGACGACGCGTCGAATAATTGAGAACTCTCATGGGCATTCTCTAAAGAACCAGAATATTCTTTTGTCAAGTGATTATAAATATCCTGCTTGTTCACAAGGTAAATTAATTGTGAGACCATCCCCTTCAAAAGTAATAGTTGAATCCCCAACCTTTTTACAAAGAATTCAGGGGGATATATGTGGGCTGATACACCCACCATATGGACCATTTCGTTATTTTATGATTTTAATAGATGCATCCACTTAATGGTCATATGTTTGTTTGCTTTCTACTTGTAATATTGCATTTGTTAGGTTTCTTGCTCAAATTATCATATTACAAGCACAGTTTTCAAATTACTCAATTAAGTCAATACGACTGGATAATGCTGGTGAGTTTACATCTCAAGCTTTTGATGATTATTGTATATCCATAGGAATTGATGTTGAACTTCCCATTGCACATATACACACACAAAATGGTTATAAGCACCCCATTTTTGCCCGCTCGGCAATCTCTGGTCCGACCGGAACCAGTTTCCGACATCACAACACATGCAAGCTCAAGATGAGCCTTTCAATCTCCAATCCAACCAACTGGTCGCTTCTCGGGTCCACAAGGATCCGCCGGAGCCTTAAGCACCATTATTCCAGGCAGTTTTTGGGACCGGGTGGTCCGGAAACCAACGCAATCCAGGTAGCTTCCCGGGATCGGGCGATCTAGGGGATCAACACCTCATCAAAAATTCCAGACGGTTCACTTCTGGCGCCTGCTAGCCCGCCAATGTAGAATATCCGTTATTTGGTAGCTCTCCGAGACCGGGCATTCTCGGAGACCAACACCACCCTTTCAGGTAGCTTTCTGGGACCAGGCGTTCTCAAGAACCAACACCACCTTTCCAGATAGCTTCCTGGGACCAGGCGTTCTCAGGAACCAACACCACTCTTACAGGTAGCTTTCCAAGAACGGGCGTTCTTGGAGACCAACACCGCACAGGTAGTTTTCCGAGACCAGGCGGTCTCAAAAACCAACAACTAGGTCAACACTGGCGCCTACTAGCCCGACTCGGTGAAAAATGACCAAACCTGCCCCTTGGGCCCCAAGCACGTTTTAGGAAAGTTCAAAATCCCTCAAAACGATAAGTCCATCCTTCCAAAATGTTGTCAAACTATCACGCGTTCCTCGCACGCCATTTGGTCCAAATTCGGTCCTATTCTGACTCACTCTGGTCAAAATGACCATTTTGCCCCTGAACGCCTCAACATGGCACAAACCCTGCTGAACGGTAAAAGACTCCCTCAAAATCATCCCTGAACAGCCCTACACGCTTAACATAACATACCAAACCCTTCCTGACCATTTCCAGCCAACTCCGGTCAAAATGACCGTTTTGCCTCTGGAAACCCGAAAATGCCCCGAAATAGCACCAGCCTTGGGATTTTGAGCAGAGGGTCTCACCACACGCCTTTGTTTAACCCAAGGAACACCCTACGATGCTAAACTCACACAACTCGATAAAATTTTCCTGGAGCGTCTCGCAGACGCTCCGCCTAAATTGTCTTTTCCCCCGATTCCCTGGTTATAACGCACTGTCAACCGACTTGAGAAATGCGTAAATCAGGAAATTCTTGAAAGCTCGTCCATAGATCTTTCCATTGATGCGGTTCGATCGAATAGATCGCCTCCCGAAGCCCTCCATCGTACGGTGTGCAAACCATGACTTTCAACAACCCCTGGAGCGTCTCGCAGACGGTCCACCAAGGTTGACTTTTTTTTCGATTCCCTTATCAAAACGTGCCGTCAAACGATTTGAGAAATGCGTAAATTTGGAAATTTCAGAAAGTATTTCTAGAGTACTTTCTATCGGTACGGTCCGATCGAATAGATCGCTCCTCGAAGGCCTCGATCACACAAAATGAAAACAGCCACTTTCAAACACCCCCGGAGCGTATCACAAACGCTCTGCGAAAGTGTCCTTTTTGGCACACTTCTCAAGACGATATCACTCACCTCCAAACATAATTCAAACTTTTTGAAAACATGAAAGTTCATCGAAAGCACTAGGAGAGCATCCCGCGTGCAACCGATTCCCTCGGAACCTTCCCGATTGACCCGATTATCGAGGCAAAGTTTGGACAAACCTTCTCGGTGATGGAGTGTATGCTACATGCGCTCAAATTTTGATCAGATCGACCGACTTTCGATCAACGGTAGAGATTTAACCAGTACACAGGGTACCACGTGTTATTCTGGCAATGGAACAATACCTGTGCATGTAGCATATGTGCAAGGTTTGTTCCAGATTGCCTATAAATAGAGGCCTCCCCCCTTGCATATTCCAGGTCTGAAATTTATACGAAACTCTGCTGAAATCACTCCAGAAACTCGAATCTCTATATATATTCCTCCCCTCCAACACTTAGGCTAGATTCTACCCCTCCTAAGCCTATACACTCCATATACAAGGCCTCATACACACTTATACACTCCACTCTAGCCTCTCAAGCCTTCTTGAAGTCACTCAAGCTCCAATCAAGACATCCATTGAAGACTACAAATGTGTTGAAGGCAAAAGGTGGTATCCCTTTTACATTTATGCTCTCCCCCACTCTTCTCTTCTCCCTCCTAGCCTACTTAGGCTATTCTCTAGTTTAATCCCCATCTTCAACCCCCCTTTCTTGCATGCTTGAGCCAAAAGGGCTCTTAGATCATGCTTAGAGGAAAGCAAGTGAGAGCCACCGTGTAAGGGGACCTCTCACTAGCCTACTTTAAGATGGTATGGCCTAGGAGCCCCTTGTTTATGTGGTGTAGCGTAAAAGCCTTGTATGTAAATCATGACCCCTTGCATATTCCTATTTTGATAATGTCTTGTGTACTTGGTTTCATTTTATGCTTATTGTCATGCTCCACAATGCTTACATTGCTCTTAATTTTATGCCATTTCCAAGCTCTACATTTCTTTCAAAAATTGTTCCAAGAGTTGGCCCCTTGAAGTCTAGGATGAGACCTTAGGAGTCATGCTTTAGAAAATTCCTCACTACCCCCTAATTCACACTTTTGCATCATTGCATTTCAACTTGCACAAAGGTTGCTTTCAAACTCCCTAATTTTCAAGGTTTCCATTCTCTCAAATTTAGTGGCTAAAAGGGCCCATGGAACCCACTCTTGAGTGTTCTCCCTTTATATTGGCCATAGGAGCCTTAAACTGTTAGAATGACTTCCCTTTTCTCTTTATGCTTGCCTAAGAATGACGTTCAAACTCTTTGAATTCTATGGTTTCTATTCTCTCAAGTTTAGTGGCTGGAATGACCCCATGGAACCCTCTCTTAAGTGGTCTCCCTTTTGTTTAGTCATATGAACCCTCTCTTAATGGAATGGTCCCCATGAAAAGTGGTTTTTAAAATCCTTTTCAAAAGATGATTTTTAAAAATGCATTCTCTCCATCTTTGAACCAAAAATGACTTTCCAAAAATTGTCATCATCATGTTGAATTTTAAAACCTCCACTCTTGTCAAGATAAAGGTTATAATGGCTATAAGGAAACCTTCCTTGGAATGGTCTTCAATTACCAACCATATAAACCATACTCTTGGCTAGAGTCAAAATTTTTATGGAAATGATCTTCATAAAGATTGCCAACTAAAGTCCACTGCATATTATGTTTTGTTTTCAAAACTCTTTCCAAGAATGCATCAAAACAACTTTCAAGACCATTCTCCAATCTAACCTTAGGTTAACTTGACCTTAGTTAGCCAACCCTAGGTTAATTTGACCCTAGTTGACCAACCCTAGGTTAACTTGACTCTAGTTGTCCAACCCTAGGTTAACTTGACCCTAGTTGTCCAACCCTAGGTTAACTTGATCCTAGTTGACCAACCCTAGGTTAACTTGACCCTAGTTATCCAACCCTAGGTTAACTTGACCCTAGTTATCCAACCCTAGGTTAACTTGACCTTAGTTCACTCACTTTAGGTTAACCCTACCCTAGTTAGTTAACCATAGGTTATCTTAACCCTAGGTTAACCTAACTCAAGTTAGTTAACCTTAGGTCATCCCTAACCCTAGGCTAATTCAACCTAGGTTGATACACTTCAAGGTTCCAACTCTTGAACCCTTTTTTAAATGATCATTCAATTTTCAAACTATTCTCATATCTTATTTTTCCAAAAGCCCTTTCTCTCATGATTTCAAAAAGACAACTCCATAAACTCCTCAAATGTTCTTACATTTCATATTCAAGACATTCCCAAAAATGCTTTCAAAGGGTCACAAACCTAAGGCGTCCCTAGCCCTCTCATGGTTAGGGATTCCGAGGACAAGTGATAAATAAAAAACAACCTCTAAGGTTGTCCATATTAAGATTCCAAACCCTTAGCCATTTTCAAAAATCACTTTTAAAAATTAATTCATCAAAACATTCTAAAATCATGCCTCTAAGGTTTTCAAAACAAGATTTTAAAAATACTTTCAAGTTCTTTTAAGTCATGCCAAGGCATTTTTCCAAAACTCCCTCAAGGTGATCCAAAATCATTTTCAAAACATTCTACCATTCAATTTCAAGTCGAAAACTCCAAGACCACAAAGGGTCTTCAACTTCCTAAAGACCTCAAAGTGTCTTAAACCTTTTCAAAGACCTCAAAGTGTCTTAAACTTTTCCAAAGATCTCAAAGTATCTCAAACTCTTCCAAAGACCTCCAAATGTCTTAAACTTTTCCAAGGACCTCAAAGTGTCTTAAACTTCTCCGAAGATCTCAAAGTATCTTCAAACCTTCCAAAGGCCCTAGTGTGCCTATTTTCCATCGGGCTCTTGCCCGAACTACGAATGACCTGATTCTCGCCAAATGAGATACGTAGGCAACCTAAAATGGTGCGGTCATAACTTTTATTTCAACTCCAATCTCTTTTTCAAAAATTCCAATCAATTCAAAGTTTCTATTTCCAACTCTTTCAAAACCTCCATTATTTTCAAACTTTTTTCAAAAACTTGCATCATGCATCATCCATCCATCCAAAAAGTGATGACTACACCACATTTTTCTAAAGTGGATATTAAGTGGACACTGGTAATCGGTTATTCTAGTGAGTGAACAAAGGGTGATTAGACGTGTAGGTACCGAAAGGGCGGGGTAGGGTGATGATCTTGGGATATCTTCCCTACACATAACCAACCCCTGAACCTTAGATTTCTATTTCCGAAAGACTAAAATGGAGTTATTTTCAAAAAAGGGCTTAAACATTTCAAAAGGTTGCCAAACAATCTATTTTCTTAAAAACCCTCGCTTGAGGGAATTTTTCAAAACCTTTTCCAAGAAACCCTAAGTTTAATCTTCGGATTAACACTTAGTTTTAGGTGTCTTAACTCACCTTAATGAAGTTAGGTGGCGACTCCTATTTCTCTAAAAAGCCCTTAGTCAAACCAATTTCCAAACCTAGTCGCACTTGTCCTTCTAAGAAGATGAGTTCTAGTGACAAAATTCCGTGCTTTAGGAAAGGACCTTGGATGCCCAAAAACCGGGGTGCAACAATGGTCTAGCTGAATCTTTTATAAAACGCCTTCAGCTTATAGCTCGACATTTACTTATGAGAACAAAATTACCTGTTTCTGCTTGGGGACATGCCATATTGCATGCTGCATCATTAGTCTGTGTCTGACCCACTGCTTACCATGAATATTCACCATTACAACTTGTTTTTGATCAACAATAAAATATTTCACATTTAAGGGTTTTTGGTTGTGCTATTTATGTACTAATTGCACCACCACAACGTACTAAGATGGGTCTCCAATGTCGACTTGAGATTTATATTGGTTTTGATTCTCCATCTATTAGTAGATATCTTGAACCTTTAATAGGGGATGTATTCACTGTACGTTTTGCGGATTGTCATTTTGATGAAACACTTTCCCACTATTAGGGGGAGATAAAACGCAACTAAAAAAACAGTATGAGATTACTTGGAATGTTTCCACGGTATCTCATCTTGATCCTCGAACAAATCAATGTGAATCAGAAGTTCACAGGATTATTTATTTACAGACGATTGCAAATCAATTACCTGATGTGTTTACGAACACAAAGAAGATAACAAAATCATATATACCAGCTGCTAATATCCCAGCACGTATTAATGTCCGTGTAGGACAATCTGCTAATATAGCAGCAAATGAATCTCAAGCACACATGAAGCGTGAGAGACCTGTTGGTGCAATAGACATAGTTCCTAGAAAGAGGAAGGTACAAATGTATAAGGAAGTCAGTATTCTTAAAGAAATCACAGTATCTAAACCTCCAAAAGAAGGAACTTCCGTAAAAGAATTCCCAAAAGAAGAACCTCCTGAAGAGATATCCCTAGAGGAAAGTAATGAGATCTCAATAAGTTATGTGAATACAGGAGAAAAATAGAAATAAAATTGTTGTCGACAACATATTTTCATTTAAAGTGGCTCTTGCAATTATAAGAAGTAATGCAGAGAATAAACCACAGACAGTTGACGAATGTCAACATAGAAATGATTGGCCAAAATGGAAAGAAGCTATTGAGACAGAATTAAACTTATTAGCACAACGTAAAGTATTTGGACCTGTAGTCCAAACACCAGAAGATATAAAACCGATTGGATACAAATGGATATTTGTGCGAAAATGAAATGAGAAAAATGAAATCATGAGATATAAAGTGCAATTAGTAGCACAACGTTTCTCGCAAAGATCTGATATTGATTGTGAGGAGACATACTCTCTTGTAATAGATGCCATTACGTTCAGATTCTTAATTAGTTTGTCAGTCTCAGAATGACTGTATATGCGTCTGATGGACGTTGTGACAACCTACTTATATGGTGAATTAGATAATGATATATATATATATATATATCAAAATTCCTGAAGGATTTAAAATGCCTGAGGCACATATTTGAAAATCTCGAAACTTATATTTTATTAAGCTTCAAAGATCTCTGTATGGGTTAAAACAATCTAGACGCATGTGGTATAATCGTCTTAGTAAATATCTATTGAAAAATGGATATGTGAATAATACAATTTGTTCATGCATTTTATTAAGAAATCAGAATCTGGATTTACTATTATTGCAGTCTATGTCGATGATCTGAATCTTGTTGGAATTCCTGAAGAACTTATAACAACTACTAGTTATTTAAAGAAGGAGTTTGAAATGAAAGATCTTGGAAAACTAAATTTTGTCTTAGATTACAAATTGAGCATTTATCAAATGGAATTTTCATCCATCAATCTACATATACAGAAAAGGTTTTGAATTGATTTTATATGGATAAAGCTCATCTATTGAATTCTCCCATGATTGTCCGATCATTAGATGTACAAAATGATCATTTTCACCCTCAAGAAGATGGTGAAAAATTCCTTAGTCCTGAAGTACCATACCTCAATGCTATTGGAGCTCTTATGTATCTTGCAAATTGCATAAGACTCGATATTGCATTTTCTGTAAATTTATTGGTAAGATATAGTTCTGCACCAACTCAGAGACATTGGAAAGGGGTGAAGCACATATTCTGTTACCTTCGAGGAACAACAGATCTAGGTTTGTTCTATTCAAAAGGACTAGAAGCAGAGTTAGTTGGCTATGCAGATGCTGGTTACCTCTCTGATCCACATAAAGCATGGTCACAAACCAAGTATGTATTTACCTATGGTAACATTGTTATATCTTGACGATCTGTGAAGTAGACACTAACTGTAACTTCTTCAAATCATTTTGAGATCATCTCAATTCATGAAGCAAGTCGAGAATGCATTTGGTTGAAATCTATGATCTAACATATTCAAGATAGTTGCGGACAATCCGTGATCAAAGATACCTCAATGATATTATATGAAGATAATGGAGCATGTGTTGCACAAATCAAGGGAGGCTACATCAAAGGTGATAGAACCAAACATATATCACCAAAGTTCTTTTATGTATATGAACTCCAGAAAAACGGTGATATTGATGTCCAGCAGATACGTTCAAGTGATAGCTTGGTAGACTTATTTAATAAAACACTCCCAACTGCAGCATTTGAGAAATTGGTACACAACATTGGCATGCGTCGTCTTAAGCTCTGAACAATTGAAGCTATCAACTTCAACTTCATACCAGATGTATGAATGAGGGGGAGTTGCAGATTGTACTTTTTTCCTTCGCCAACAGTTTTTTTTTCCCATAGGGTTTTTCTTGGCAAAGTTTTAATAAGGCAGTTTTAGTATATCCATTTTCTTTCGTTACGATTTTATAAGGTTTCTTGTAGCGGTCATCCAAGGGGGAGTGTTAGGAACGAATGGTGGATGATTGAGAAATCATCCACCAAACGTATTGTAGTTGGTAAGCACATTGCTTACCAACCACAACCCCCCTTCTATAAAAGGGGAGGCTGCGAAGAGAAAAAGAGAGAAGAGAGAAAAAGAAAAGAGAGAAAGAAAAGGAAGCGAAAAAAGAGAAGAAAGAAAAAAAAGTAAAGAGTATAGGTAAACTATTTAATTTATGTTGTCGTTATATTATGTCTTATGAAAGAAATAAATTCTTGGGTGATCAAAAAAATTTATCCCCATAATTGCAGAAGAACTATTTGACAGTTTTAAAAGAACTAGTTTGATTATATATTGTGTTTGAATATTTTACTTACTTAATATTTATTTAATTTTATAACATAATTTTAAAAGAGAAAACCCTTTGTGTTGTTCAAAAAAGGAAAAGAAAGTAAGAACCTTTTTTACATCTGAAAAGGCACTTAAAATAATTCTTTGAAGATGACAAAACTCTATCCACTGGGCAACCATATTTTTAAGAGACCCAAATTACCCTTATTTAGGGCAAGTGTAGTTTATGCCATTGTTGAAGGGTAAATTTGACTTTTCGGCCTATTGTCCCTTCTTGGACTTGGCCTATGCGAGAATTAATGTTTAGTCAGTTTTAGAATAGGGAAATGAAAAATGAACATTTGAAGGTCAAAAAATATGTTAAACGGTCCATAAAAATATTTGAGGACAATAAAAAAAAAAGAAAAATAGGATCCCAGATTCCATTAGTACTTGCTTAGACGTAATGCACGCAACAAATAACACATTCAAATAAAACATTCGAAAGTGTTGATCATTTTATCATCTTTTATAAGCTTTTGAGTGACTCTTTATCCATTTTTAATTAAATTCTGACTACTTTTCTTTTCGTTTTCCAATTCTACGACTCACTGAACAATAATTCTGCATTCTCGATGTCCCACACTTGATTGCCGAACGTGGCAATGACGTGGACTATCTATTTGTAAATTCTCTACATCGCAAAAGACGAGGATTTCCGGGTTGGAACTCCTGTTCTACACGGCAGCATATAATTTAATAATGTATTTATATATATAAATATATATATTTTTAAATATCTTCTATGAATATAGCAATTCTGTAAATGATGCTTAAGGAGAAGAATTTAAAAATATTAATAATACAATTTTAATACATAACAGTACGATATATTATCGCGTAGACATAGTTAAAGGAGTTGAAATACTTGTCCTACTGCAAATCCATATCCCTCCTCTCTGTCTCTTTATAAATTCTCTTTAGTGTAATTCATTTCCAATCTCCCTCCCTCTCCAAGGAAAATTGAATAAATTCTCTTTATTGCAATCCATATACAGCCTCCCTCCCTCTATTAAGGAAAAATTATTTAATACTTATGGAGCACTAAAACATTCTTATTATATATATATATATATATTTATAATGCAATAAGTCTCCCCTGTTCAGTAAGTTTCGAACATATTTATCGGACCCCACTTAGGACTTACCTAGCAAAGGAAAAATCACTAGACTTTGAGAAAAGAAGCAAAAGTGATGTGGTGCCCACACCTCTCTGAGGCTCTATTTATTTTTTTGTTATCAGACATGGTGTATGTGCATGGCCGAAATTTACATCAAGAAAAATTAGAAAAAGAAGGGGAAAAAATTGGACATCACTATAAAATTGTAAAACGAATCAAGTTACTCGAGTTCGACTTATGTTTATCTAGTTAAAAGATATTTCGATATTGGTTCAACATATAAATTAGCCAATTTTGTATATATTTTTGAACCCATTTAATTTTCTCAGTTAGATTCAATAAGTTTATATGCAATCTAGGTTTTTTAAGTTGTGATCGGCTTGACTAAAACTCGTTTGAGATCTATTTAAAAAATAAGTAAATAAAACTTAAACACATTTTAAAACTTGTTAAGTTTTTCAAACCACGCTTAAATAATCCATTACACAACTTGACTCAGTTCGTTTACAACCCTAAAGGTTAACTTATAAGCTAGCTTAACATTTTGAAATTTGTTAAGTTTTTCAAACTGAGCTTAAACAATTTATTACACAACTTGACTCTGCTCGTTTATTACAACCCTAGAGGTCAATTGATAAGCTAAAGTTTATGACTATTTTACTAAAAAAAAAAAATTAAAAGCAAAACTTAAATGTCTATGAAATGGTTGAAAATTGAAGTTTAGTAGAAAAATTAATTAATTAATTAAATAAGTTGATCCAAATGAGCATAGATGAAAAAAAATAAGTATAAAGAAGTTAAAGAAGTGCACACTTCTTTCACATTGACACAAATTTGAAGATGAGAAACATCTCCTTCCAGTTTCCCTTTCCTTTTCTAATTGCCCCAAAAACAAAAAAAAAAAAAAAAAAAAAACAAAACAAACAAAAGAGGAAGGGAGTGTTTTTCCTAAATAACACTATTTTTGAAAAGTATTCCCAATATAACACTTATGAAAAATTAATTCCTATTCTAATACTTTTCTTGTCACATCAGCTCTTATATTTAGGAAAAGTGCTTGAATTATGGACTTATACTTTTCTCTCTTTGTTTCTCTTTGTCTTCTCTCTCAATCATTCATGGAATTGTATTTGAAAAGTTCTTTCTTTTTTCAATCTCAGTCATATTTGATCCTCATTCAAGAAAACAAGAAGCAATCATTCAAAATAGAAACCGTACATAAATCATCCAAAGTTCTGCATAAACTAGAAGTTGGAATTATATTCCCTGTGCTTAAAAGCTAAAACCATAAATCATTCAAAATTCTGCATAAACTATTTATTCAATGGTTTCATGTACAAGATTCTTCCATGAACTAGAAGAAAGAGAACTTTCAATCTCTGTATGTGTTTGCGAGGGTGTAAAAATTATTATTGTCTCTATCCAAATTGTCATGAACGATGCAACAACTAATTATTGCTTTATGAGTAGATGAATCTTAGCAAAAGAGCTGGTTTCGAATGACCCTTCTTGTTGATTGCGATTACTACATGAATCATGATAAGAACTCATAAAAATTCTACAAAGCTTATTTCCATTTGGAAAAAATAAAAAAGTTCTAGATCAACTGGGTAAACCTCTAAACATTCAAATTCAAGCACTTTTCCTAAAATAAGAGCTGACATGGCAAAAAATAGTGTTACAAAGGGAATTAATTTTTTAAGAGTGTTAGATTGGAAATATTTTTTTAAAAATACTGTTATTTTAGCCAAAAACTCAAAGAAAGATGCTTGCAAGATGAATTCCAAAACTTGCTTAAACAAAAGTGTTAGGTCACTTGCAAAACAAACAAACCCTTTATCTTTCATTTTTTTAGCTAACTTATTTCCTTCTAATTATTTTTTCTCTCTCTCTCTTGCTGGTGCGTGTCGTAAGGGATTTGTTGCTAAATATTAAATTTTGAAACCTTTAACAATAAACTTAAACTTTTTTCTTGAAGGGAGAGGCAAATTCAATTCAAACATTTCTTAGTATAGAATTGGGACCATGTCATCTGCAAATTTTCAAACTATATAGCTTTTAGAAAGAAGTTTTTTCATTTTTTTTTCCTTACATATCCCAGAGTTTCTAGTTCACAACTTTTGGACCCAACTTTATTTTGACGAATCAGAAAACATCCAAAATTTTGCATTTGGAGTTCACTCCTTACTTATTATAACACATTTGATAATTCAAAATTTTAATTTTATGTGTTGATTAACTTTTATTTTTATTTTTTGGCCAAATTAGTTTCCCAAAATTTTAAATGTTGCCACTAGTATGAAATGCATTTTACGTCACTAAATTTTAAATGCTACCAAATTATAATATTATATACAATGATGATAATTTTTTTATTAGACCATGCCTTTTATTTTTTCTATTATTTTTTTTAGTAAGTTAAATATGATTTTGTCAATACAAGGAAAGGGAGGTTATTAACCCCGCTTTTGGTGTAGAATTGTGGCGTAGCCTAGTTGCTTTTATGTAAAAAAAAAGAAAAGAAAAAAAAGAGGAGGTTATTGCTAAAGCGACTGTTGCTTTAATTAGTTGTGTAGTATAAACACAACTTCTTGAACAATAAGGAAAACTTTTTGCAGTTGATCTAACTCCATCCATTCCAATGGGCCTTTCAATGTATTCATGGAACAAGGAATCCTTATAGCAGCTACAAGAACAAGGAGCCAAGGAGGAAACTTCCCATGGCCAGTTGCAAAATACAATTAGGAGAAACTTCATTGGCTACAAAAAAACATAAGACAGAGTGGAATCTTCATAGTAGCTAATATACAACATGAGAAACTTCGTTGCTACCTCCAACAAACAAACAAAATGAAAAATGTTTTGGATTTTCCTTACTAGATTATTTTTATGAAGCGTTTTCTTGAACTCTTGTTTACTTAATTTGGGAGTATTGTTATACATTTACACGTTAAATAAGAAGCGTGTTCCTAACTCTTTTTGTCGTGTGTTTTGTTTTTAATTTTTAATTTCATCTCATTTTATAACAATTGGCTTCTATCGACCAGGTGAAGTGAGAATTTAGAGCCACCACTTGCCATTGAGTAAAGGTTTGTTAAGCCGTCTCACATTTTTCAATGATTTTTATTTTGAAAAGTATACTTGATAAAACGTTCATATATGAAAAAGAGAATGTCTTTTCGAAGTTGAATCCACATAGGTCTCATGAATTAAAGAAAATGGGTTTGGGGTTTGGTTACAAATAAAATAGGTGTTAAGCACCCTACATTGACAACAATTGGTGCCAAAGTTATAGTAGTCTTTCACACAAGCTTGTTATCTTCGTTGTGAAATGAAAAAGTTAGTTGCTATGAAGAGATGTAGCCTATAAGTTGTTATAAATGTTGCATCCTTGTGGGAAAGCTAACCATGGTGGAAGGTCAGTACCAGGAATGGGTGCTTTGGGTTTTCAAAAAAAAAAAATTAAATTTTTTCTTAAATCTTAGGACAACATTTTGATTTTGAAAATATTTCGGTTTTAGAAAACATTTTGAAAAATCATTCACTGAAAAAGGGTGGTTCAAGACTTGTGAGAGAAAATATGTAATCACAAATGGTGTGTATAATCTAGGGACCCATGCGTCAAGTTCAAATTGACCTAAAAGGGCTAATGCAAGATACACGTTATTACCAATTGGGAACGTTCTTGCTCGTTTTTGGAAATAAGTAAGTAATGTAACAAATAGAGTGGGCTAAAGGCCCAACATGAAAGTACGTTATAAAAGAGAATGTGCTTATGAAAGAGTACGTGGGTAGGCCCAATGATTAACAAATAAAATGGGTCTAGAACCATGTGAGGCAATGACGGGGTAAAGGCCCCACATGAAATGAAAAGGGTGGGACTGATTGAAAGGAATAGTAGGGAAAATGGCAACGAAATTTAAAATTTAATATTGACTCCTGCAACTCATGTTTATGTTTTAAAACAACATTCATAGTAGGAGATTCAATAAATACCTTAAACACAATCCAAAATATCAACGTCTTATCTTTGAGTAGTCTATTTAATTCAAATCAACCTGTAAAATTACTCCTTTAAATTTACTTCACAAGCTATTTAAGCATACGACTTCTTCAAGTATGTACCCACACGAAAAAGAAAGTCCACCAATAAAATTGCTCTGTCATGTAGAACTTTATTTATTTTCCAATAGACTTCATCCCTATTCTACTAGGAAAAGAATGCTTATCCTGATCTTATTAATTTATAAAACAATTAGCTCTTAATTAAGAAAGAATTCCTAATTTACTCTTAATGAGGATTAGCTTGCTTTATTTTTTTGAATTTCACATTATTTCTATTGTGTGTGATCCTCTTAGATTCACATTTACTGGGTTGTAGAATGATTATAACTATTTATAATTTTAATTTAAATTAAAAACCTTTTTAATTCTTCTATAAGGAAATTAATTATTAAGGTATCTACAATCATGAGTAACATATAACACTATATCATGATCAACCTAGATTGTATGAATCAATGTTTTCAAATCTGGATCATTGACCAAACTAAAAAATGGACCATATCTTGAGGTTTGAGTCATTGGTTCAACCGTCGATTTAATCGGAATCAAACTCTGATGTCATAATTATGTCGTATATGTATATTATTTATTACAAATAATACTACAAATATATAATAAAATTACAAAAAGTACCTATAATCTAAAATTTTCTTAAATACTTCTTATAATGTATGTCATTATTTCTAAAGTAACAAAACATTATAAATGCGCAAAATTAAAATATAATTTAAAATACAGGTAGAAAATAATGACATATAACAATTTAAAGCAAATAATCTCAATATAATATTGTAATCTCTCAAAGGTAGAATTTATGGAATTGTTCAAGTGAAGACATACTTTTTTTTTACTCGTTGAAGACATCATCCTAGAATTCTAGTACAACCATTTTTACAGGCAAAAGCCATCTTACGAGTTAAACATATTTCAAAATTAATAGTTAGATGTTAGAAGTACAAACATGGTATTAAAAGTATCATACTAAACTCAATTCAAAAACATGATTGTTATGTAAAAGAGCACAAGTAGAGTCCAAACTCTAACTAAAATAAATCATAAGTCACAAACGCTAACTATTATAGCTTACGCATCAAAAGTCCGAGTTTAAGTACAAGCATAAATAAGGTTCAAATCTAAAGCAGATCAATGACATTACACCATTCTTAAAATAAAAACATGTAATAACCAATACACTACATCACATCGTAAAAAGCAATTTTTTTAGCCCAATTCCTTGAGAGACCTCAAGTGAACCAATCATCTTCATCCTCATCCTAATTGTTGCTCTTGCCATTTCTAACATCTCGAGGATTTGATTCATCATTCATATTTGCATTATCAAAAGATCCAAAGTGGATATAGTCTGCGGCCTCTAACACTACATAATCGTCGTCATCATCTGAAATAGTCATAACACATTAATGAAACAAGTATTTACCAATGATTATTTTAATAAATTGCCACATATTAATGAATAATTATTTACTAACCTTTTGGATAATGACATTGTCTCTTACTTCGTGGTGTCGAACCTTCTTCATAGAATATTTTTCTCCAACTCATTATAATCAAGAAGTTAAGGCTCTTTTTCTTCTTCAACAATCCAAAACTCGATTTGGTCAATGCTTTCATTGTCAACATAAAGTTTTACAAAACCACTATTTGTAAAACCAACTCAATAGAGTTAGAGTTTTTAGAAAACCACTCTTTAGAAAAACAATTGTAAAGAGTTTAGGGTTTTGAAAAAAAACTTAGGAGAGTTAGAATTTTTAGAAACCACTGTTAGAAAAAATAACTCAAAATAGTTTGGATTTTTAGAAAATCACTGTATAGAAAAATGAGTTAAAAAAGATAGAGTTTCTAGAAAACCAATATTTACAAACATTACTCAATAACTCAACAGAGTTAGGGATTTTAGAAAACTACTTTTTAGAAAAACAACTAAAGAAACATATGATTTTTAAAAAACTACTGTTTAGAAAAGCACCTCAAAAGAGTTAGTGTTCTTAGAAAATCACTATTTAGAAAAACAACTCAACTGGGTTAGGATTTCTAGAAAATCACTGATTGAAAAACAAATCAAGAGAGTGAGGGTTTTTAAAAAATTATGTTTTAGAAAAACAACTTAAGAAAGTTGAGATTTTTAGCAAAACATTGTTTAGAAAAAAAATAACTCAAAAAAAATTAGGATTTTTAGAAAACCATTGTTCTGAAAAACAATTCAAAAGAATTTGAGTTTTGAGAAAATCACTATTTAGAAAAACAAGTCAAGAGAGTTAGGATTTTTAGAAAACTACTAGTTAGAAAAACAAGTCAAGTGAGATACAGTTTTTAGAAACCCATTGATTCAAAAAATAATTCAAAAGAGTTATGATTTTTAAAAATTCACTATTTAGAAAAACAACTCAAGTGAGTTACGATTTTAGCAAACCAATAATTGAAAAAATAACTTAAAAGAGTTAAGAGTTTGACAAAAATCAATGTTTAGAAAAAAACAACTCAAGAGAGTTAAAGTTTTGGAAAATCACTGGTTAAAAAAACAACTCAAGAGAGTTAGTTTTAGAAAACCACTAATTGTAAAAACAACTCAATAGAGTTAGGGTTTTAAGAAAATTACTTTTTAGAAAAACAACTGTAGAGAGTTTAGGGTTTTGGAAAAAAACTTAGGAGAGATGTTCCTAAGAAAAAAAAAATAACTAGGAGTTACGATTTTTAGAAACCACTGTTAGGAACAACAACTCAAAAGAGTTTGACTTTTTAGAAAATTATTGTTTTAAAAAACTAGTCAAGAGAGTTAGGATTTCAGAAACTACAGTTTAGAAAAACAACCCAATAGATTTAGGGTTTTTAGAAAAAACATTGTTTAGAAAACAAGTCAAGTGAGTTACGATTTTTAGAAACCACTGATACAAAAAATAACTCAAAAGAGTTAGGGTTTTTAAAAAATTATTGTTTAGAAAAACAAATCAAATGAGTTATAGTTTTTAGAAAACCCTAATTGGAAAAACAACTCAAAAGAGTTAGAGTTTTTAAAAAAAAACACTGTTTAGAAAAACAATTCAAGAGAGTTAGGGTTTTAAGAAAATCACTGTTCAGAAAAAAAACAACTCAAGAGAGTTTTTTAGAAAATCACTGTGCCTAAAAACAACTCAAAAGAGTTTGAATTTTAAGAAAATCACTATTTAGACAAACAAGTCAAGAGAGTTAAGATTTTTAGAAAACCACTATTTAGAAAAAACAATTCTAGTGAGTTATTATTTTTAGAAAACCATTGATTGGAAAGATGACTCAAAAGAGTTACATTTTTAGAGAATCATGATTTAGAAAAATAACTTAAGTGAGTTACAGTTTCTGGAAAACCACTGATTGGAAAAACAACTCAAAAGAGTTAGAATTTTTTAAAAATTGCTGTTTAGAATAAACAATTGAAAAGAGTTAGGGATTTATAGAAAATTGCTGTTTAGAAAAAAAACAACTCAAGAGAGTTAGGGTTTATAGAAA
Source organism: Euryodendron excelsum (assembly GCA_033060915.1). Taxonomy (NCBI): domain Eukaryota; kingdom Viridiplantae; phylum Streptophyta; class Magnoliopsida; order Ericales; family Pentaphylacaceae; genus Euryodendron; species Euryodendron excelsum. Next base: position 12,772,275 of record CM065384.1, on the reverse strand, counting down.
ACCACTATTCTGAAAAACAACTCAAAAGAGTTTGGGTTTTAGAAAATTACTTTTTAGACAAACAAGTCAAGAGACTTAGGGTTTTTAGAAAATCAAAGTTTAAAAAAACAATTCAAGTGATTTACTATTTTTAGAAAACCACTGATTGGAAAGATAACTCAAAAGAGTTAGGGTTTTTAGGCAATTATGGTTTAGAAAAACAACTAAAGTGAGTTATGGTTTTTAGAAAACCATTGATTAGAAAAAAAACAACTCAAGAGAGTTAAAAGTTTTAGAAAAACACTATTTGGAAAAAACAACCCAGGAGCGTTACACTTTTTAGAAAACCACTAATTAAAAAAAAAAAAACAACTCAAGAGAGTTACGGTTTGTGGAAAACCACTGGTTAGAAAAAAACAACTAAAAAGAATTAGGTTTTCAGAAAACAATTGTTTGAAAAAACAACTCAAAAGAATTATAGGTTTTAGAAAACTACTGATAGAAAAAATAACTCGATAGAGTTAGATTTTTTTAAAAAATCACTGTTTAGAAAAAAACAACTCAAGAGAGTTAGGATTTTTAGAAAATCACTGTTTGGAAAAGCAACTCAAAATAGTTTGGGTTTTGGAAAATCAATATTTAGAAAAACAAGTCAAGGGAGTTGGGGTTTTTAGAAAACTACTGTTTAGAAAAACAAGTCAGGTGAGTTACAGTTTTTAGAAAACCACAGATTGGAAAAATAACTCAAAACAATTAGGGTTTTAGAAAATTACTATTTAGAAAAACAACTCAAGTGAGTTATGGTTTTTAACAAACCACTGATTGGAAAAAATAACTCAAAAGAGTTAGAGTTTTTCAAAAATCACTATTTAGAATAAACAACTCAAAAGGGTTAGGATTTTCAGAAAATCACAATTTAAAAAAAAAAAAACTCAAGAGTGTTAGGGTTTATAGAAAATCATTGTTCTGAAAAACAACTCAAAAGAGTTTGAATTTTTAGAAAATAATTATTAAGACAAGCAAGTCAAGAGAGTTAAGAATTTTAGAAAATCAATGGTTTGAAAAACAAGTCAAGTGATTTCCTATTTTTAGAATACCACTGATTGGAAAGGTAAATCAAAAGAGTTAGGGTTTTTAGAAAACAACTCAAGAGAGTTAGGGTTTTTAGAAAATCACTGTTTGAAAAAATAACTTAAAAGAGTTTGAGTTTTTAGAAAATTACTATTTAGAATAACAAGTCCAGAGAGTTATAATTTTTAGAAAACCACTATTTAAAAAAACAAGTCAAGTGGGTTACAGTTTTTAGAACTCAAAAGAGTTATGGTTTTTAGAAAATCACTGTTTAGAAAAAACTACTTAAGAGAGTTAGGATATAAGAAAACCACTATTTAGAAAAAAAACTCAAGAGTGTTAGTGTTTTGAAAAATCACTGTTTAGAAAAATGACTCAAGAGAGTTAGAGTTTTAGAAAATCAATGTTTGGAAAAATAACTCAACAGAGTTAAGATTTTTAGAAAACAACTTTTTAGAAAAACAACTGTAGAGAGTTTAGGGGTTTGGAAAATAACTTAGGGATTTTAGAAAACAACTTTAGGGTTTTGGAAAACAATTAAGGGGAGATAGGGGTTTTAGAAACCATTGTTCGGAAAAACAACTTAAAAGGGTTTGAGTTTTTAAAAAATCACTGTTTAGAAAAACATGTCAAGAGAGTTAGGGTTTCAAAAAACCATTATTTGAAAAAATAACTCATTAAATTTATGATTTTTAAAAAACCATTGATTGGAAAAATAACTAAAGTGCGTTCTAAAACCACTATTTAGAAAAATTACTGTAGAAAGTTTAGAGTTTTGAAAAACAACTTACGAGAGATAGGGGTTCTAGAAACTACTGTTTGTAAAAATAACTCAAAAGAGTTTGGGTATTTAGAAAATCGGTGTTTAGAAAAACAGGTGAAGAAAGTTAGAGTTTCTAAAAAAACCATTGTGTAGAAAAACAACTCAATAAAGTTAGGGGCTTTAGAAAACTGCTATTTATAAAAAAGCTCAACAGAGTTAAGACTTTTAGAAAATCACATTTTAGAAAGACAGTAGAAGAAACTGAATATTTATAGAAAATCATTGTTTAGAAAACACCTCGAAAGAGTTAGCTTTCTTAGAAAATTATTGTTTTGAAAAACAACTCAGGTGAGTTAGGGCTTTTAGAAACCACTGATTGGAAAAACAATTCAAGAGAATTAGTGTTTTGGAAAATTACTGTTTAGAAAACAATTCAAGAGAGTTAGAGTTTTAGAAAACCACTGTTTGGAAAAACAACTCAATAGAGTTAGGGTTTTTAGAAAACCATTGTGTAGAAAAACAAGTCAAGTGAGTTAGGGTTTCAGAAAACCATTGTTTAGAAAAATAACTCAAGATAGTTAGAATTTTTAAAAAATTATTGTTTAGAAAAAAAACCAACTCAAGAGAATTAGGATTTTAGAAAATCTCTGTTTGGAAAAACAACTCAAAATAGTTTGGGTTTTAAAAATTCAGTATTTTGAAAAACAAGTCAAGGGAGTTAGGGTTTTTACAAAATCACTGTTTAGAAGAACAACCTAAGTGAGTTATGGTTTTTACAAAACTACTGATTGGAAAAACAACTCAAGAGAGTTAGGGTTTTTAAAAAATTACTATTTAAAAAAATAACTAAAATGAGTTACCATTTTTTTAGAAAACAACTTATTGGAAAAACAACCCAAAAGAGTTAGAGGTTTTCAAAAATCACTGTCTAGAAAAAATAAATCAAGAGAGTTAGGGTTTTGTCTTCTCGTGATACTGAACTAGACAAGAAAGATTCTTGTCTAGGTAATTGTAATTACTACAAAGTCATTGTTAATATGCATGGTTTAAGTATTAATATACTTACCCAAGATCAAGAAATCATTGTCGCGCCCCGGTTTTTGGGTGTCCAAGGTCCTTTCGGCTCGGAGACCCTAAAGTACGAAACTTTATTATTAGAACTTGTCCTCCTAGAAGGACAAGTGCGACTAGGTTTGGAAATTGATTTGACTAAGGGCTTTTTAGAAAAATAGGAGTCGCCACCTAACTTGATAAAGGTGAGTTAGGGCACCTAAAACTAAGCGTTAATCCGAAGATTAAATTTAGAGTTTTTAAAAAGGGTTTTTTGAAAACTCCCTCAAGAGAAGGTTTTTAAGAAAATAGGTTATTTGGCAACCTTTGAAAATGTTTAAGCCCTTTTTGAAAATAACTTCATTTTGATTTTTCGAAAACAGAAATCTAAGGTTCGGGGGTTGGTTATGTGTAGGGAAGATATCCTAATATCATCACCCTACCCCGCTCTTTCGGTACCTACATATCTAGTCACCCTTTTGTTCACTCACTAGAATAACCGGTTACCATGGTCCACTTTATATCCACTTTTAGGAAAATGAGGTTTAGTCATCACTTTTTGGATGAATAATGCATGATGCAAGTTTTGGAAGAAGTTTGAAAATAATGGAGGTTTTGAAAGAGTTTGGAATAGAAACTTTGAATTGATTGGAACTTTTTTTTTTGAAAAAGGGATTGGGGTTGAAATAAAAGTTATGATCGCACCATTTTAGGTTACCTACGTATCTCATTTGGCGAGAATCAGGTCATTCGTAGTTCGGGCAAGAGCCCGATGGACAATAGGCGCATTAGGGCCTTTGGAAAGCTTGAAGACACATTGAGGTCTTTGAAAAAGTTTAAGACACTTTGAGATCTTTGAAAGTTGAAAATTCTTTGTGGTCTTGGAAAAGTTTAAGACACTTGGAGGCTTTGGAAGTTTCGACTTAAAATTGGATGGTGGAGTGTTTCTTGAAAATGTTTTTGGATCAACTTGAGGGAGTTTTGAAAAAATGCTTTGGCATGTCTCAAGAGAATTTGGAAGTGTTTTTGAAGCCTTGTTTCGAAAACCTTGGAGGCATGTTTTGATGAATTAATTTTTGAAAGTAGTTTTTGGAAAGGGCTAAGGGTTTGGAATCCTAATATGGACAACCTTAGAGGTTGTTCTTGATTTATCACTTGTCTTTAGAATCCCTAACCATGAGAGGGCTAGGGACACCTTAGGTTTGTGACTTTTTGAAAATATTTTTGGAAAAGTCTTGAATAGGGAATGTAAGAACATTTGAAGAGTTTATGGAGTTGGTTTTTGAAATCAAAAAGAGTAGGAGGTTTTGGAAAAAATAGTTTGAAGATTTGAAAGATCATTTAGAAAATGGTTCAAGAGTTGGAACCTTGAAGTGTACTAACCTAGGTTGAGTTTGCCTAGGGTTAGGGGTAACCTAAAGTTAACTAACTAGGGTTAGGTCAACCTAGGGTTAACTAACTCGGGTTAGGTTAACCTAAGGTTAAGATGACTTAGGGTTAACTAACTAGGGTAGGGTTGACCTAAGGTGAGTGAACTAGGGTCATGTTATCTTAGGGTCAAGTTAAGCTAGGGTTGGTCAACTAGGGTCAAGTCAACCTAAGGTCAAGTAACTAGGGTCAAGTTAACCTAAGGTTAGATTGGAGAATGGTCTTGAAAGTTGTTTTGATGCACTTTTGGAAAGAGTTTTGAAAACACAACATGATATGCAATGGACTTTGGTTGGTAACCTTTATGAAGATCATTTCCATGAAAATTTTGACTCTAGCCAAGAATATGGTTTATATGGTTGGTGATTGGAGACCATTCCAAGGAAGGTTTCCTTATGGCCATTATAATCAATATCTTGGCAAGAGTAATAGGGGTCAAAATTCAACATAATGATAGTGATTTTTGGAAGATCATTTTTATGCAAAGATGGAGAGAATGCATTTTTGAAATCATCTTTGGAGAAGGATTTTGAAAACCATTTTTTCAAAGGAACCATTCCATCAAGAGAGGGTTCATATGGCCAACAAAGGGGAGGCCACTCAAGAGAGGGTTCTATGGGGCCATTCCAACCACTAAACTTGAGAGAATAGGAACCATAGAAATCAAAGATCTTGAACATCATTTTTAGGCGATCATAAAGAGAAAAGGGAACCATTCTAACAATTTAGGGCTCCTATGACTAATGTAAAGGGAAACCACTCAAGAGAGGGTTCCATGGGGCCATTTTAACCACTAACTTTGAGAGAATGGAAACCTTGAAAATTAGATAGTTTGAAGGCAACTTTTATGCGAATTGAAATGCAATGATGCAAAAGTATGAATTAGGGGGTTGAGAGGGATTTTCTAAGGCATGACTCCTAAAATCTCATCCTAAGCTTCAAGGGGCCAACTCTTGGAACAATTTTTAAAGGACATGTAGAACTTGGAAATGTCATAAAATTAAGAACAATGCAAACATTGTGGAATATGGCAATAAACATAAAATGAAGCCAAGCATACAAGGCATGATCAAAATAATAATATGCAAGGGGTCATGATTCACATACAAGGCTTTTAGGCTTCACCATACAAACAAAGGGCTCTTAGGCCATACCATCTTAAAGTAGGCTAGTGAGAGGTCCCCCTACACGGTGGCTCTCACTTACTTTCCTCTAGGCATGATCTAGGAGCCCTCTTGGCTCAAGCATGCAAAAAAGAGGGGTTGAAGATGGGGATTAAAATAGAGAATAGCCTAAGTAGGGTAGGAGGGAGAAGAGAAGAGTGCGGAAGAGCACAAATATAAAAGGGATACTACCTTTTGCCTTCAACACTCTTGTAATCTTCAATGGATGTCTTGATTGGAGCTTGAGTGACTTCAAGAAGGCTTGAGAGGCTTAAGTGGAGTGTATAAGTGTGTATGAGGCTTTGTATATGAAGTGTATAGGCTTAGGAGAGGTAGAATCTAGCCTAAGTGTTGGAGGAGAGGAATATATGTAGAGATTCGAGTTTCTGGAGTGATTTCAGCAGAGTTTCGTATCAATTTCGGACCTGGAATATGCAAGGGGGGAGACCTCTATTTATAGACAATTTGGAACAGACCATGTGCATGTGCTACATGTGCAGGTACTGTTTCATTGCCAAAATAACACGTGGCACCCTATGTACTGGTTAAATCTCGACGTTGATCGAAAGTCGGTCGCTTTGAACAAAATTTGAGCCCATGTAGCATACACTCCATCACCGGGAAGATTCGCCCAAACTTTACCTCGATAATTGGGCCAACCGGGAAGGTTCTAGGGGAATCGATCACACTCGGGATGTTTTCCTAGTGCAACTGATGAACTTTCATGTTTTCGAAGAGTTTGAATTATGTTCAGAAGCGTGGGATATCGTCTTCGGAAGCATGCTAAAAAAGACACTTTTGTGGAGCGTCTGTGATACGCTCCGTGTGTGTTCGAAAGTAGCTGTTTTCATTTGATGTGATCGAGGCGTTCGCGAAGCGATCTATTTGATTGGACCGTTCTGATGGAAAGTGCTCTGGAAATACTTTTTAGAATTTTTAAATTTACGTATTTCTCAAGTCGTTTGACGGTGTGTTTTGATTAGGGAATCGAAGAAAAAGTCAACCTTGGCGGAGCGTCTGCGAGACGCTCCAAGGGTTGTTGAAAGTCATGGTTTGCACACTGTACAATGGAGGGCTTCGGGGGGCGATCTATTCGATCGAACTGTACCGATGGGAAGATTTATGGATGAGCTTTCGAGAATTCCCTGATTTACGCGTTTCTCAAGTCGGTTGACGGTGCGATATGATCAGGGAATCGGGAGAAAAGACAATTTAAGCGGAGCGTCTGTGAGACGCTCTAGGGACTTTTATCGAGTCATGTGAGTTTAGTGTCGCAGGGCGTTCCTTGGGTTAAACAAAGGCATGTGGTGAAATCCTTTACTCGAAACCCCAAGGCCGGTTCTGTTTCGGGGCGTTTTTGGCTCCCAAGGGCAAAATGGTCATTTTGTCCGGAGTTGGCTGAAAATGGTCAGGAATGGTCTGGTATATTGTGTTAGGCGTGTAGGGCTATTTAGGGATGGTTTTGAGAGAGTTTGTCGCCGTTCAGCGGGGTTTGTGCCGTGCTGAGTCGTTCAGGGGCAAAATGGTCATTTTGACCAGAGTGAGCCGGAATAGGACCGGATTTGGACCAAATGGCGTGCAGGGGACGCCTAATGGTTTGACAACATTTGGAAGGATGAACTTATCATTTTGAGGGATTTTGAACTATCCTAAAACGTGCCTAGAGGCCCAAAAGGGCAGGATTGGTCATTTTTCACCGAGTTGGGCTAGCAGGCCCCGGTGTTGACCTAGGTGTTAGTTCCCGAGACCGCCTGGTCTTGAAAAACTACCTGTGCGGTGTTGGTCTCTAAGAACGCCTGGTCTTAGAGAGCTACCTGTAGGGTAGTGTTGGTTCCTGAGAATGCCTAGTCCCAGAAAGCTACCTGGAAGGGTGGTGTTGGTTTCCGAGAACACCTGGTCCCGGAGAACTACCGAATGACGGACATTCTACATTGGTGGGCTAGCAGGTGCCAGAAGTGAACCGTCTGGAATCTTTGATGAGGTGTTGGTCCCCGAGATCGCCTGATCCCGGGAAGCTACCTGGATGGCGTTGGTTTCCGGGACCGCCTGGTCCGGAAAACTGCCTGGAATAATGGTGCTTAAGGCTCTAGCAGATCCTTGTGGGCCCGAGAAGTGACCAGCTGGTTGGATTGGAGATTGAAAGGCTCATCTTGAGCCTGCACGTGTTGTGATGTTGGAAATCAAATCCGGTCGGGCCGGAGATTGCCGAGCGGGCAAAAATAGGGTGCTTACAATCATTATAAAAATTTTAGATCAACTTCTTGATACAACAATGAAAGCTATGTTTATTTTTCTTATAAGAAGATTTGGATTTAGAAGAAGATTTCTTCTTTCCTTTAGATTTAGTGTGACAATCTGGAGGAGGTTTGGACATATCCATGGCAAAATTATTATAGAAATCTCCAAGTTGAGATTTTTCAGTACGCCTTTGCTTTTTAAGCTAACTTTTTAGCTTATTGTCATTACATATAACTAATTCTTCCTGGATATATGTATCTATAGGACTATCAAAAGAATGATTAGAATAAGGAGTATAAATTCTATCATTTCGATCCTTAAGAGCTTTTTGACTTTTTAGGCAAAGAGAAAGGGAAGACCATCAATAAATTTAGACTTCCAATGATTACTATTAGCATCTAGAAGTTGCATAACTCGACTAAGCAAAACATCCTTATGCCACCTAAAATGGGTAAGGGTAAGACATCTAAGATTTTGAACAAGTGTCCTAATGTTTTCATTATTACTAGAGTATCTTTCAGTAACATGCTCACATATGGCTAAAATCAATGTATAAACTGATTGTTCAGTGATCGTAACATGGTTAGGATGCATTGGGGTAGGAGAAGGTTCCTGTTTAACTGCATCTATTATTTTAGCTTTTGCAGTAGGGGAAAAATAATTATTCCACCATCCTTTAATGGTATTAGTAAATCCACTAATTATCATTTGGACTATAGCTTTATCACTATTGCCTCGTTGTTTACAAATAGTGCTATACATACAGATACAATGATACATATCAAATATCTATTTATCTGTAAGACCATCAAGATTCCATTCATAGATGGAATTTCCTTGATAATAATTTTGAATAAAATTATCATTTTCTTCAAACAATACATTCTGAGGGGTAGGTCGTTTATAATAATAATGTTCTAAACGCCTAGGTTTAGCCTTAATTTTATTAACTGATTCAAAATGATAAATATTTTCATCTTGATCAGAAATATCTTGATTAGATGATTTTACAAAAAGAGTAGAAATTTGAAAAAATTGTAATTTCTTTTCTAATACAGAAACAAATTCATCTGTGGATTCTAATTTGAATCCTTTAACCTCCATAGGGGGTTGTAAGGTAGCTTTGGCTTCCTTAGAAGGTTTAACCTCTTGAAGTTTCATTTGAGAAATCTTCGCGTGCAGTTGATTTAGCTTATGATCTAGATGTAACAATTATTGACCAGTGGTTTGCAAATACAAATTAGTATAATTACTTTGTTTAAAAGCTTGATTCAACTCTTTCATAGTGATAGACACTAATTCAACCACAAAAGGTTTCACATAAGCATTAGCCTCTAAAACTTGAGAAGTTGAGGAACTAGTAATTTTTAGAGGTTCAGCAGGGGAAAAAAATAGAATGAATAACATATCCAGTATCTGTCATCCAAGCCTTTTCTTCAAGTACATTGATATAATGAGTTTTCACATAATATTGAAGAAACCATGGAACAAAATGGTCTAATTGTTGAGTATGACTCAAATGATCAAAAGATTGATTCTTATAATTTTGTAATTCAATAGAACTGAAGCTACAAAAATACCAATCACAAAAAGGTTTATAATATGGTTGGAATAATTCCTTATTAAGGATTGCTCTTGTTGACTTCTTGGACTTAAATCCATTAAAGATGAAAATCCATTTTAGAGGCATTAGGTATTTCTACTGAAGGTTTAGGGATTTCATGAGGGATCTGTTGATCAGAGATCCTAACAAACTCAATATTATCAGAAAGTCTAGAGGTAGAAACTCTAGATGTTTCTAGAAGAGAAATCTTATAAGGAATTAAAGATCTAGTAGAAGAAGATCTAGAGATCTTGATCGTGTTCCTTGAGAGGATCCAGAAGTAAATCTTACCTCTATATCTCCTTCAGGGGTTTGGATGATTTGATCCAATTCTTCCTGAATCAAAGGAGTGGGTGGAACAGCTTGTTGAAGCTGCCATGCTTCTGGAAATTGAATTTCATCCCAGGTGATCTGACAATTAGTATCTATATTAGAGTTAAGAAGATTAGATTCAATTACAATAGTATTTCCAAAGGGACTAAATAACTTACAATTAGGGGTAAGTGTGTGAAGGACTTTAAAATAAATTATATAACTGAGACACAGTGGCTTAGATACTAGTTTAAAATTACATGAAGTATAGAGTTTGCTTCCAAATTTTTTGATGATTTTCTGATGAAATATTGGACAAAACTCAATTATAAAGATTTTTAAGGAGTTTAAATTATATTAATCCATATTATAAAGATCTTGCAAAAGACTTTGCTATCTTATATGATAGATTAAAGAAAACTCATTCTCCACGGACTCTAAATCATACTTTGGTTGTTCAAAAAATCAAGGTTAAGGTTAAAAATCTTCCTTGTTTAACTCATGTTAATTCTGCATAGTTTAAAATTGTGCAAATAGATGCCAGCCATATTGGTTATGGTGAAATTCTTACTCAGGTTATATTTGATACAAAAAAGTAAATCTTGATAAGATATGCTACTGGTAAATGGACCCTCGCACATCTCAAATATGCTGTTGTTCAGAAAGAACTTCTTTCTATTGTTAAATGTATTTCTAAATTTCAAGATGATTTATTAAATAAAAAATTTCTATTAAAAATAGATTGTCAAGTTGTAAAATATATTTTCAGCAAAGATGTTAAATATGATGCATCTAAGCATATAATTGCTCGATGGCAAGCACAATTATCAGTGTTTAATTTTGATATAGCTTATATCAAAGGGAAAGATAATTCTCTTCTTGATTTTCTAACTTGTGAATTTTTACAGGAATGAATCCCTATGATCGTGGAAAAGGAAGGGAAAATAACCCCAACCGAGGACGAGGAAGGAGAACTAACCCCTTCAAAGCTCGCAGTTCTACCAAGGCCTCATCATCTGGAATTAAACTAGAAAAAGTTACAGTTATACCTGTAACTGACCCTCTTTATGAAAAAATTCAACAATTAATTCCACAAGAGTGCTAACAAAGTGGTTCTCCAAGAGGTAATACCGAAACTGAAGCATCATATGCTCAAATGGTGGAATCTTCTTTATTTCACTCACTGGCCCCTATTAAATTGCCATTTATAGATCATATTTTGCATCTTGAACCTATTGATAGTCAATAGGAAAATGATCCATGGTATCTCATGGATAAATATTTTTAAACATTTTTTTTATCCTTTTGGAAGTCAAAAATTCTGATCAGCCATGCAAATAATTTTGGAAATGACTGATTCCTGTGACTTCACCAATTTTTATTCAAATATGACAACCAAAGTTGGTACTATCAACTTTTCTAAATGTTATATTAAGAAAATTATTTTTCCTTATGAATGGGGACTAGTTCCTTATAATAAGAAAAATTTTCTTCTTGGTGACGTTTGCCATACTTACAACTACTGGGATTATGTCCAAGCTTTTACATGGGCTTTTTACTATGAAAACCCAAAAAGGAAACACTTTTGGTGGATTAAATTAAATCCACAAATTTATAAAAAAAAGGATGGCTTTAATGGTTTTATGTTTGGTGGAAAAAATTTGATCCACTTCATACCATTTTACCTGAAATTGTCTAAGAACAATTGGGCCTTTGGGCTACATATTCGTCCCAAATCAACAAAATGGACCCAGCCCATTATATGGTTGGATCCAATCTTTTACATTTTTTCACTAAATTCGGGATACCCTGGCTTTGGAAATGGACTCCTATTGTAAAAAAAGACCAAGATAATCTTCTTTGTCTCTATCATCAATTTCATATTGGAAGGTGGTCCAAAATGGACAAGGGTTTGGACAAAACTGTAGTAGAAATAGCTGCTATTGTAAAGGATTATCAACAAAGATTTGAGTTCTAGCGATCTCAATCTTATCCTCCTACATCCAAATTGGATATTATGAAACATGCACTAAAAATGCAAAATCCTCTCATGAAGGATAAAGAATTAATGTACAAATGTTTGTACCAATTAAAAGGAGAATTTTTGGTCACATTCAAATTTGAATTAGATTCTGATGACAAGATGAACTCCTAATCCTCTCATCACACCTATCTAGCAGGAGAATCCCAAGATCCCTATGACGATGAACATGACTCAGATCCTACTTCGACCACAGAGGATCTTTTTGATGCTATGCTCAAAATTATGGCTAAGAAAAAATCAAGAAGACCTCGCTCTCATGCCTCGTCAGATAAGGTTAAGGATGACAAAAAGTAGCCATCCCTTTCAGTTGTTGTACTAAACGACAAGAAGGCATCTTGCCTTTGACGCAAATGGCCATTGTTGGGAATTTATACTAAAAGACATGCTTTGTGTAATGGCTTTAGTAATTATTAATAAATTAGTTATTCCATTTTAATGAGAATTTGTGTGAGAAATGTTTGCATTGCGTTATTTATTTAATGATTATGCATGTTTGTCTTTTATTCTATATAGTAGATGATTTGGTGTATAGAGTACGACTTACACACCGAAGATCAGATCATCGATTTTTATGGAATATAAGTTTATCATTCACAGTCTTAGATGGAAATGAACATACCATCAGTAGGACTGTAGTACAAGGTTTTAATAGGTCTGTCTTGACTATGGGGAATGGCATAGTTCCAACTCCTTGCACTAGTACACTTTGTGTGTATTGAACAGGACCGTGTTGAGGTAATTGTTTTTATATTGACTATATAAAACAATTAATATCTCATGATTATTATGAGTGCTTATACTCTTAATCCTAATATAATAAATAGACACGTGCATGTAGTATTTATTGTTTTGATTCACAGAAGACTAAGATTCTTTGTGGGTCAATAAACTCAGTGAGTTGGACAATAACATTACGTGTATGGTTAATATTTATTATTGATGGAATCCACGTTCCCGTATAGGGATTGATGATACCGCCTTGAGGAAACTTATAAGTTTTGATTATGTCAAACCTTGCAGGTGGATTATGAATCCGACATATCAAATAAGTTAGGTGGAAGGTCTTAAGGAATTAAATAAGTCTATTAAATTTAATTGTCAGTAATTTAATTTAATAGACGGGTATCTGTAATCTTAACGTGGGGAGATAAATAAGTATCTAATAATATGGAGCTCGAAATATAATTTCTAGTATAACAGGGAGTGCAATTATAATTTGTTAGTGGTATAAATTATAATTTACGTAAAAAAGGATTAATCCTGGTTGGATTAGGAGTCCTTATTTGCGTAGGAAGCCCTAATTATACTAATCTTACAGTCTCTGTTGTAGCCTATATATATACACGCTCTAAGAGCTGCTAGGGTTACACTCTGCACATAAATAAGAGATATACATTTTTGTGAGGAAGAGAAACCCTAGCAGCGGAGAGCCCACTCTCTGTAGAGCAAGACGTGTACGAGGAATACAGTAGAAGTCCGAAGGTTAAGTTCGAGCGGTTGCTTCGTGCTTAGTGCTGATTCTTGTTATTCGAGATCAAGCTAGAGAGATCTCGAAGGTATGATTCTAATCATGTAGATTAGGCTATGGTAATCAGATCGGATTTTTGGTAGTATGCGTATACACTATAGCTAGGTCGTGGAAAATTTCGCAGTCTCCAACAGCTAACCGACTCCAACTCATCTAGGACCCACCACCATTATGCCTCTTTGCTTTAATAAAGTAACTTTTGACTTTTGTAGAAAGTTGTTTTGTATTTGTCGCCTGACTTCTAATTGTAATTTTGGATTCTGGAACAGTTCTTTTTTTTTTTTTTGTCTATAAAAGGGATCCTTCACCCATTTGTTAAAGGCATCACACATTCACTCCCTCTCTTTCTCTTGTTAATATACTCTATGTTTTTCTTTCCTACAGTACTTTATTTGGTAAGATTCATCTTGTGTGTTATTGTTGTTGCATTGTTGTTGTGTTGAATTATAACATATACCTAGGCGGAATTGATATCAGAGCCATGACTTTGTTCATGGTACCGTAAATTGAGGTATGTAATTCTAAATATAAAGTTCGTATATACAATTTATATGAATTATTGTGAGCTCTTGTCAGTATTTGCCTATCTGAAAAATCATTTTCATAAGGGAGAGAGACAATATGTCTCTTTCGATCCCAAAAAGTATTAGGATGATATCGCGCCCAAATTTTTTGCGCTCGAGGAATACACACACAAGCGGAAAAAATACTATATTCTCTCGTTAGAACTCATCCTCTTAGAAAAATGAGTGTGACTAGGTTTGAATTGAAAATTGATTTGAATAAAGGGCTTTTGAAAAATATTTGGAGTAGCCACCTAACTTGATTAAGGTGAGTTAGGTCACCTAAAAAGTAAGCACAATTCGAGGATCACACTTAGGGTTTTCGGATAACGATTTTGAAAATATCTCCTCAAGAGAGTGTTTTTAAGAAAACAGGTTGTTTGGCAACCTTTGAAAAATAATTAAGCCCTTTTTTGAAAATAAACTCCATTTTAATCCTTTGAAAACAGTAATCCTAGGTTCGGAGGTTGGTTACGTGTAGGGAAGACTCACTAAGCCATCACCCTACCCTGCCCTTGCGGTACCTACATGTTTATTCACCCTAGATTTATCCATCAAAGTCTTCGATTAATACATGTCCAAAACTATCCACTTTAGAAAAAGAATATTTAAAAAAAAAAATTTAACATGATGTATGATATGCAAATGCAATAGAAAGATTTTGATTTTGAAAATAGATTTGAAAAGAATAATTAAAGTTTGAAATTGGAAAGAAAGTTTTGGAAATTGAAATTGAGGATTGAAAGTAGATTTTTAGAATCGGAATTTTGAAAACAGTTATGAAATTAGAGATTTGAAAAATGTTGTAGAATTAGAGATTTGAAAGAAGTTGTGATCGCACCCATGAGGGTTGCCTACGTATCCTTTTTGAGAAATCAGGTCAGTCGTAATTCGGACAAGAGTCCGATAGAAAATAGAAGATTTGATTTGAAAAAGGAATTGAATTGAAATTTGGATTTGATTTGAATTTAGAATAGAGGATCGGAAATTGGAATTTGGGATTGAAAAGATTGGACTTTGATTTGGAAAGATAGAACTTGGAAGAAAGATTTGGATTTATGTTGGAAAGATTGAGATTTGGGAAACCTAGACTTAGGAAAAGATTGGATTTAGGAAAGATTCGAATTTGGAAAGTTTCATGTTAGGAAAGTGTTATTTTAGAAAAGTTTTGAATTAAGAAAGTTTCATTTAAGGAAAGTTTTGAACTAGGAAAGTTTTCGAAATATGAAAGTTTTGGTTTAGGAAAGTTTTGAAATAGGAAAGGTTTTGAAATAAGAAAGTTTTCATAATAGGAAAGATTTGAAATAAGAAAGGTTTCGTTTTAAGAAAGTTTTGAAATTGGAGAGTTTTGAATTTGGGACGTTTTGAAATAGGGAAGTTTAGAATTTAGGAAGCCTAGGATTTGGAAAGGTCGGGATTAGGAAAGATTCAGAAGTTTAAAGTTTAAGGAAAGATTTAAATGTTTAAGTTTGGGAAACTTAAAGCTTAGAAAAGTATGAGATCAGGAAGAAGTAGGAAAGGTTTAGGTTTGGAAGGATTGAGATTCCCATTTCCTAAAAAAAAAGGACTGGATTTTGTTTCTAAAAGAGGTGTTTTGATTTTGTTTCCAAAAACGGAGGATAGGATTTAGTTGCCTAAACGGGGGGTTGGATTTGGTTTCCAAAAGAGAAGATTAGATTTGATATGGGTTTGGAAAGATGATGTTTAGAAACCCTAGATTTAGAAGACTATAGTTTTGATGTCGAAAAAGGGTTTTGGAAACTTATAATTTACATGTAAAAAAAAGAGATTTTGGAAACCTAGGTTTTAAGGTAAGATTGAAAATCATGTTTTTGAGAAAGGAAATTAGGGTTTCCTAATTGTGGGTTTTAGGGTTTGACTTGGGATCTAAGGAAAGAGATTTTGGAAAGTGAGTTTTTAGAAGGGAGATTTATGGAAGGAAATCCTAGAGAGGAGTTTTTAGAAAGTGAATTTGGAAGAGAGTTTTTGGAAGGGGATTTTTTGGAAATCAATACTTTGAGAGAGTTTTTGGAAAGAGATTTTGGGAAAGAGATTTTTGAAAAGAGTTGTTTAGGAAGGAAACTTAAGGAGCGTTTTTAGAAAGTAAACTTTGAGGAGAGTGTTTTGGAAAGGAGTTTTAAAAAAGAGTTTTTGAAAAATAGATTTTTGGGGAGAGTTTTTGAGAACAATTTTGGAAAGGAATTTTGAAAAGGAGATTGGAGAGAGTTTTTAGAAAGTATGTTGGAAAAGAGATTTTTTAGAAAGAGAGATTTGAAAAGGGAGTTTTTGGAACGCTCATAAAAATATCTCACTTTCCTAAAGCGATTCTAACTATAAGAAGATTAGAACCACTCTAAGATAGTGGTTTTGAAAACAACAAGGAGTTGAAAATATGGACCATATTGGTCACCTTAAATATGACACTTTTCCTAAAGCAACCCTAATCACGAAAAGGCTAGAATCACCCTAGGATTGTGATTTTGAAAATAAGTTTTGAAAAATAAGGTTTTGATGCAAGTTTGAAAACAATGTTAATGCAAGTTTTGAAAACAAGTTTGAAAACGAATTTTAGCATAATGCAAGATCATGATATGCACAATGCAAGTTGGGGTCGTGAACATACAAGGTTAAATACTTCACCACATAATCAAGGGGGCCGAACCCACGTGGTCTCCAGTTAGACTAAAAGAAAACCCCCGACACGGTGACCTTCCAATAGCCTAATCCTACACATGGATCGGGAAGTCTCTTGTTTCAAGTGTGCAATAAGAGGGGGGGGGGGGGGGGGGGGGGGGGGGGGAAAGAAGAGGGGGGATTAAAATAGAAAAAAACCCAAGTGGGTTCAGAGAGAGAAGAGAGAGGGGAAAAATGCGTAAACTTAAATAGAGATCCTACCTTGTGACTTGTTTATTTTGCTTTGCTTTGTGTGCTTTGCTTTTCTTGCTTCGCTTCGGTCTTCGATTCAGCATTCGTCTTGATCTTTAAGAGCTTCAGTTTGCAGCACTTCAAGTCTTCAATGGAGGCTTTGGAGGCTAGTGTATGAGTGTATATAAGTGTGTAGGAGGCTAGGGTTTGTGTATGGAGGCTAGGGTTTGGAGAACCTAAAGGAGAGTAGGGTTTAGAGAAGCTACGAGCTCTGTATATCGAAGAGTAGGGTTTTTAGACTGAGTTTGCGGACCTCTTTCATGCTAGAGGAGGCTCTGTATTTATAGAGAGAAGAATGACCTGGTGCTTGTTGCAGTGGCGCGAAGCCAAAAAACCTTCTGGTGCCACTAGGAGTGGCGCCAGCCACTTAGGAAAGTTTTAAGGTCGGCAAACATTGTATCTTCAGAAGATTTGGGCACCTGTACTAGTGATTACCATACAATTTTTAGCCTGGTTTCACTAGGAGTGGCTCTGGAAGGTCCGGGAAGGATTTGAGGGACCAGGAATGGCCTGGAAGGCCGAAAAAGGGTAGGAACCCTTAGAATAGGGTCCTGGGGGTAATGGATTTGAAAAAGGATGTCAGGGTTTGTTAGAAGGGTTGATTGGGCCATTAGGGGCAAAACGGTCAACTGGATCGGAAAACTACCGGGATGGATTCGGAATGTCCCAGAAGAAGACTCGAGCCGGTGTGGTCGAAAAAATCGACTGGCCCACCAAGGGCAAAACGGTCATTTTGCACCAGGTTTGCTGGAATTGACTTGGAATGATCTGAAAAGATAATGAAAGGTCGGGAATACTATAAGAAGCATTCTCGGGAGGTTACCGGTTTGATACCCAAGGCCGGTGTGGTTCCTGGAGCGTTCGGATGCCTAGGGGCAAAATGGTCATCTTGACCGAAAAGTTTCGAAATTGGCCCGAAACTAACTAGAAGACAATCTTGGAAAGGTGGACTTAACATTCTGAGGACTTAGGTACTTTATCGAGAAACGTGCTGGAAATGGCCCTAGGGGCAATTTGGTCATTTTTTTACTGGAGTGGGCTAGCAGGCACTAGTGTTGACCTGGGTTTTGAGTGTTTCTGCCACTTTGACGGAGGTCCCGTGATATAAGGGTTTGTTGGCAATTCCCTATATCGACTTGTTTACGAGTACTTCCGCTACTCTGACGGTTGCGATATTTGCGAGTACTTCTGCTACTCTAACGGTTCGCAATCATTCCCGGAACTGCCTGATCTCGGGAAGCTGCGAAATGGACTTAGCGCTTGAGGAATCAACTTTCTCGAAAAGCGTGCCGAAATGGACATTTCTGCATTGGCGGGCTAGTAGGTGCCAAAGGTGGACCGTTCTACCATCTAGGGGACTTAGGGTCTCATCCCGGTCGACGGGTTTGAAGGGACTTACTGTTCTGTAGAGTTTACTCAGAAATGTGCCGTATCGGAGGGTCTTACCAGCCTGAGGAATCAACTTTCTCGAAAGGTGCGTCAGATTTAATTGGAATTAGAATTGGAATTGGGAATGGAATTGGAAAATGGGACTTACCGTCTTCAAAAAGACGTGCCTATTGGAATTGAACCGAACAATGCCCCAAGGGCATTTTGGTCATTTTGCCTCCATTTGGGCCCGGCGGCCCGCGAAGTGGTTTGATTGATGGGATTAGGCTTGAAAAGTTGATTTTGATTGGAATATGTCCTTATTGACTTGAGTACAAGTCTGGACGGACTGGAGTTTGCTGAGCAGTAAAAAATGAGGTGCTTACAGCTGCCCCTCTTTTTCTGTCATTGCTTGTCGGAGACAGAAAACGATAGAGTAAGAGTCCCATGTTGACCGTGAGGCGGTCGGAGGGACGAACTTTGGAAATTTTGGAAGACGGGATTGTAGAAACGAAATATTAGGCCCAAAAGGCCTTTGAAATCGAGTTTTAGTGGGAAAAAGGGTAAAACTGCCCAGAATTGGCAACTGCCGCCACTAGCAGTGGCGCCTTTGGAAGAAATGGCTTGGCACCACTGCTAGTGGCGCTAGGCTTGGGAACAAAACCAGAAACATTTCTTGTTCGAGTACTTGCGGAATTTTGAAGAGTTTGTGAAAAATCGAGAGGCATTGTGAGGAAACTGACTTAGACATTGAAGGAGCATCTCCTAGGGACCCCGGAGGATTGCCGGAAGTAGACCCCGTCGCTGAAAAAGTCGCCGGAAGAGAAGATTTCGCCAGAGAACTCCAAAAGGTGAGTTTTCAATTTTCTGTTGATTTTGATGTGTAGACTTCCGTTCGAGTTATGTGAACAGTGAAAATTGATGTTTTGATATGTTTTGAACACTGTGGTGAAGTTATTTTTGCGTTTTGATACTTGTTTGACTGAATTTGAGTGATTTTGCGTGATTATGTGAAGGGGTTTCTGTAGGAATTGGGGGTTTGTGCTTACAGACTTGGGTGTTTAGTTTTTTGGCTAGATTTTTATATTATTTGTCTTAGAAAAATGTGTTTAACAACTGTATGAAGTTTCGTGATTTTTCGAAAGCGTTTGAATTTTTTGATTTTTTGAAAAATAGAGAAAAAACTTAGAAAAATAGGAAAAATGGAGAAAATTGAGAAAGGGAGTTTAAAATTTAGAAAAATGTTGGAATATTTTAGAAAACATTTGAAATGATTTTGAAAAATTTTAGGATATCTTTGAACACCATTGATTTATTGAAAAATGAAACGAGTCTTTTGGAAAGCTTGAGAATTTTGAAAGTGTGTGCAGGTGATGATGCTATGTGATTGTGATGTTTGTAGAGGTCACGACTTGTGTTTTGTGTTGATGTGGTGGGTGTTGTAGGGACCATTTTTAAACGAAACTCTGTTGAAATTTTTAGAATTTGGAAAAGAGTTGGAAAAAGTTTTGAATAAAATCTTTTTAAGGGAAAAAGACAGAAAACCCTAGAAATTTTAGAAAACTTGTTTTAACTTTGAAATTGACAAATCAAAATGTATAGGAAATTCATTTTGATTCGAAACTTGATCCTTTAAATCAAAATGTGTAGAAAATTCATTTTGAGTTGGAATTTGACTTTTTAAATCAAAATGTGTAGGAAATTCATTTTGACTTTAGAATTGGATTTAAAATCAAAATGTATAGGAAATTCATTTTGACTTAGAATTGGATTTAAAAAATCAAAATGTGTAGGAAATTCATTTTGACTTGGAATTGGATTTAAAATCAAAATGTGTAGGAAAGTCATTTTGACTTGGAATTTTGAATTTTTAAAAATCAAAATGTGTAGAAAATTCATTTTGACTTGGAATTGGATTTAAAATCAAAATATGTAGGAAATTCATTTTAGCTTATCATTTGAAATCTTTTTATTTATTTATTTATTTTATTATTATTTTTAACTGTATGTACCGTATGTTAATACCTCTTACCTTGGCTTACCTTTTCAGGATGACAGATGCGAGCGATGATGGTTCTGGGAGGAGACGCCGCTTCGGGAAGGCGGCTAGGACAGATTTTGTTAGCGTCTCTAGTCGTTCTAGGGGTAGTCATCGATCCACTGGACGGGCCTCTTCCAGTCAGGGCAGATGAGGGTGTAGACTACTTGTTGACCCCTTTTCTCCAGTTGAACAGGCCTTTGCAGAAGATATTGGTGCTGAGGAGGGGTTATCGGGTCTTGGTGACCAGGTGGCTGGTTATGGGAGAGCCTCCTCTAGACATAGGTAGACAGATGCTGATTTGGGTGACCTGGAGGTACTGGACATCCCACCGTTAAGGGATTATCACCCTAGTGTATATTCTAGACAGCATTTGCCCCTTCCGCGGGTACACACAGCTTTTAGAGGGGCTGTTCATCAGGTCTTCGTGACCATGCAGCGGGCTACCTCATCATATCGTGATTTCTTGGCTGAGATTGGATTTGGAGCTTTCATGGGATTACAGGCTAACTGCCTGAACAGACATCTCGTACTGGTACTGATTGAGCGGTGGTTTGGAAAGACAGGGGCCTTCCATTTTGTTGGCTTTGAATTGGGTCCCACCCCCTTGGATAGGGTGATCATCACGGGGCTTTCCTTCATCGGCCGACGGATCACTTTACAGTCGGTCAATCGAGGCGAGGCCTGCATTCTGCTAGACTTGCCCCCTCCCGAGCGTTCTGCTTTCCCAGTTTCCTGGCTCAGCCGGGATGATGGTACCTTTGCTGTTGAGCTCTCCCCTACTCAGTGCGACATCATGAGACGGGGACTTGTTCTGTATATCATTTTCAGCTGCTTCTACAATAACAACAAGTCGCTTGTGCATTTTCGGTTAGTGAGCATAGTAGCTAATCTTGGGGCTTTATCTGAGTTAGATTGGGGGTCCTTCTCCTTTGGCTGCTTCCTTCGATCGATGCGGATCCGGACTTCTTCCCGTTGGGGCAACATGACTAGTTTCTGGCCCTTTCTTATCTGGTGGAGCTACGAGTATCTGCCTGTTAGTCGCCCTGCAGTTATTGAGGATGAACTTTATCCTCACGCTTTGAGGTGGGCTCGTGACCGAGTGGCCTAGCGATCGTAGATTATTGACTTTGTGACACTGCGGGTGAACTTGGAGTTGATTGAGGTGAGAGACGGGACTTGGCGGCCCTTCATTGGTTCAGTTCATTATGAGACAGTGCGGTACTTAGTTCCGTTGTCCCTATTGAGGGTTGCTTTTCTCAGTGACAATACTTGGGAGTCCTATCTAGGAGAGTGGCACAGGCGGTAGTTTTATGAGGAGTTTCGATCAGCAGGAGCTCCGTCGGAGTATATGTTTGGAGCCTTGGTGGCGGGAGTGCCTATCCCCTATCAGGAGTGCTAGCCAGGTGCCGAGTTCTTGCTTCCTCCAGACATGGACTACGCTGCACACTTCGAGGCTCATTCTGTCGGTGTCTTCACCTGGTTTGAGGTCGTAGTCGGCGGATACACTGTGGGCTAGGAGGTGGTTGACTTGTGGCATCGTACCGGAGGATATGTGCCCCAAGCTGAGTTTGCTGCTGTGAGGAATTAGTGGGATTGATCCCAAACGGAGCGAGATCAGTATCAAGCAGAAGTGGCTTCCTTGACGGATCGGATAGCTCAGATGGGAGGTGGCGGGGTATGTCGTCTTTTCTCTCCTTCTTTTTGCTCTGCTGTTGTTTAGTTTTTCTTTTATGTGGCTGATTTCGGTTCTATCTTCTCTGCAGGATGCTGGTGCTTCGAGTAGTTATCCATCTCCTCTGATGCCGGCTTTCGGGAATTTCGATCCAGATGACATTGACTTTAACCTTTGACAGATGCCCCTTATGGAGACTTTGATCTTCTTTTGCCCCTTATCACTGAGATGTATTTACGTTAGACAGTTTTATTTTGTAAGTTTTGTACAAAGATGGATATTTATGGTATTTAGATGCATGGATAGGCAGAGACATTTATGATTGTATTTTTTTCCAGCTAAGTATATGATCTGATACATGTGTAGAAATGATGATGTTGTATATCTATTACAGGGGTTGACATTAAACTGTGTTGGTGATTTCTATTTCTACAAGGAGTTATATCGTATGTATGCAAAGCTCATGTCAAATTTTTTTTTTAAAAAATATATGCACATATTAGAAATACATTAACT
This sequence comes from Euryodendron excelsum, assembly GCA_033060915.1. Lineage (NCBI taxonomy): Eukaryota > Viridiplantae > Streptophyta > Magnoliopsida > Ericales > Pentaphylacaceae > Euryodendron > Euryodendron excelsum. The sequence continues at coordinate 12,750,011 of CM065384.1, read as the reverse complement.
AATAGAATGACAAGGGGTGCTGTTGAACTTGTAATCTTCAGAATGTAACTTCTTCCTTTTTGGGGGGGCTTGGCTGCTCCTTTGGCTTGACCTTACCCTGACTGGATGATAGCATTTCGTAACTTTCTCAACCTTTTGACTGCCTCCGATTCTCTGTTTCAGGGTTAGTGTATGGGATTATTGGGCTGAAACTCTCGACTCTCGGGGCTTTGGCAACGACTTACTCAACCTTTAGCAGAGCGATAAGTGGTCAATCCTTTCAATCGGAGGAGACTTTATTTCAGGACCGTAATGTAGGCTAGGTTATGGGGTTTTCGAAACAACGGGATATGTAGGCTCAAATTCAATATTGTTTTCAGTAGGGTTTAGATCCATACCATCCTTGACTATTTTTCCTCTAGTAGGGTTGGCATCCTTTTTTAGCTTTGGCAGCGTGTCTAGCTCATTTAGATCAAGTAATCTGTTTTCAATCAGAGTGGACTTTAGTTGGGTTGTAATGTAGGCTATGGTTTCGGGGTTTGGCAAGAAAGGATAAAGGCTCGAACCTATTGTTTCTACTGGGTTTCTTTGTAACCTAAGATTACCTTTAATTTCCCTCTTTGTTCTTACTATACACTTCTCGGGGTGACCATGATTCTTTTCTTTCGTCCTTTCTATATGCTTTTTGAGATAAACATGACTCTTTTCTCTTTCGATCTTCTTATTATGCTTTTGAAGATGACTAAATCATGGTTTTCTTCAGGCCTTTCCTTAGAATTTTTTTTTTTGGCCTCTTGCCCCTTGGCAACTCTTTTCCTTTGCTTTGTCCTTTTATCTCAAACCATTCTGCAACCTTTTTTTTCTCCTTAGACTTTTTCCTTAGCTGTTCGATCTAACCCAATGTGGACGGTGATCCCTAGGTTGGGGTTTTCTCGAAAAAGATAAATGGCTCAACGGGTTTGACAAGAGGTTGCTTCTAATTGTATAACAAATAAAATGAGGACCTCTCTTCACTTTGAACTAGATAGCTTGATCTATAGAGCTTTCAATGCTGCCTTAGCACAGTTGGGGTGGATACCATTCCTAGAGTTTTCAAATATTGTCTGTCCCAGTGTGGGGAGGACAGTCTTGGATTGGGGTTGATAAAGAAAATTTTCGCTTTTTGTGAGGCACTAGGGGTTCAACAAGGGGGGTATAAGCACTTATTTATTTATTTCTTTTTTTTATTACTTCACTATTTTGTATGTGGGGGAGTGAAAGATGGCTCCTCTTCATTTTGATGAACTGACCGCACATCGCTTGGCTTCGGGGACTTGCAAGTGTTGCCTTTGGGTAATCTCCTCACTCATCCTTACATTTTTTTCTTCAAAAAGCTGATCATTTGGCAAGTAGTTAACTCATGCTATCATCCCTTCAAGTTCAACCGTTCCATAGGATAAACCATGCCCCCTTGCGTAGGAATAATCACTATCCACAAGAGGCATATAAGATAGCAGCAGTGAATAAGAGGACTATCATTTGATTATTATCGTCATTTTTATGAAGAGCATAAAGTTCTTAAGCAGTAAGAAAATGTAAACATCAATTTAAAGACAAAAAGTAAAAGGGATAGAAAGAAAGTGGGTGAAAACACCCCTCTCTGGTACGCTTTTGAAGGGATTCCTATTTCAGTAAGGCCTCGGGACAATGCCCACATCTTCAATACTCCATTTGTGATTCAGGTCCTTTGCCAGGGTAAGACAGGCAAAGGCTTCTGCTAGAGCTCCGGACATGTCGGCAGTGATGGTGCAGTCGGTAGCTTCATTGATCTCTTTCTTGTTCTTTGCAACAAGTCCTTCTGTAAATAAGATGGCTAGTTCACCTCCTTCTAACTCGAACGGCTCTGTCTGTTCTCTTGGCTTTTCTAATCCCCAGCCCATATCTTCATAATTGTACTTGGTCATGGGCCAAGGGTTTTCCAACAAGTGATTTTCAGCTGCTGCACACTTCGGGTGTAAAAACTTAGCACCCCATCCATCAACAGTTATGTTTTCGATATGCTTTTCCTTCGGGAACATTGGCTCCTCAATGGGCCAGTCAGAATCATCTGGCACATCATCAGGGTTATAGAGATAAATCGGGCACAATAAGAGATCCTCCTCCCAGTCATCTTTTTCATCGGTCTCCCAATCATCCTCATAACCTTCGGCCCTGAGCTCATTGAACTCTCCTTTGCCTTCCATTTCTACTAGTATTATGTTGACAGTGTGGTCTGGTAGAGGATTGGTGGTCACATCGGGAGTAGTTACGGGTTTCACCAGCTGCAGATCAATAATCTTGTTATTTATTAGGTCCTGAACTTTGTGCTTGAGAGAGAAGCAGCTCTCGGTGTCGTGCCCTTAGCTACCCGAATGGTATTCACAAGTAAGGGCTGGATTGAAGGTTGGGGGTAGAGGGCTTGGCAATGGACGAGCAGGTATGGGCTTCAAAATATTATTCTTCAGAAGGTTGTGGTAAGCCTCGGTTTGGGTGCAAGTTAAGGTATCAAAAGCATGGGTGCGTCGGGCAAGCCTATTAAGTTGGGTCATGCCCCAGCAGGGCCGTAGTTAGGGGTTGGAGTAGGCATGGTTAAAGTGGGTAAGGGCAGGACAGGAGGTGATTGTGATGGCGGTCGGTATTAGGGTAATTGGCCAAGCAGGACAGTATATTGGGGGGATGAGCCAGGCAGGATGGCAGACACTTGACTTTCCTTCTTGATTGCGCTTGCTGTCGCAGCCACCGTCTTGGCTATGTTGGTGGTATATTCTCCAGTCTTGGCGTAGGGGTCCATGATCCTCCCTGTCTTGAGACTATTTTCTATCATCTCTCCTTGCATGATGAGCTCGGAGAAGCTTTTCCCTACACATGTGCAGAGCTTCTCATAGTATATACCTTGAAAAGTGTGCACAAATAGTTATACGTACTCCTTTTCTTCCAGCGAGGGATTGACTTGTGCTACGGCCTCCCTCCATCTTAGGGCATATCCTTTAAAGCTTTCCTTCTCACCTTTACTCATTGTCATCAGGGACCATTAATCGGAAGTAAGGTCGATGTTGTGACGATATTGGGTTTTGAACGCATTGACCAACTCGATCCAAGTCGTGATCTTTCTTAGGTCCAGACGGGCAAACCATTGTAGAGCAGACCCAGTGAGGCTGTGTTGGAATAGCTGCATGAGGAGTTTCGGATCATTGTCGTGACTACTTAGCGCTCCAGCATAGAGACGAAGATGGGCGATAGGGTTACCAGTGCCGTCGTACTTCTAGAAGTCAGGCATTTTGAACCTAGTAGGTCTCGGGTGGTAAGATTAGAAACATAACTCGTCATAGACAGTGAAACCGTAGGCATCCTGGCCATGGAGACTTCGTAGTGAATCCTCTAGCCCTTAGATTTTCAGTCTGAGAGGGTCTAGGGGGGCCTTCTTCACGGCAGGTGATAGCTATATGGTTTCCACATCTTCAGTGTTGATCCCCTTGGCATTTTTCTTGTTCCTTCTAGCGTTGTCAGATTGCAGCGGGATCCTTGGGTTAGTGGTTTTAGAGGCCTTAGACGACGTCATGGATGACGATGGGATTGCATCCTTCATGGCCATAGTTTGAATGAGTTTGAGCATCTCATCCACCTTGATCCTCATTTCGTTGACCTCTTCCTGAGAGACTTGAGATGATTCTTTAGGGTTAGCAGCCATCAGTGATGCTCTTTGCCAGGTGATAATGGGATCTCTAGGTGGATGTTGCCCCTTCTTGGGAGCAATGTTGACTCAGTGCAGGGTGATTTCTGTAAATAAAAAGGAAGAAAGAAAAAGATAAAAACACAAATCGCAAGTCAGTTTCTGGTTTTTAGAGAGCTCTATGCAATGCATGTCCTAGGGTGCCCCTCTTTGGGAGGGAAGCTAAACATGGTAAATTGGCTCACTTATCGGAGATAGGGGATTTGCCCCTGTATGCAAATACCTTACCGTCAGATGGGGAACTTCATCCATTCACATATTCATCCATCCATCCATCCATTTGCTCAAGGAAAATAAAGAAATACATTTAACTTTGGGTTTGAGATACAAAAGAATTGAAATACATTTTAATAGGGGGAGGGGGAACATGTTTCTTTGGGGGTTCCACCTATCTAGTTTTACATAAGAAGTCCTAAACTACTCTTGAGTCTTCGGATTTGCCTTCCTTGGATTCAATGTTGAGGAGGTCGCTGAGAGACCTTGTTGATTGATTGCCTCTTATCTTCTTGGCAACCCTATCTCCGTGAGCATAGAGGGATTGGGGCCCCTCCTATGGAATGACTTGAGGTGCATGCCATGAGTCCTTAGGGTTACGTGGGAACCCTTAGGGTTTAGGTAGGTTTAATGCAAGGGAGAGTGAACTGGGTGTCACTCTCTTTGGGTTGATCATATGCATGAGAATGTAGTGACTTGAGTTACTTGGAACTTTCGTCTTGACATGGAATACGGGATGCATGAAAATGGACATATAGAGTATAAGGAAAGAGAATACAGTTGAAGTACATATGCATGTATGAGCAGTTAGACAAGCATTATAATAGTAAATATAGTCATTATAATAATAGTAACAAACAGGAATAAATGAAAGTAAGAGCAGTCGCCCTTTCTTCCATGGTTTTGAAAATGGTGCGTGTGTCTTAAATCCAGCAGAGATTCGGTTATGCAAGGTGTCTATATGAGCATGAGGTTGAGGGTTGACTAATGCATCCTAAAAAGGCTTGGTCCCCAGATCTTCAAACCTAGGCCCACTCCCCGAGGTGGTGCCATGATCGGTTGGTGATTCGAGCGGGGAAACCATCAAGAGGCCGTAGGCGAAGAAACTGACATTGCATCTTGCCCACAATCAATATACCGTTCCCCCTTTCTAACTAGAAGGGTCATATTAGGGTAAAAATACAAGTATGCAGAATGCAAGTGCACGTGCAGTGTGTGTGTGATTTTTGAAAGCAGAGGAAAGAGCCCAACAACTCCCATTCATCCTGTTCATTATATTCATGCATAGCAGTTAATAAAATTTAAATAAAAAGCGTACCTACAAAACAAAGATGCAAGAGTTAGCATGTGGATGGCAAACTTAATAAAAGATAATATAAATAAATGCATGTTTTTTGAAAACAATTTTGAAAATTCGGTTTTGAAAATTTAAAGTGAATAGGATTGAGCAAGCTAATTGAAGACTCTACATGGATGAAGGGTAAAGAGACATGACTATGGCCTAACCCTCTAAGTGTCCCCTGTGGAGTCATCAGCTGTCGTGCCCAGATTTTTCGCACTCGGGGAATACATATACAAGCAGTAAAAATACTGTACTCTCTCGTTAGAACCCACCCTCCTAGAAGAATGACTGCGACTAGGTTTGAATTGAAAATCGATTTGAATAAAGGGCTTTTGAAAAACATTTGGAGTCACCACCTAACTTGATTAAGGTGAGTTAGGTTACCTAAAAAGTAAGCACAATCCGAGGATCACACTTAGGGTTTTCGAAAAACGATTTTGAAAATATCTTCTCAAGAGAGGGTTTTTAAGAAAACAGGTTGTTTGGTAACCTTTGAAAAATAATTAAGCCGTTTTTTTGAAAATAAACTCAATTTTGGTCTTTGAAAACAGTGATCCTAGGTTCGGAGGTTGGTTACGTGTTGGAAAGATGCACTAAGCCATCACCTTACCCCGCCGGTACTTACATGTCGATTCACCCTAGATTCATCCATCAAAGTCTTCGATTAATACATGTCTAAAACTATCCACTTTAGAAAAAGAATGTTTAAAACAAAATTTAACATGATGCATGATATGCAAATGCAATAAAAAGATTTTGATTTTAAAAATAGATTTGAAAAGAATAATTGAAGTTTGAAATTGGAAAGAAATTTTTGGAAATTGAAATTGAGGAATGAAAGTAGATTTTTAGAATCAGAAGTTTGAAAAGAGTTATGGAATTGGAGATTTGAAAAAGGTTGTAGAATTAGAGATTTGAAAGAAGTTGTGACCGCACCCATGAGAGTTGCCTATATCCTTTTTGAGGAATCAGGTCAGTCGTAGTTCGGACAAGAGTCCGATAGAAAATAGAAGATTTGATTTGAAAAAGGAATTGAATTGGAATTTGGATTTGATTTGAATTTAGAATAGAGGATCGGAAATTGGAATTTGGAATTGAAAAGATTGGACTTTGATTTGGAAAGATAGAACTTGGAAGAAAGATTTGGACTTATTTTGGAAAGATTGAGATTTGGGAAACCTAGACTTAGGGAAAGATTAGATTTAGGAAAGATTCGAATTTGGAAAGTTTCATTTTAGGAAAGTGTTATTTTAGGAAATTTTGAATTAGGAAAGTTTCATTTAAGGAAAGTTTTCGAAATAGGAAAGTTTTGAAATAGGAAAGTTTTGAAATAGGAAAGGTTTTGAAATAAGAAAGTTTTTGAAATAGGAAAGATTTTGAATAAGAAAGGTTTCATTTTAAGAAAGTTTTGAAATTGGAGAGTTTTGAATTTGGAACGTTTTGAAATAGGGAAGTTTAGAATTTAGGAAGCCTAGGATTTAGAAAGGTCGGGATTAGGAAAGATTTAGAAGTTTAAAGTTTAAGGAAAGATTTAATAGTTTAAGTTTGGAAAACTTAAAGCTTAGGAAAGTGTGAGATTAGGAAGGATTAGGAAAGGTTTAGGTCTGGAAGGATTGAGATTCCCATTTCCTAAAAAAAAAGATTAGATTTTGTTTCTAAAAGATGTGTTTTAATTTTGTTTCCAAAAACGGAGGATAGGATCTAGTTTCCTAAACGGAGGGTTGGATTTGGTTTTCAAAAGGGAAGATTAGATTTGGTATGGGTTTGGAAAGATGATGTTTAGAAACCCTAGATTTGGAAGACTATAGTTTTGATGTAGAAAAGGGGTTTTGGAAACTTATGATTTAGATGTAAAAAAGGAGATTTTGGAAACCTAGGTTTTAAGGTAAGATTGAAAATCATGTTTTTGAGAAAGGAAATTAGGGTTTCTTAATTGTGGGTTCTAGGGTTTGACTTGGGCTCCAAGGAAAGAGATTTTGGAAAGTGAGTTTTTAGAAAGGGAGATTTTTGGATGAAAATCTTAGAAAGGAGTTTTTAGAAAGTGAATTTGGAAGAGAGAGTTTTTAGAAGGGGATTTTTTGAAAAGCACCACTTTGAGAGAGATTTTGGAAAGAGATTTTGGGAAAGAGATTTTTGAAAAGAGTTGTTTAGGAAGAAAACTTAAGGAGCGTTTTTAGAAAGTGAACTTTGAGGAGATTTTTTTGGAAATTAGTTTGAAAAAAGAGTTTTTGAAAAATAGATTTTTAGAGGGAGTGTTTGAAAACAATTTTGGAAAGAAATTTTGAAAAGGAGATTGGAGAGAGTTTTTAGAAAGTATGTTAGAAAAGAGATTTTTTAGAAAGAGATATTTGAAAAGGGAGTTTTTGAAACACTCATAAAAATATCTCACTTTCCTAAAGCGATTCTAACCATAAGAAGATTAGAACCACTCTAAGATAGTGGTTTTGAAAACAACAAGGAGTTGAAAATATGGACCATATTGGTCACTTTAAATATAACACTTTTCCTAAAGCAACCCTAACCATGAAAAGGCTAGAATCACCCTAGGATTGTGATTTTGAAAACAAGTTTTGAAAAAGAAGGTTTTGATGTAAGTTTGAAAGCAATGTTAATGCAAGTTTTGAAAAGGAGTTTGAAAATGAATTTTAGAAGAATGCAAGATCATGATATGCACAATGTAAGTTGGGGTCGTGAACATACAAGGTTAAAGACTTCACCACATAATCAAAGGGGCCGAACCCACGTGGTCTCTGGTTAGACTAAAAGAAAGCCCCCGACACGGTGACCTTCCAATAGCCTAATCCTACACATGAATCGGGAAGTCTCTTGTTTCAAGCATGCAAGAAAAGCGGGGACGGAGATGGGGGATTAAAATAGAAGAAAACCCAAGTGGGTTCAGAGAGAGAAGAGAGAGGGGAAAGATGCGTAAACTTAAATAGAGATCCTACCGTGTGTCTTGTTTATTTTTGCTTTGCTTTGCACGCTTTGCTTTTCTTGCTTTGCTTCGGTGTTCGATTCGGCCTTCGTCTTGATCTTCGAGAGCTTCAGTTTGCAGCACTTCAAGTCTTCAATGGAGGCTTTGGAGGCTAGTTTATGAGTGTATATGAGTGTGTAGGAGGCTAGGGTTTGTGTATGGAGGCTAGGGTTTGAAGAACCTAAAGTAGACTAGGGTTTAGAGGGGCTACGAGCTCTGTATATCAAAGAGTAGGGTTTTTAGACTAAGTTTGTGGACCTTTTTCACGTTGGAGGAGGTTTTGTATTTATAGAGAGAAGAATGACCTGGCGCCTGTTGCAGTGGCGCCACTGCTAAATTTTGGCTTGGCGCCACTACTAGTGGTGTTAGCCACTTAGGAAAGTTTTAAGATCAGCAAGCAACGTATCTTCAGAAGATTTGGGCGCTTGTACTAGTGACTACCATGTAATTTTTAGCATGGCTTCACTAGGAGTGGCTCTAGAAGGTCCGGAAAGGATTTAAGGGATCGGGAATGGCCCAGAAGGCCGGAAAAGGGCAGGAACCCTTAGAATAGGGTCCTGGGGGTAATGGACTTGAAAAAGGATGTCAGGGTTTGTTGGAAGGGTTGACCGAGCTATTAGGGGCAAAACGATCAACTAGATTGGAAACCTGCAGGGATGGACTCGGAATGTCCCGGAAGAAGACTCGAGATTTGGAAATATTATTTGGAACATCCCAGGAGGTTTTCAGTTTGATACCTAGTGCCGGTGTGGTCGAAAAAGACGACTAGCCCACCAGGGGCAAAATGGTCATTTCGCATTGGGTTTGCCGGAACTGACTCGGAATGATCTGGAAAGATAATGAAAGGTTGGGAATACTATAAGAAGTATTCTTGGGAGGTTACTAGTTTGATACCCAGAGCCGGTGTGGTTTCCGGGGCGTTCGAATGCTTAGGCGCAAAATGGTCATCTTCACCGGAAAGTCTCGAAATTGGCCCGAAACTGACTAGAAGGCACCTAATTATGCTGGATTGCTTTTAAGACAATCTTGAAAAGGTGGACTTACCGTTCTGAGGACTTAGGTACTTTATCGAGAAACGTGTCGAAAATGGCCCCAGGGGCAGTTTGGTCATTTTTCATTGGAGTGGGCTAGCAGGCACTGGTGTTGACCTGGGTTTTGAGTGTTTTTGCCACTTTGATGGCAGTCCCGTGATATAGGGGTTTGTTGGCAATTCCCTATATCGACCTGTTTACGAGTACTTTCTTTACTCTGACGGTTGCGATGTTTGCGAGTACTTCCGCTACTCTAACGGTTCGCGATCATTATCGAGATTGCCTGATATCGGGAAGTTGCTAAATGGACTTAGCGCTTGAGGAATCAACTTTCTCGAAAGGCGTGTTGAAACAGACATTTCTGTATTAGCGGGCTAGCAGGCGCCAAAGGTGGACCGTTTTATCATCTAAGGGACTTGGGGTCTCATCCCGGTCGACGAGTTTGAAGGGCCTTACCATTCCGAAGAGTTCACTCGAAAACATGCCGGATTAGAGGGTCTTACCACCTTGAGGAATCCACTTTCTCGAAAGGTGCGCTGGATTTAATTACAATTAGAATTGGAATTGAAAATAGAATTGGAAAGGGGACTTACCATCTTCGGAAAGATGTGCCTGTTAGAATTGGACCGAACATTGCCCCCAGGGCATTTTGGTCATTTTGCCTCTATTTGGGCCTGGCGGGCTCGTGAAGCGGTTTAATTGACGGGATTAGACTTGAAAAGTTGATTTCGTTTGGAATACGTCCATATTGACTTGAGTACAAGTCTAGACAGACTGTAGATTACCGAGCGGTAAAAAATGGGGTGCTTACAAGTGATCATTGCAAAGTTCATGGAGAAATTGTTTTTCAATTAATTTGATTTTTTCTTGAACTTTGGATTTGACTAAAGACTCAGTAATTGTCCAAATAGAAATTTCCTGTTTAAGAAAATTAATTTGGTTTTCTTTTGCCAAGGGTAGATCCTTGACTTCATTTAAATATTGAGTTTGAGGATCAGTTATAAACTGAAAAATAATATGTTGGTTATTCAAATTTATATAAATACCTGTTGAATCAATTTTTTCAATAGGCATAATACTATGGAGAAAAGGAGTACCAAGTATAACATGGTGTTGTAAATTTTTTACAAGTAAAAAAGTAGATGGAATATATACATCTTTATTACATATATGAGTATCAGTAGTTTTATACTGTATTTATAGTTTATTGCCACTAGCAGAAGTCAAAGAATGCTTTGTCTTCTCAAAATATTGGGCGGGAATTAACATTTCTTAAACACAGTTTAAATCTGCACCACTATCAATTAAAGCAGTAAGATTTTCAATTAATAATTCATTATGAACGAATAAAGTAATCTTGATGAACCACTTCTGAGAAGTTACTTCATTCAAAATAGTCAAATATTGGGGAAGAGAAAACTTAGAGAATTTTATCCGTAAAGAACTAGAGGAGAACTGTTTTCCTTATTCTAGGTTATTAACTCTAGTATTAAGACTTAAATTGTCATCTTTTAGAGATTTTAGTATTCAAACTCGCAGTATCCAATAGATTGGTGTCTGTAAGAGATAATTGGATATTAGGGTATACATTAAAGTATATTGGTCCATGGGCAACACTAGATTGCATAATTTCCATAAGGGAAGATTTTCAATTGAGACATCTAGCATCTCTAAGGACTGCTAAGAAACTAGTTGGTAAACCACTTTAGGTAAGAGGTTTAAAGGCAACTTGTATAAGGCCTATATGTAGAAAATTTTATTTTTGTTGATATCGTATAGTATCCATAGTATCCAAAAGTTGGATAGTTTGTTCTTTAAAATTCAAACTAATAGTTTGTTCAACTGTTTTAATAGTTTTTACACTTTTTAAATCAAAAGTTCCTATCTTATAGATAGAAGGAGGTTGTACAGAGGGTATAACCCACTTATCTGCCCAGGTATATGTATATAATTCAACACACCAATAATGCAACAATAATAAAACAATATAATAACAAGGAACAAGAAGACACACAAGATGAAATCTTACCAAATAAAGTACTGCGAGAAAGAAAAATAGAGAGTATATTAATAAGAGAAAGAGAGGGAGTGAATCCGTGGTGCCTTCAACAAATGGGTGAAGGGTTCCTTTTATAGAAAAAAGAAAAGAACTGTTCCAGAATCTAAAATTACAATTACAAGTCTGGAGACAAATACCAAACAACTTTATACAAAAGTCAAAAGTTGCTTTATTAAAGCAAAGAAGCATAATGGTGGTGGGTCCCTGATGAGTTGGAGTTGGTTGGCCATTTACGTCAAAGGCAAGATGCTTTCTTGTCGTTTAGTGCGACAACTGAAAAGTGAAGATATTCCTTCACAAGGGACGGCTACTTTTTGTCGTCCTTATCCTTATCTGACTAGGCATGAGAGCGAGGTCTTCTTGACTTTTTATTGGCCATAATTTCGAGCATGGCATCAAAAAGATCCTCTGTGGTCGGAGTAGGATCTGAGTCATGTTCATTCTCATAGGGATCTTAAGATTCTTCTGCTAGATAGGTGTGATGAGAAGATTGGGAGTTCATCTCTTCATTAGAATCTGAGTCAGATTTGAATGTGGTAAAAAATTCTCCTTTTAATTGGCACAAACATTCGCACATCAATTCTTTATCCTTCATGAGAGAATTTTGTATTTTTAATGCATTTTTCATAATATCCAATTTGGATGTAGAAGGATAAGATTGAGATCGCTGGAACTCAAATTCTTGTTGATAATCCTTTACAATAGCAACTATTTCTGCTACAGTTTTCTCGAAATCCTTATCCATTTTGGACCACCATCCAACATGAAATTGACGATAGAGACAAAGAAGGTTATCTTGGTCCTTTTTGACAATAAGAGTCCATTTCCAAATCTAGGGTATCCCGAATTCAGTGAAACAATATAAAAGATTGGACCTATCCATATAATGGGCGGGGTCCATTTTTTTGATTTGGGGTGAATATGCAACCCAAAGGCCCAATTGATCTTGGACAACTTCAGGTAAAATGGTATGAAGTGGACCAAATTTTTTCCACCAAACATAAAACCATTGAGGCTATCCTTTTTTTTTTTAAAAATAAATTTGTGGATTTAATTTAATCCACCAAGAGTGTTTTCTTTTTGGGTTTTCATAGTAAAAAGCTCATGTAAAAACTTGGACATAGTCCTTGTAGTTGTAAGTATGGTGAACGTCACCGAGAAGAAAAGTTTTCTCATTATGAGGAACTAATCCCCATTCATGAGGGAAAATAATTTTCTTAATATAAAATTTAGAAAAGTTGATAGGACCAACTTTGGTTGTCATATTTGAATTAAAATTGGTGATATCACAAGAATCAGTCATTTCCAAAATTGTTTGCATGGCTGATCAGAATTTTTGACATCCAAAAGGATAAGAAAATGTTGGAAAATTTTTATTCATGAGCTACCATGGATCATTTTTCTATTGACTATTAATAGGTTTAAGATACAAAATATGATTTGTAAATGACAATTTAATAGGGGCCAGTGAGTGTGATGGAGAAGATTCCACCATTTGAGCATATGATGCTTCAATTTCGGTTTTATCTTGTGGACAACCACTTTGTTGGCGCTCTTGTGCAATCAATTGTTGAACTTTTTCATAAAGAGGGTCAGTCATAGGTATAACTATAACTTTTTCTGGTATAGTTCCAGATGATGAGGCATGGGTAGAATCACGACCTTTGGAGGGGTTAGTTCCCTTTCCTCATCCTCGGTTGGGATTATTTCTTCTTCATTTTCCACGATCATAGGGATTCATTCCTGTAAAAATTCAGGAGTTAAAAAATCAGAAAGAGAATTATCTTTCCCTTTGATATAAGCTATATCAAAATCAAACATAGATAATTGTGCTTTCTACCGAGCAATTATATGCTTAGATGCATCATATTTAACATCTTTGTTGAAAATATATTTTGCAGCTTGATAATCTATTTTTAACAGAAAATTTTAATTTAATAAATCATCTTGAAATTTAAAAATACATTTAATAATAGAAAGAAGTTCTTTCTGAACAACAACATATTTGAGCTATGCGAGGGTCCATTTACCAGTAGCATATGTTATCAAGATTTACTTTTTTGTATCAAGTATAGCTTGAGTAAGAATTCCACCATAACCAATATGGTTGGCGTCTGTTTGCACAATTTTAAACCATGCAAGATTAGTAAGAGTTAAACAAGGAAGATTTTTAACCTTAGCCTTGATTTTTTGAATATCCAAAGTATGATATAGAGTCCATGGAGAATGAGTTTTCTTTAATCTATCATTTAAGATAGCAAAGTCTTTTGCAAGATCTTTATAATAGGGATTAATATAATTTAAACTTCCTAAAAATCTTTGTAGTTGAGTTTTATCCAATATTTCATCGGAAAATTTGGAAGCAAACTATATACCTCGTGTAATAGGAACAATTTGTCCGTGGTAAATATTATGACCTGAAAAGCAAACAGTTGGTTGAAACAGTTTCATCTTAGGAGCAGATATTACCAAACCATTATGTAATATAATTTTGTGAAAAATTTCCCAATGGCGGAAATGTTGCTCAAGAGTTTGAGCAAAAACAAGGATATCATCAATATACACAAGAATAAAATCAGTGTATAGAATGAAAATATCATTTATAATATTCTGAAATTCAGAAGGAGCATTTTTTAAATCAAAAGGCATAACATTCCATTCATAATACCCTATTAGAACAGTAAAAACTGTTTTATATGTATTTTAGTACTGTTTACTAAGTTCAGAGTTAAACATTGGTAAATAGCATAGTACCGCAGATTATGGATATCTAATTTCGACAAAATAACTAAGATTAGTCACTTGTTTAGTGCTAAAGAATATTATAGAAGCACAAAGCTTGCTTCTAGAGAATGATCCAGAATTACTTGCATGCTGTAATTTCAGTGCTAAGAAATTATTTGTAGTCACAAAATTCATGAGATATCCAATTGCCAACTTATTTCTTTAAATTCACAGATCTCCAAATAATCAAAGAGAAATTAGTCATGTTCTCAAAAATAATTGATACAGTTGTTTGTTTTTCTGGGGTCAAATAATAAAATAGAATGTTATGTTAGCAAAAAAATTGATATTCTAGAGTCAAGTTTTTCATTACATATTGTGCTTCATTGCCGGCAATATTTCAATTTGTGGTTTTCTACTATGCTTGATCATGCAGATAATTAATGTGTACAATCAACAATACGAGAGTGTTGCTGCATTCTGGCCACATGTTCACAGCCGCATAATAGCAAGCTTGTTGATGTCTCAACTTCTTTTGTTGGGTCTGCTCAGCACAAAGGAGGCTGCAAATTCCACTCCTTTGCTTGTTGCTTTACCTATATTGACTTTAACATTCCACAAGTACTGCAAAAACCGCTTTGAGCCTGCATTTAGAAAGTACCCCCTTGAGGTAAGCTCCATCAACCAGGATGTCAAAACAATAGAAAGAATTTCAGTAGGCATTTTTCTAAATACTTGCGCTATACTGTTCATCTGTCTATCTATACACTTGCTGAAAATAAATTATGATGGTAATTAGATCCAGACTCCTCCTAAAATCACACAGTGAAAAAGATCATCACATACATCAAATCCCACTTCATCATAGTGTTTTGTTGTGTGGCTCGTTCAGTCATCAAAAAACAAAAAAAAAAAAAAAAAAAAAATTGTTTTGGGACTCATAAAAGCCAAACCTGAAATCTTTTTTTTTTAATCTTTATTCAGCCTAAATTCTTTATTGGCCTAGCGTTAACTCAGTCCACACTGAAAAACCGTCTTCGCAGCTTTGTGCTGCCCAATATCTAGATTATCCACACATCAAGCATGATCAATTTTTTCCTTCTATGGATTGTAAACTTTGTACTGCTATGAATGTTGAATCTGGATAATTTTCGTTTCATTACTGTTTAATACTTTATGAGAGGATTGCCATTGGTATTCAAACCTCGAGTCAAAATGAATTTTCGAAGTCAAAAAAAATTTCTTAAACATTTTGCTTTAAAAAAAAATCAAATGTCTCGAGTCAAAAGTGAATTTGCTACATATTTTTGTTTTTAAAAATTCAAGTTTCTAGTCAAAATGATTTTTCTATACATTTTGTGCTCAAGAGTCCACAGTTTCAAGTCAAAATGAATTTTATACACGTTTTGTCCAAGTTTTAAATTATATCTAAACTTTTTTCTTCTAAAAGTTTATCTCAAAATCAATTCCTAAGGTCTCTTAACCTTCCCTTTCCAAAATTATTTCAAAATCAAAATCCGAAGTTAGTGTCAAAGTCCAATTTCAAAGGTTTTATCCAAAATCTATTTCAAAGATTTTCTAAGGCTCTCCTTCAAAAGGTTTCTATTCCAAATCAAGTTGCATGGTTTTTCAAAACTCTTCTTTCCAAAGTTTTATCAATTCCTAATTTGAAATCAATTCCAATGTTTTCTAAACTTTTTCCCTCAAAAAGTCATATTCAAAGTCAATCCTCAAAGATTTTCAAGGTTTTCGATCCACCAAACTCTTCCTTCCAAAACATTTATCAATTCCAAGATTTTCTAAATTCTATCTTCCAGAAGCTCAATTCGAAATCAATTCCAAAGTTTTCTAAACTTTTTCTTTCAAAACGTCTTATTCAAGCTCTAAAGAAATTTTCATCCAAGGGTTTTCAAACTTTTCCTTAAAATTTTTTTGTCAATTTCTAGGTTTCTTTAAAATTTTTCCCCAAAAAATTTCATAAAAAAATCCACTTCAAGATTTTCCAAAATTTCCCTTCCAAAAGGTAAAAAAAAAAATTTCTGCCAAAAAGGCTCCACCCTTAAGAGAGTTAGGGTTTTTAGAAAATCACTGTTTGAAAAAACAACTCAAAATAATTTGGGTTTGTCAAAATCAATATTGAGAAAAACAAGTCAAGGGAGTTGGGGTTTTTAGAAAAGAACTGTTTAGAAAAACAAGTCAGGTGAGTTACAATTTTTAGAAAACCACAGATTGAAAAAACAACTCAAAACAATTAGGGTTTTAGAAAACCACTGTTTAGAAAAACAAATCAAGAGAGTTAAGATTTTTAGAAAATCACTATTTTGAAAAAAAAATAACTCAAAAGAGTTAGGGTTTTTGGAAAATCACTGTTTGGAAAAACAATTCAAAAGAGTTTGGGTTTTGGAAAATCAATATTTAGAAAAACAAGTCAAGGGAGTTGGGGTTTTTAGAAAACTAGTGTTTAGAAAAACAAGTAAGGTGAGTTATAGTTTTTAGAAAACCACAGATTGGAAAAACAACTCAAAATAGTTAAGGTTTTAGAAAATCACAATTTAGAAAAACGACTCACATGAGTTACGGTTTTTAACAAACCACTGATTGGAAAAAATAACTCAAAAGAGTTAGAGTTTTTCAAAAATCACTATTTAGAATAAACAACTCAAAAGAGTTACGGTTTTTAGAAAATCACAATTTAAAAAAAAATAACTTAAGAGTGTTAGGGTTTATAGAAAATCATTGTTTTGAAAGACAACTCAAAAGAGTTTGGATTTTTAGAAAATAACTATTAAGACAAACAAGTCAAGAGAGTTAGAAATTTTAGAAAACCGCTGGTTCGAAAAACAAGCAAGTGATTTACTATTTTTAGAATACCACTGATTGGAAAGGTAAATCAAAAGAGTTAGAGTTTTTAGAAAACAACTCAAGAGAGTTAGGATTTTTAGAAATCCACTGTTTGAAAAAATAACTTTAAAGAGTTTGAGTTTTTAAAAAATTACTATTTAGAAAAACAAGTCAAGAGAGTTATAATTTTTAGAAAACCACTATTTAAAAAAGCAAGTCAAGTGGGTTGCAGTTTTTAGAAAACTATTGGTTGGAAAACAACTCAAAAGAGTTATGATTTTTAGAAAATCACTGTTTAGAAAAAACTACTTAAGAGAGTTAGGATATAAGAAAACCACTATTTAGAAAAACAACTCAAGAGTGTTAGTGTTTTGAAAAATCACTGTTTAGAAAAATAACTCAAGAGAGTTAGAGTTTTAGAAAATCAATGTTTAGAAAAATAACTCAACAGAGTTAGGATTTTTAGAAAGCAACTTTGTAGAAAAACAACTGTAGAGAGTTTAGGGGTTTGGAAAATAACTAAGGGTTTTTAGAAAATAAATTTAGGGTTTTGGAAAACAACTAAGGGGAGATAGGGTTTTTAGAAACCGCTGTTAGGAAAAACAACTCAAAAGAGTTTGAGTTTTTAAAAAATCACTGTTTAGAAAAATAGGTCAAGAGATTTAGGGTTTCAGAAAACCATTATTTGAAAAAATAACTTAATAAACTTATGATTTTTAAAAAACCATTGATTGGACAAATAACTAAAGTGCGTTCTAAAACCACTGTTTAGAAAAACTATTGTAGAAAGTTTAGAGTTTTGAAAAACAATTTATGAGAGATAAGGTTCTAGAAACTACTGTTTGTAAAAATAACTCAAAAGAGTTTGGGTATTTAGAAAATCACTGTTTAGAAAGACAGGTGAAGAAATTTAGAGTTTCTAAAAAAACCTTTGTATAGAAAAACAACTCAATGAAGTTAGGGGTTTTAGAAAACTGCAATTTATAAAAAAACTCAACAGAGTTAAGACTTTTAGAAAATCAGATTTTAGAAAGACAACAGAAAAAACTAAATATTTATTGAAAATCACTGTTTATAAAACACCTCAAAAGAGTTAGTTTTTTTTAGAAAATTACTGTTTAGAAAAACAACTCAAGTGAGTTAGGGCTTTTAGAAACCACTGCTCGGAAAAATAATTCAAGAGAATTAGTGTTTTGGAAATTTACTATTTAGAAAAACAACTCAAGAGAGTTAGAGTTTAAGAAAACCATTGTTTGGAAAAATAACTCAATAAAGTTAGGGTTTTTAGAAAACCACTGTGTAGAAAAACAAGTCGAGTCAGTGTTTCAGAAAATCATTGTTTAGAAAAAAAATTCAAGAGAGTTAGAATTTTTAAAAAATTATTGTTTAGAAAAAAAAAAAACAACTCAAGAGAATTAAGATTTTAGAAAACCCATGTTTGGAAAACCACTCAAAATAGTTTGGGTTTTAGAAAATCACTATTTTAAAAAACAAGTCAAGAGAGTTTTTACAAAACCACTATTTAGAAAAACAAGCTAAGTGAGTTACGGTTTTTACAAATCTACTAATTGAAAAAACAACTCAAGAGAGTTAGAGTTTTTAAAAAATTATTATTTAGAAAAACAACAAAAATGAGTTACCATTTTTTAGAAAACAACTGATTGGAAAAACAATCCAAAAGAGAGTTAGAGTTTTTAAAAAATCACTGTCTAGAAAAAAATAAATCAAGAGAGTTAGGGTTTTTAGAAAAACACTGTTTAGAAAAAAGAACTCAAGAGAGTTAGGGTTTTTTAAAAATCATTGTTGTGAAATACAATTCAAAAGAGTTTAGGTTTTTAGAAAATCACTATTTAGACAAACAAGTTAAGAGAGTTAGGGTTTTAGAAAATAACTGTTTAAAAAATAAGTCAAGTGTGTTACGATTTTTAGAAAACTACTGATGGGAAAAATAACTTAAAAGAGTTAGGAACTTTTTAGAAAATCACTATTTAGAAAAATAACTTAAAAGAGTTTGGGTTTTAAAAAATCACTATTTAGAAAATGAAGTCAGGAGAGTTACGATTTTTAGAAAGGCATTGATTGGAAAAACGAAATCAAAAGAGTTAGGATTTTTAGAAAATCAATATTTGGAAAAACAACTCAAGTGAGTTATGATTTTTTTGCAAACCAATGATTGGAAAAACAACTCAAGAGAGTTAGAGTTTAGAAAACCACTTTTTTAAAAAATAACTCAATAGAGTTATGGTTTTAGAAAACAACTTTATAGAAAAGCAACTGTAGAGAGATTAGGGTTTTGAAAAACAACATAAGAGAAAATGAAAAAACAACTCAAAAGAGTTTGAGTTTTTGGAAAATCACTGTTAGGGTTTGTAGAAAACCACTGTTTAGAAAAACTGCACAATAGAGTTAGGGTTTTTAAGAAATCACTGTTTAGAAAACTAACTCGACAGTGTTAGGGTTTTGCAGAAAACCACTTTTAGAAAAATAACTCAAGAAACTAAGGTTTTTTAGAAAATCACTATTTAGAAAACACCTCAAAAGAGTTAGCATTGTTTAGAAAAATATAAAAAATCATTATTTAGAAAAACAACTCAACTGTATTAGGATTTTTAGAAAACCACTGATTGGAAAAAAAACTCAAGAGAGTTAGAGTTTTTAGAAAATCACTGTTTAGAAAAACAACTAAAGTGAGTTAGGATTTCTAGAAAATCACTAATTGGAAAAATAAGTCAAAATAGTTAGAGTTTTTCAAAAATCACTATTTAGAAAAAAAAAATAACTCAAGAGAGTTAGGATATTTGGAAAAACACTATTTAGAAGAAAACAACTCAGGTGTGTGTGTGAGTGTGTAAGACTGTGTAAGTGGGTTTCTAGAGTCAAATATGAGGGTTGGTTGAGGTCATGTAGTGGCTCGATAGTAGCACTAGGCATGATGATCGGAGTGGTTTATGGTGTGGGTTAGAGGATATGATTGTTGAATTACTGCTCATAGGCATAGAATATTGGAGAGATATGTTTTACTGTTGTGGCTTTTTAGAGAGAGAAACAGTTCAGTGATTTGTTCTGGCTATGAGATTATGCATGTTTATAGGAATATGTGTATGTATGTTAGTGTGATTTTATGAGTAGTTGGTGTCGGCTTATAACATGAGATGAAATATAATACTAATAATTAGTCAAGACGTCTAGAAGTAGCCGAAATTGGTTCGTGGGTCTATACATAGCCGAAACTTAATATTTGTAGAAAATCACAATTTAGAAAACACTTCAAAAGAGTAAGCATTCTAAAAAAATCACCGTTTAGAAAAACAACTTAGATGAATTAGGATTTTTAGAAACCACTGATTAAAAAAACAATTCAAGAGAGTTTGGCTTTTTAGAAACTATTTTATAGAAAAACAACTCCATAGAGTTAGGGTTTTTAGAAAATCACTTTTTAAAAAAATAACTGCAGAGAGTTTAGGATTTTAAAAAACAACTTACTAGAGATAGGGTTTTTAGAAACCTTTGTTTGGAAAAATAACTCAAAAGAGTTTGGTTTTAAAAAATCACTGTTTAAAAAAACAAGTCAAAATCACTATTTAGAAAAGCAACTGTTAGGGTTTTTAAAAAATCATTGTTTAGAAAAAACAACTCAAGAGAGTTAATGTTTTTAGAAAATCACTGTAAAGAAAAAAAAAAAAAACAACTCAAGATGGTTATGGTTTTTTAGAAAATCATTATTTAGAAAGACAACTCAAAATAGTTTGGATTCTTAGAAAATCTCTATTTAGAAAAACAAGTCAAGTGAGTTAGGGTTTTCAGAAAATCACTTTTCAGAAAAACAACTCAAGATATTTAGAATTCTTAGAAAACCACTGTTTTGAAAAACACCTCAAAAGAGTTAGCATTTTTAGAAAATCACTATTTAGAAAAACAACTCTAGTGAGTTATAATTTTTAGAAAACTATTAATTGAAAAAAAATAAAGAGAGTAAGGGTTTTTAGAAAATTATTGTTTAGAAACAACTAGAGTGAGTTATAATTTTTAGAAAACCACTGATTGGAAAAACAACTGAAAAGAGTTAGAGTGTTTTAAAAATTACTGTTTAGAAAAAACAACTCAAGTGGGTTAGTATTTTTAAAAAAACACTGTTGAGAAAAAAACAACTCAAGAGAGTTATGATTTTTTTTAAAACCAATGTTATGAAAAAGAACTCAAAATAATTTGGGTTTTTAGAAAATCACTATCTAGACAAACAAGTCAAGAGAGTTAAGGTTTTTAAAAAACCATTGTTGAGAAAAATAAGTCTAGTGAGTTATGGTTTTTATAAAACCAATGATTGGAAATATAATTCATAAGAGTTAGAGTTTCTAGAAAATCACGGTTTGGAAAAACAAGTCAAGTGAGTTACGGTTTTTAGAAAACCACTTATTAGAAAAAAAACTACTCAAGAGAGTTAGAATTATTAGAAAATCATAGTTTAGAAAAAAAACTGAAAATAGATTGGGTTTTAGAAAATCCCTATCTTGAAAAGAAGTCAAGAGAGTTAAGGTTTTTACAAAACACTGTTTAGAAAAACTTCTCAAAAGAGTTTGTGTTTTGTAAATCACTATTTAGAAAAACAACTTGAGAGGGTTTTAGAAAATAACTATTTGGAAAAACAACTCAAACGGGTTATAGTTTTAGAAAACCACTTTTTAGAAAAACAACTATAGAGGGTTTAAAGTTTTGAAAAACAACTTAAGAGAGATAGGGTTTTTAAAAATCACTGTTTAGAAAAATAACACAAAAGAGTATGGGTTTTTAGAAAATCCCTATTTAGAAATACTTGTCAAGAAAGTTAGTGATTCTAAAAAACCACTGTTTATAAAAACAAAAACAATTCAATAGAGTTAGGGATTTTAGAAAATCACTATTTACAAATAAAAAAAAAAAACTAAACAGAGTTAGGATTTTTAGAAAAACAACAGAAGAAACTTAATATTTGTAGAAAATCACTGTTTAGAGAACATTTCAAAAGAGGTAGTATTCTTAAAAAATCATTATTTAGAAAAAAATAACTCAAGTGAGTTATGATTTTTAGAAAATCACTGATTGAAAAAACAAACCAAGAGAGTTAGGGTCTTTAAAAAATTATTTTTTATAAAAACAATTAAAGAGACTTAGGGTTTTGAGAAAAACACTATTTACAAAAAAAAAAACAACACAAGAGAGTGTTTTTAGATAACCACTGTTCTGAAAAATAACTTTAAAGAGTTTGGGTTTATAGAAAATCACTATTTAGAAAAAACAAGCGAAGAGAGTTAAGGTTTTAGAAAACCATTGTTTAGAAAAACAAGTCAAGTGAGTTATGGTATTTAGAAACTCACTGATTGAAAAAACAAAATCAAAAGAGTTAGGGTTTTAGAAAATTACTATTTACAAAAACAACTCAAGTGAGTTACGGTTTTTAATACACCAATGATTGAAAAAAAACCTCAAAAGAGTCAGAGTTTTTAAAAAATCACTATTTAGAAAAAATAACTCAAGAGAGTTAGGGTTTTGAAAAATCACTGTTTAGAAAAATAATTCAAGAGAGTTAGGGTTTTTAAAAAACCACTATTTGGAAAAATAACTCAATAGAATTATGGTTTTAGAAAACCACTTTTTAGAAAAACAACTGTAAAGAGTTTAGAGTTTTGAAAAATAACATAAGAGAGATTGGAAAAACAACTCAAAAGAGCTTGGGTTTCTAGAAAATCACTGCTTAGTGAAACAGGACAAGAAACTTAGAGTTTCTATAAAACCAATATTTACAAAAACTACACAATAGAGTTAGGGATTTAGAAAATCACTATTTAGAAAAATAACTCGATAGTGTTAGGATTTTAAGAAAACCACTTTTTAGAAAAACAACTCAAGAAATTCAAGATTTTTCAAGAAATCACTGTTTAGAAAAACAGCTCAAAAGAGTTAGCATTCACAGAAAATCATTACTTAGAAAAACAATTCAAGTGTGTTAGGATTTTTCGAAAACTACTGATTGAAAAAACAACTCAAGAGAACTAGAGTTTTTAAAAAATAACTGTCTAAGAAAACAACTAAAGTAAGTTACGATTTTTAGAAAACCACTGATTGAAAAAACAAGTCAAAATAGTTAGAGCTTTTCAAAAATCTTTATTTAGAAAAAAAAAATTCAAGAGAGTTAGCGTATTAACAAAACACTATTTAAAAAAAAAAACTCAATAGAGTTAGGGTTTTTAGAAAAACACTGTTCTGAAAAATAACTCAAAAGAGTTTGGGTTTTTAAAAAATCACTATTTATACAAACAAGTCAAGAGAGTTAGGGTTTTAAAAACCATGGTTTAGAAAAACAAGTCAAGTGAGTTACGATTTTTAGAAAATCACTTATAGGAAAAACAACTCAAAACAGAGTTTGTCAAAATCACTGTTTAGAAAAAAACAACTCACATGAGTTATGGTTTTAGAAAATCATAGTTTAGAAAAAAAACAACTCAAGAGAGTTAGGATTTTCAGAAAACCACTGTTCTAAAAAACAACTCAAAAGAGTTTGGGTTTTTAGAAAATCACTATTTAGACAAACAAGTCAACAGAGTTAGGGTTTTACAAAAACAACTCATGGGAGTTACCATTTTTAGGAAACCACTAATTAGAAAAAAAGAACTCAAGAATGTTAGGGATTTTTAAAAAACACTGTTTGGAAAAACAACTCAAAAGAGTTATGGTTTTTAGGAAACTACAGATTGGAAAAATAACTCGAAAGAGTTAGATATTTTAAAATATGACTATTTAGAAAAAATAATTTAAGAGAGTTAAGATTTTTTGAAAATCACTCTTTAGAAAACAATTAAAATGAGTTACAGTTTTAAGAAAACCACTGATTGGAAAAATAACTCAAAAGAGTTACAATTTTAAAAAATCGTTGTTTAGCAAAGACAGCTCAAGAGAGTTAGGGTTTTTAAAAAACCACTGATTGGAAAAACAATTCAAAATAGTTAGGGCTTTTCAAAAATCACTGTTTAGAAATAAATAACTGAAGAGAATTAGGGTTTTAAGAAAATGACTGTTTAGAAAAACAACTCAAGTGTGATAGTGTTTTGGAAAATCAATGTTTAGAAAAACAACTAAAGAGAGTTAGAGTTTTAGAAAATCATTGTTTGGAAAACAACTTGAAATAGTTTGAGTTTTTAGAACATCATTTTTTTTAGAAAAAAAAGTCAAGGGGGTTAGGTTTTAGAAAACAACTGTTTAGAAAAACAAGGCAGGTGAGTTAAGGTTTTTAGAAACCACTGATTGGAAAAACAACTCAAAATAGTTAGGCTTTTTAAAAAATCACAGTTTATAGGAACAACTCAAATGAGTTACGGAGGAAATTTGTATTTAGAAAAACAATTCAAGAGGGTTAGGGTTTTTAGAAAACCGTTGTTTAGAAAAACTACTCAAAAGAGTTAGTGTTTTGAAAAATAACTGTTTAGAAAAACCACTCAAGAGAGTTAGAGTTTTGAAAAACCATTATTTAGAAAAGCAACTCAATAGAATTATGATTTTAGAAAACCACTTTTTTAGAAAAACAGTTGTAGAGGATTTAGGGTTTTGAAATACAACTTAAGAGAGATAGGGTTTTTAGAAATCACTGTTCGAAAAAGCAACTCAAAAGAGTTTGCATTTTTAGAAAATCATATTTTAAAAAAATAAGGCAAGAAAGTTAAAGTTTCTAAAAAATCGTTGTTCAGAAAAATAACTCAGCAGAGTTAGGGTTTTTAGAAAACTACTATTTACAAAAACAACTCCACATAGTTAGAGGTTTTGGAAAACCACTTTTTAGAAAAACAACTCAAGAAACTTAGGATTTTTAGAAAACTACTATTTAGAAAAACTGTTCAAAAGAGTTAGCATATTTAGAAAATCACTATTCAGAAAAACAACTCAAGTGAGTTAGAATTTTTGGAAAACTACTAATTGTACAAAAAAGAGAGTTAGAGTTTTTAAAAAATTACTATTTAGAAAAACAACTCAAGAAAGTTAAGATTTTAGAAAACCACTTTTTGGAAAAACAATTGAATAGAGTTTTGATTTTTAGAAAATGAATTTTTAGAAAAACAACTATATAGAGTTTAGGGTTTCGATAAACAACTTAAGAGAGATCGGGTTTTTAGAAATCACTGTTATGAAAAACAATTCAAAAGTGTTCAGGTTTTTAAAAAATCACTGTTTAGAAAAATAAGTCATGAGAGTTAGGGTTTCAAGAAAACCACTGTTTTGAAAAACAACTCAGTAATGTTTGGGTTTTTAGAAAACTACTGTTTGGAAAAACAACTCAATAGAGTTGGGATTTTAGAAAATCACGTTTTAGAAAAACAAGTCAAGTTAGGATTTTTGGAAAACCACTATTTAGAAAAATAGCTCAAAAGAGTTAGGGTTTTTAAAAAATCAATGTTCAGAAAAACAACTCAAGTGAGTAACAATTTTCAGAAACCCACTAATTGGAAAAATAATTCGAATGAGTTAGAGTGTTTAAAAAATGATTGTTTAGAAAAAAACACTCATGAGAGTTAGTGTTTTTAGAAAATCATTGTTTGGAAAAACAACTCAAATGAGTTTGGAATTTTCAAAAATCACAATTTAGATAAACAAGTCAAAAGAGTTAGGGTTTTTAGAAAACCACTATCTAGAAAAACTATTCAAAATAGTTAGTGTTTTGAAAAATCACGGTTTAGAAAAAACAACTCAAAGAGAGTTTGGTTTTTAGAAAATCACTATATGGAAAAACAACTCAATAAAATTATGGTTTTATAAAAGCACTTTTTAGATTAACATTTTTAAAGAGTTTAGGGTTTTGAAAAACAACTTAAGAGTGATAGGGTTTTTTGAAACCACAATTTGGAAAAAAAATTCAAAGGAAAAATAGGTTAAGAGTTTTTACAAAACAAATGTTTAGAAATACAACTCAATAGAGTTATGGATTTTAGAAACCACTATTTAGAAAAAAAAAAGTCGCAAGTGTTGGGTTTTTAGAAAATCACTGTTTAAAAAAGTTTAGTGTTTTTAGGAAATCATTGCTTAGAAAAACAATTCTAGAGAGTTAATGTTTTTAGATACCACTATTTAGAAAAACAACTAAACAATGTTAGGGTATTTAGAAAACCACTGTTTAGAAAAATAACTCAAGCGAGTTAGGATTTTTAGAAAACCAGTGATTGGAAAAATAACTCAAAAGTGTTATGGTTTTTCAATAATCTCTGACAACGGGAGTTGTTTGAGTTGGTAAGGATCAGACACTTTGCTTACAATGCTCAGGTTCGACTCCTACTGCTAATAGTCCTCTTTGATAGACAATCTATAAGTACCACTGTATGCTCTTTTTATTGTTGGTGGCATGTCATGACCTTGGAATGAGGTAGCCTCCCTACCCCTAAACTTCATTGTACCAAAAAAAATAAACTGCTTAGAAAAAATAACTCAAGAGAGTTATAGGTTTTAGAAAACAACTAATTTGAATAACAACTCAAAAAAGTTAGGATTTTTCAAAAATCACTATTTAGAAAAAATAACTAAAGAGAGTTAAGGTTTTTAGAAAACCAATAGTTAGAAAAACAACTCAAGAGAGTTATGTTTTTAGAAAAAACATTGTTTAGAAAAAATGATCTAGAGAGTTAAGGTTTTATAAACCCACAGTTTAGAAAAACAAGTCAAGTGACTTACGGTTTTTAGAAAATCACTGCTTGGAAAAATAACTTAAATGAGTTAGGATTTTCAGAAAATTACTGTTTAGAAAAACAACTCAAGTGAGTTGCGATTTTTAGAAAACCACTTATTGCAAAAACAACTCAAAAGAGTTCCTATTTTTAAAAAATAACTGTTTAAAAAAAAATAACTCAGGAGAGTTAGGGTTTTTAAAAAACATTGTTTGAAAAAACAAGTCAAAAGAGTTCGAGTTTTTAGAAAATCACTATATAGATAAATAAGTTAACAGAGTTAGGATTTTTAGGAAACTACTGTTTAAAAAAATAAGTCAAGTGAGTTAGGGCTTTTAGAAAATTATTGTTGAGATAAACAACCAAGTGAGTTATGGTTTTTAGATACCACTGATTGTAAAAAAATCTCAAAAGAGTTGGAATTTTTAGAAAATCACTGTTCAAAAAAACAACTCGAAAGAGTTTGGGTTTTTATACCATCACGATTTAGAAAAAGAAGTTAGGGAGTTAGGGTTTTACAAAGTCATAGTATAGAAAAACTACTCAAAGAGTTATGTTTTGGAAAATCACTATTTAGAAAAACAACTTAAGAGAGTTAGAGTTTTAGAAAAAAATCATAATTTAGAAAAACAACTCAATAGAGTTAGGGTTTATAGAAAAATCACTTTTTAGAAAAATAATTATATAGAGTTTAGGATTTTGAAA
This sequence comes from Euryodendron excelsum, assembly GCA_033060915.1. Taxonomy (NCBI): domain Eukaryota; kingdom Viridiplantae; phylum Streptophyta; class Magnoliopsida; order Ericales; family Pentaphylacaceae; genus Euryodendron; species Euryodendron excelsum. Next base: position 12,722,937 of record CM065384.1, on the reverse strand, counting down.
AACAACTTAAAAGGGATAGGGTTTCTAGAATCAACTGGTTGGAAAAACAACTCCAATGAGTATGGATTTTTAGAAAATCACCGTATAGGAAAATAGGTCAAGAGTGTTAGAGTTTTTAGAAAATCACTGTTTAGAAAAACAACTCAATAGAGTTAGGTTTTTTAGAAAACCACTATTTAGAAAAATAACTCAACAAAGTCAGGGTTTTTAGAAAACAACTTTTTATAGAAACAACTCCAGAAACTAAACACCTTTAGAAAATCATAGTTTAGAAAATCATCTCAAAAGAGTTAGTGTTCTTAGAATCACTGTTTAGGAAAACAAGTCAAAAGGGTTAGGGTTTTTAAAAAGTCGTCTTTTTAGAAAAAAAAATTCAAGTGAGATTGGGCTTTTGGAAAATCACTAATTGGAAAAGTACCTTAAAAGAGTTAGGTATTAAAAAATCACTGTTTAGAAAAAAACAACTCAAGAGAGTTAGGATTTTTAAAAAACCACTGTTTAGAATAATAACTCAAAAGAATTAGGTTCCTAGAAAATCACTGTTTAAAAAAACAACTCAAGTGAATTAGGATATTTAGAAAACCATTTTTTTGGAAAAACAACTCGAAAGAGTTTGGGTTTTTAAACAATCTCAATTTAGGAAAACAAGTTAAGGGAGTTAGGGTTTTAAAAACCACTATTTAGGAAAATTACTATAAAGAGTTATGTTTTGGAAAATCATTGTTTAGAAAACAACTCAAGAGATTTGGATTTTATAAAACCACTGTTTGGAAAAACATCTCAATAGAGTGAGGGTTTTTAGAAAACCAGTTTTTAGAAAAATAATTGTAAAGAGTTTTGGATTTGAAAAACAACTTAAAAGGGATAGGGTTTTAGAAACCACTATTTGAAAAAATAACTCAAGAGAGTTAGGGTTTTTAGAAAATTATTGTATAGAAAAACAGGTCAAGAGAGTTAGAATTTTTAGACAATAACTATTTAGAAAAACAACACAATAGAGTTTAGAACACAACTGTTTAGAAAAACAACTCAATAGAGTAAGAGTTTTTAGAAACCAGTTTTTAGAAAAACAACTCTAGAAACTAATGACTATTAAAAAACCACTGTTTCGAAAAACATCTCAAAAGAGTTAGCATTCTTAGAAAATCACTATTTAGAAAAATAGGTCAAAATACTTAGGGTTTTTAGAAAATCTATGTTTAGAAAGACAACTCAGGTGAGTTAGGGCTCTTAAAAAACCACTAATTAGAAAAAAAAAACTCGAAAGAGTTAGGGATTTGCAAAAATAACAGTTTAGAAAAAAATAACTCAAAATAGTTATCGTTTTTAGTAAATCACTGTTTAGAAAAATAACCTAAGAGAATTAGTGTTTTGGAAAATTACTGTTTAGAAAAATAACTAAAAATATTTAAAGTTTTAGAAACCATTGTTTGGAAAAGTTACTCATGAGAGTTAGGATTTTAGAAAAAATCACTATTTAGAAAAACAGTTCAAAAGAGTTAGTGTTCTTAGAAAATCACTATTTAGAAAAACAACTCAAGTGATTTAGGATTTTTAGAAAACCACTAATTAGAAAAAGTACTATAGAGAGTTAGGGTTTTTAGAAAATTTCTATTTACAAAAACAACTCAAGAGATTTAGGATTTTAGAAAACCATTGTTTGGAAACACAACTCAATTGAGTTATGATTGTAGAAAATCACTTTTTAGAAAAACAACTGTAGAGAGTTTAGGGTTTCGAAAAGCAACTTAAGAGAGATATCTTAGGAACAACTATTTGGTAAAACAATTCAAAAGAGTTTGAGTTTTAGAAAATCACTATTTACAAAAACTCGTCAAGAAAGTTAGAGTTTCTGGAAAACCACTGTTTAGAAAAATAACTCGATAAAGTTAAATTTTTAGAAAATCACAGTTTTGGAAAAACAATTCAATAGAGTTTTGGTTTTTGGAAAACCACATTTTAGAAAAATAAGTTAATTTAGGATTTTTAGATAAATCATTGTTCAGAAAAACAGTTCAAAAGAGTTATGGTTTTTAAAAAAATCACTATTTAAAAAAACAACTCAAGTAAGTTGCCATTTTAAGAAAACTGCTGATTGGAAAAACAACTCGGAAGAGTTAGATTTTTAAGAAATCACTGTTTAGAAAAAACAACTCAAGAGAGTTAGGGTTTTTAGAAAACCATTGTTTGTAAAATCAACTAAATTGAGTTTGGATTTTTAGAAAATCACTGTTGAGAAAAACAAGTCAAGAGGCTTAGGGTTTATTTTAGAAAACCACTATTTAGAAAAACTACTCAAAATCGTTAGTGTTTTGGAAAATCATTATTTAGAATAAAAACTCAAGAGAGCTAGGGTTTTAGAAAATCACTATTTGAAAAAACAACTCAATAAAGTTATGGTTTTATAAAACCACTTTTAAGATAAAAAACTTTAAAGTGTTTAGAATTTTGAAAAACAATTTAAGAAAGATAGAGTTTTTTGAAATCACTGTTTGGAAAAATAATTCAAAAGAATTTGGGTTTTTAGAAAAATAACTGTTTAGAAAAATAGGTCAAGAGAGTTAGATATTTTACAAAACCAATGTTTACAAATACAACTCAATAGATTTATGGTTTTTAGAAAATTACTATTTAGAAAAAAAAAAAAGTCAAAAGAGTTTGAATTATTAGAAAACTACAGTTTCAAAAAGGTTAGTGTTTTTAGGAAATCATTGTTTAGAAAAACAACTAAGAGAGTTAATGTTTTTAAATACCACTGTTTAGAAAAACAAATAACAAGTGTTAGGGTTTCTAGAAAATCACTGTTTAGGAAAACAACTTAAGTGAGTTAGAGTTTTTAGAAAACTACCAATAGGAAAAATAACTCAAAAGAGTTAGGGTTTTTAAAAAATTACTGCCAACAGGGGTTGTTTGGTATCGTAAGGACTAGGCACTTTGATTATAATGATCAGATTCGAGTTCTGCTGTCAGTAGTCCCATTTAGTAGGCAATCTGTAAGTACGACTGTAAGCCTTTAATAAGGCTTGTGGCATGCCCTGGCCGTAGAATGGGGTAGCCTCGCCACCCCTAAACTTATTGTTCCCAAAAAAAATAAAAAACTAGTTAGAAAAAAAACTCAAGAGAGTTATGACTTTTAGAAAACCACTGATTGGAATAACAACTCAAAAAAGTACCAATTTTTCAAAAATCACAATTTAGAAAAAAACTACTAAAGGAGTTAGTGTTTTTGGAAAATCACTGTTTAGAAAAAAACATGTCAAGAGAATTAGGGTTTTAGAAGATCACTCTTTAGAAAAACAATTCAATAGCGTTAGGATTTTTAGGAAATTACTGTATAAAAAAATAAGTCAAGTGAGTTATGGTTTTAGAAAACCACTTATTGGAAAAACAACTTAAATGAGTTAGGGTTTTAAAAAAATATTGTTTCAAAAAATAACCCAAGTGAGTTACAGCTTTTAGAAAGCCACTGTTTGCAAAAACAACTCAAAAGAGTTAAAGTTTTCAAAAATCACTGTTAAGAAAAAACATCTCAAGAGAGTTAAGTTTTTAGAAAATCACTGTTTAGGAAAAAATAACTCAAGAGCGTTAGGGTTGTTAAAAAACCACTATTTGGAAAAAACAAGTCAAAAGAGTTTGGTTTTTTTTTTTTTTTTAGAAAATCACTATTAAGAAAAGCAAGTCAATAGAGTTAGGATTTTTAGAAAACCACTGTTTAGAAAAAACAAGTCAAGTAGTTAGGGTTTTTAGAAAATTACTGTTTAGAAAAACAACTAAAAAAAGTTAGAGTTTTTAAAAAATCACTGTTTAGAAAAAACAACTCAAGAGAGTTTATGTTTTTAGAAAATCACTGTTTAGAAAAAAATACCTCAAGAGAGTTAGGGTTTTTAGAAAACTACTATTTGAGAAACAACTCATTGGAAGTAGGGTTTTTAAAAAATCACTTTTTAGAAAAACTACTCTAGAGAGTTTAGGATTTTGAAAAACAACTTAAAGAGATAGGGTTTTTAGATACGACTGTTTAGAAAAATAACTTAAAAGAGTTTAAGTTTTTAGAAAATCATTGTAAAGAAAAATAGGTCAAGGGAGTTAGAGTTTTAAGAAAATCAGTATTTAGAAAACAATTAAACATAATCGAAGTTTTTTGAAAATCACTTTTTAGAAAAACAACTCTAGAAACTAAAGACTTTTAGAAAAAAACCACTGTTTAGAAAAACATCTCAAAAGAGTTAGCATTCTTAGAAAATTACCATATAGAAAATAGTAGAAGTGAGTTTTTTAGAAAATGATAGTCTAGAAAAACAAGTCAAAAGAGTTAAGGTTTTTAGTAAACTATTGTTTAGAAAAACAACTCACGTAAGTTAGGGTTTTTAGAAAACCACTGATTGGAAAAAGAACTCATAAGAGTTAGGGTTTTTTTTTAAAAAAATCACTGTTTTAAAAAATAACTCAAGAGAGTTAGGATTTTTTTGAAAATCACTATTTAGAAGAACAACTCAAGAGAGTTAGTGTTTTAAAAAATCATTGTTCAGAAAAATAATTCAAAATAGTTAGAGCTTTAGAAAACCATTGATGGGAAAAACAACTTAATAGAGTTAGGGTTTTAGAAAACCACTTTTTGAAAAAACAACTATAGAAAGTTTAGGGTTTTGAAAAACAACTTAGGAGAAATAGGGTCTTTAGAAACCGTTGTGTGGAAAAATGATTCAAAATAGTTTGGATTTTTAGAAAATCATTGTTTAGAAAAACATGTCAAGAGAGTTATAGTTTCAAAAAACCACTATTTAGAAAAACAACTTAATAGAGTTAGTGTTCGTAGAAAATCATTGTTTACAAAAACAAGTCATGTGAGTTATGGACTTTAGAAAATCACTTATCGGAAAACAACTAAAAATAGTTAAGGTTTTTATAAAATCACTGTTTAGAAAAACAACTTAAGTGAGTTATATTTTTAGAAAACCACTGATTAGAAAAAAAATTGAAAAGAGTTAGAATTTTTTAAAAATCACTATTTGGAAAAAACAACTCAGCGAGTTAGGATTTTTAGAAAATTTCTATTTAGAAAAAAATAACTTAAGAGAGATAGGGCTTCAGAAAACCACTTTTGGATAAACATCTCAAAAGAGATTGAGTTTTTAGAAAATCACTATTCATAAAAACAAGTCAAGAAAGTTATGGTTTTAAAAAAACCACTATTTAGAAAAACACGTCAATTGAGTTACTATTTTTAGAAAACCATCGATTGGAAAACAACTCAAAAAAGTTTGGGTTTTTCAAAAATCACTCTTTAGAAAAAACAACTGAAGGAAGTTAGTGTTTTTAGAAAATCAATTTTTAGAATAAATAAGTCAAAATAGTTAGAGTTTTTGGGAAACCACTGTTTAGAAAAACAACTCTAGTAAGTTATGATTTTTAGAAAACCATTGATTGGAAAAATAACCCAAAAGAGATAGTTTTTTTTTTTTTTTTTCAAAAATCATTGTTTAGAAAAACAACTCAAGAGAGTTAGTATTTCTAGAAAACTACTGTTTAGAGAAAAAAACAACTCACGAGAGTTAGGATTTCTAGAAAACTACTGTTTAGAAAAACAACTCACGAGAGTTAGGATTTCTAGAAAACTACTATTTAGAAAAACAACTCAAAATAGTTAGAGTTTTAGAAAACCATTGTTTGGAAAAATAACTCAATAGAGTTAGAGTTTTTAGAAAATCATTTTTTAGAATAACAACTTTAGAGAGTTTAGGCTTTTGAAAAACAACTTAGGAGAGGTAGGGTTATTAGAAATCACAGTTTGAAAAAACAAGTAAAAAGAGTTGGGTTTTTAGAAAATCACTGTTTAGAAAAAGTGGTGAAGTGAGTTAGAGTTGCAGAAAATCACTTTTTCAAAAAACAACTAAATAGAGTTAGTGATTGTAGAAAACCATTGTTTACAAAAACAAGTTAAGTGAGTTACGATTTTTAGAAAACCAATGATTGAAAAAAAAAACTCAAAAGAATTTCGGTTTTTAGAAAATCACTGTTTACAAAAACAACAAAAGTGAGTTAGGGTTTTTAGAAAACCACTGATTGGAAAAACAACTCAAAAGAGTTAAAAGTTTTAAAAAAAATCACAGTTTAGAAAAAACAACTTAAGAGAGTTAGGGTTATTTTTTTGAGAATTTACTATTTAGAAAAACAAGTCAAGAGAGTTATAGTTTTTTGAAAACCACTATTTAGAAAAAAAAAGTCCAGTGAGTTACAGTTTTTCAAAATCTAATGATTGGAAAAACAACTCAAAAGAGTTAGGGTTTTTAGAAAATCACTCTTTAGAAAAAAAAAACAACTAAAACAGTTTGGATTTTTAGAAAACTAGTTTTTGGAAATAAGACTGAAAAGATTTTTTATTTTTAGAAACCAGTGTTCGGAAATACAACTCAAAAGAGTTTTGGTTTTTAGAAAATCAATATTTAGAAAAATAAGTGAAGAGAGTGAATCACTCCTCTCAAACGTGATGAAATCGAGCCTCCCGTAAGAGCAGGGGCGTGCGATTGAAGTATAAATCTAGCAAGTACCGGAGTCTATTTCCACGAGGATCAAGCCCAATTTAGGCTTCACATAGGGCAAAATAACCAACAAATTAAATTAAATTAGAAAGTTGTTGCACTTCGATTTTTCGCACTCGAAAAAAGACAAGTGAGAAAAATACAGTGCTCTCTCGTTAGAACTTATCCTCCTAAAAGGACGAGTGCTACTAGGTTTAATTTTGACATTGATTTTGAACAAGGGCTTTTGGAAACTGTAGGTGGGATTTTTCGGAAAGGCTGGGCCGAACTCTCAAGCCCCAAATGGATGAGTCCAAATTCTTCCTGCAAGACAAGGAGGTTAGAATGGGTTGACCCTTAGTGGGCCGATCACACTCCGAAGATTAAGTTAGCAAGCTTAATCGATAAAGATGAATGAAAGTTGTGAATACTTGGAGTTAACTGTCCATACCTGACTCTCGATGCCTTGGGTATTTATAGAGTCCTCGAGGGAGTGTGTTTTGCCTTGGCCTACCAGCAGGCTCTCATGGCCTGCTGGGTAGGCATCATCATTGACGCCACCTGATTATTTACAGGGTCTGGCGCACTGTCTTGGAGGATTTCGGCTGACCAGACGTGCACGTCGACGTCGCGTGGGTAGCCGCTTGTGCATTTAATGCGAGTCAACTCTGCATTTAATGCTCAAAGACCGCTAGCGGTTTGGGCCCGCTTTCACAGTTTGGGCTACGCTGGGAAGGAGGTCGGCAGTCAAAGCTGGCCTTTCCTTTAATTCTGATTTGGGCTTGCCAAGCAGCCCCAACTTTAATTTGCGCAGATTGGGCCTCACCCATTGGGTTGGGTCGGGGGTTATTCCCCCACAATTGCCCCCCAGCCTTTGCGTCGTTTTGGCTTCTGAAACGGCCAAGGGCTGTAACAGTCACCCGGCCACATAAATGGCGGGGATTTTTTTAAAAGATTTATTGGTGGGGCGTTATTGAATCGACGGCCGATGTGACGCTCGGGCAGAGCGTCATGATTAACGCCGTTTTACCGTGTACGAACCGACGGCTCTGGTGTGTATAAAAGAGCGACGCCCTAATCAGTTGGAAGACACTTGCTCTTTTTTCCTTGCCTCTTGAATAGCGTGTGCGTTAGTTGTTTTGGCACCCACCACTGTAAGTGTCCTTCGAGCCCGCAACTCTTTTGCTCTTCACTGTATTCTGTGTTTTGACGGTTACCCCCTGATGGCGTCCCGTCTTCGTAAAATGCTAGATGGTCCGTCGGCCCTTGCCTCGTTCAGGGCTAGGTTTGACATCCCAGATGAGATCGGCTTAGAGCTGGTCGACCCCAACGACTATCGTATGGGCGAGACTGAAAAGGGAGTGCCATTCCCGATCATCGCCATCGTAGAAGGGGGACTCAGGTTTCCCCTTCACCCTCTTCTTCATAAGTTCATAGTAAAAAATACGGTGTCGCCTTCCCAATTAGCATCGAATGTGTACAGGTTCTTTTTTGGTATGCTCGAAATAAATCGGCGCTTGGGTGTGAACCTGGGCCTCGCCGAACTGGACTACTGCTATACTCTTTGTAAAGTCGGAGGTAGTTACAAAGTCTACCTCCGGGCCGTAAAGAAGTCCTTAGAGTTAGTGAAGTGTCTGCCTTCCTTAGGGAAGGGCGTCGACGACGTTAGGGTTTGGGTAACCGGTCCATGGGAGTTCGGCAACGTTCTTGAGAAGGATAGACCGGCGATTCGATGCCCTAGAGAGCCCGTTGAACTAGGTTTGATGCCGATCTCTCATACTGTGCATCATTTTAAATTTCGATGTGCATCAAAATTTACTCTCGAATTTTTGCAGACATGGGGAAGCGGTTGAAAGCTCGTGACTGGTTAGTTAACTCTAACGACCTCAACAAGGTTTTGAACTACGTCGGCGAGGGTCGATTAAGATACGTCGCTCAGGTTGCACACATTTTGCTTTCCTACCCGCTGCGATATTCGACCTTCACTGCCGAGACGGGTGTTCCCCAGAGTACCCTTGTAAGATTGGCAAAGGAAGGTGCCGAGGGAGACTTCGAGGAGATCCCCACCGGCGGAGCGATTGAAAGGGTGCGCAGTCCTACAGGCGTGACAGTCGCGGTTGCTCCTTCATCGGAGCCAGTTGGTGAAGAACGGCACAAAGCACGATCGAAGTCACACAGCTCGGCATCCAGTTCATCACCGTATACTGCACCCGACCGCCGAGTTAAGATTCCGACAAGAATAAGGGATTCTAGCCCATCCCCCGACGAAGAGGACAACATGAGTCTGAGGGAGAGAATGTTTGCTCTTACGGGCCAGCCGCTAAGGTCGGCTGCCCCCACTTCCTCCGAAACTCCTCCAGTTGAGCTGGTGATAACTCCTGTGGAGGAAGCCCCTCCCGTGTAACAGAGGCCAGAGACTCGGCAACAGAAGAAAAAGAGGCCCGAGGACACCCCCCAACTTCAGCGCCCAAAAAGCAAAAAGGAAAAGGTGCGGTGGACGAGGTCGGCGAGACTGTGACCATCACTCCGGACATTCTAGGCCGTCCTATGACAACAACAGATTCTATAATTAACCAGCCCGAGGTGGCATTTGGTGTTATTAAGAGCGTCCTCCAAAAAAAGACATGGTGAAGCTGGGCAAAGCAAGTGACTCAGCCATCTTTATGGGTGCTTTTCATGACTCGGTGCTGGTAAGTCGGCACTGACTTTTTAACTGATTACAGATTCTTTTGGACATTCGCTCTCGAGATGACCTTCTCTTATCTGTGTAAGGTTGTCTGAATTCCTTGGAGGCGATGATGCGCTTCCAGAAGCTTGCCAAGGCTCATCAGGAACTCATTGAAGAGCACGACCGCTTAAAGGTTGAGTGGATCGAGGCAAATAAGGATCGAATCACTTTTAAGAAACAGGCCGAACAGGCTTCCGCCGAGCTTTTGTTGATGAAGGCCAATTTTGAAAAGAGAGATAAGGAACTGATCGATCTCGAAAAGAAGTTCGATGTGCAGTCCGTAGATCTGCACAATGCAAATGCAGAGGTCGAGGCTCTTAACACAGAAGTGGCCAAGCTAAAGGTGGAAGAAGAGGCCACACTGAAGAGGGGTGAAGAAAGGGGAGCCAAGCGTTTGGCCGAAGATATGATGGACCTTAGTCGCTCCATATTCCGCAAGGGTTGGAACGGTGCCCTTGTCGTTGCAGAACTAGATAAGGCCTCTGACGTTTGGGGTCTTTACCCGGACTTCTTCGATACTACCGAGGATGGCGTCGTTTGTCTGAAGAAAGTGCTTGCAAATGCCCAGTACAAAAGAGAGCTTATCTTAAAAGCCGCAGCTGAAGAAGCTGCTGCTGAGAAGGAGGGAGCTGAAAAAGTAAAGGCCGCTGTCGAACCCCCTAAGGATGCGGAAGAGATTGTTGGTGGTTTGCCAAGGGCAATTTCGCAGCCGGGGGAGAAGTTGGCATAACTGTTCCTTTTCCTTTCTGGGATGTTTTTTGTAACCATCAATGCCTTTAATGAAAAAAGCTCGTTTTGTCCCTTATCTTGACGTTTATTACTGAATTTGTCTTGGTCTTTGTTGTGGACTGAATCTGCCTTGGTTTTTGCTGTGGCCTTCTTCGGCCGACCTGTCCAACTTGTACAGGACCAAGTTTTTACACTTGGTTTTTGTTTTGGCCTTCTTTGGCCGACCTGCCTAACTTGGACAGGACCAAGTTTTTACACTTGGTTTTTGTTTTGGCCTTCTTTGGCTGACCTGCCTAACTTGGATAGGACCAAGTTTTTACACTTGGTTTTTGTGGGTTTCACAGAGTGCTTAGAGTAGATTTGTTTGAACAGCTTCATTTTCATTGATTCTTCAGAAGAGCTTTACACATTTCATGGACTGTTACATCGCATGGAGCTTTGTATTATTGGTAGAATTTCCTCAAGTTGCTTGCATTCCAGGGTCGCGACAATTGTCTCCCTTCTTCAACAGTCTCTAGTCTGTATGCGCCAATGCCGACCTGGGATGTTACTCTGTAGGGGCCTTCCCAGTTTGGGCCGAGCTTTCCATCTGCCGCCTTCTTGGTTGCCCCCAACACTTTTCGTAAAACTAGATCTCGTGAAGCAAAGTTCCTTGGGCGGACCCATTTGTTGTAAGAGCGTTTTAGGTGTTGCTGATACTCTGTGAGCCTGATCAAGGCGGTTTCCCTTCTTTCTTCGATGAGATCCAGGTCTCTTGCAACCGTCTGGTCGTTGAGACCCATGTTAAAAGCTGCCGATCTGATAGTTGGTAGTTCGACCTCCAAAGGGATGACTGCTTCCACCCCGTATGCCAAGGAGAACGGGGTTTCTCCGGTAGACCTTCTTGGGGTTGTTCTATAGGACCACAAAATGTTGGGTAGCTCCTCTGTCCACTTCCCTTTGGCTTTTTCCAGTCATTTTTTTGACTCCGTTAAGCATGGTTTTGTTTGAAATCTCGGCTTGCCCGTTGCATTGGGGGTAGGCCGATGTTGAGTAATAGTTTCTGATCCCCAATCCTTCGCAAAATGATCTAAAGATATTGCCATCGAACTGGGTGCCGTTATCTGAAACAATGGCACGGGGCAACCCGAATCTCGTGACAATGCTTTTCCATACGAACCTTTTGGCATCGATTTCCCTGATGTTTGACAAAGGCTCCGCTTCTACCCATTTGGTAAAGTAGTCAGTCGCTACGATGAGAAAACTTTTGTTGCCCGGAGCTCGAGGCAGAGGTCCGACAATGTCTAGTCCCCACTGAGCGAAAGGCCACGGACTGGTGATGGTGGCGAGATCTTCGGCTGGCTGGTGGATGATGGGGGAAAACCTCTGACACTTGTCACACTTCAGGACATACTAGGCTGCATCTTTCTGCATGTAAGGCCACCAGTATCCCTGCGAGATGGCTCGGTGTGCTATCGACCTTCTGCCGACATGACTTCCACATATCCCCTCGTGGATTTCGAACAAGACGCCCTGTACTTGGTCCGGATGGACGCAGTGTAAATATGGACCTATAAAGGAACGTCTGTAAAGCTCCTTACTTGGTGATAGCCAATACCTGCGAGATGCATGTTTGATTCGCTGAGCTTTAGCCTTATCGTTTGGTAGTTTGTCTGTGTCAAGGTAAGAGATGATTGGGTCCATCCATGATGGTCCCAACTTTTCTGCTGTTAGAGCTTCCTCCTCCTCCCGAAAGATGCTGGGCTTGGCAAGGGTTTCCACATTGATCGTCCTTTTCGATCCAGACTTCAGAGCTGTGGCCAAAGTTGCCAAGGCATTCGCATGTGAGTTGTTGTCTCGGCTGATCTGTCGAAGCTTGTAGCTTTTGAATTGGCCGAGTAGTTCCTTGGTCTTTGCTAGGTATTGCGTCATTCTATCATTCTTTGCTACGTATTCTCCTGTAATTTGGTTTACAACAAGTAGGGAGTCCGAATAGATGACGATTTCAGGAATTCGAAGTTCAATGGCTCGACGTATTCCGGCGAGCAAGGCCTCGTATTCAGACTCATTGTTGGAGGCAGTGAACTCGAGCTTGATGGCTTGTTCGATGGTTAGACCGTCTGGTGTGATGAGTACGATGCCTGATCCTGCCCCCCGGTCATTGGAAGCTCCGTCCACGTAGAGTTGCCAATGATCAGTTTGTTCCCAAAGGTCTAGGGGGAATTCGTGTTGCGGTTGGGCAATTACTGGAGTTTGTTCTACCTCTATTGGTAGCTCGACAGAGAACTTGGCAACAAAGTCTGCAAGAACCTGCCCCTTCACTGCCAATCTAGGTTGAAACTTGATGTCAAACTCCCCTAATTCCACGACCCATTTTGCAATTCTTCCAGAGAAGTCGGCCTTTCTTAGAAGAGGTTTGAGCTGGTGGTTAGTGAGGACGTTGATGGTGTGAGTTCTGAAGTAATGCACCAACTTGCAGGATGCTACTATTAGTGCGAGTGCTAGCTTTTCAAGGGGTAGATACCTGCTCTCGGCCCCAAGAAGGGTTTTGTTGACGTAGTAGACTGGGAGTTGTTGTCGGTTTTCTTACCTGAGTAGGACGGCGCTGATTGCATGGTTCGACACTGCAAAGTAGAGGAAGAGTTCTTCGTGCTGAACGGGGGTGGAGAGCGGGGGTGGTTGGGTCAGGTAGTTCTTTAGATTGGCAAGGGTAGAATCACATTCTGGGGTCCACTCGAACCGTTCTTTTTTCTTTAGGAGCTGGAAGAAGGGTCGGCACCTGTCCGATGAACGGCTGATGAACCTGTTGAGTGCTGCGGCCATTCCTGTCAGTCTTTGTACCTCTTTGGTATTCCTTGGGGCTAGAATGCTCTGAATCGCACTAATCTGCCGTGGGTCCACTTCAATGCCCCGATGGGTGAACAAGAACCCTAAAAACTTGCCTGAGTTGACCTTGAAGACACATTTTGAAGCGTTCAGCCTCAATTTGTAGTCCTTCAGGATGCAGAGTACCTCCTTTAGATCCGCCAAGTGGGTGTCGCTCAGTTTGCTTTTTACCACCATGTCATCAATGTAGACCTCGACAGTTTTGTCGAGCTGCGTCTTGAACATCTTTGTGACCAATTGCTGATACGTAGCTCCGGCATTCTTCAGGCCAAAGGGCATAACCCTATAGCAGTAAATACCCCTTGGAGTGATGAAGGCCGTTTTTTCTTGGTCGTCGGGGTGGAGTGGGATCTGGTGGTATCCTCGGTAAGCATCCAAGAAACTCATCCTCCCGAAGCCAGTAGTTGCATCCACAAGCTGGTCAATTTTGGGCAGGGGGAATGGATCCTTGGGGCATGCCCTGTTGAGATCAGTGAAGTCCACACAGAACCTCCACTTACCGTCCTTCTTTTTTACGACCACTGTATTTGATAACCAGCTTGGGTAGTTGATCTCCCGAATGGCCCCAGCTTCCAAAAGCTTCTTTGTTTCCTCCAAGACAGCGTCCATATGCTGGGTAGACGCCCTCCTCCCTTTCTAGACAATAGGTCGGCAACTCGGGTTAACATTTAGTCGATGACAAGTAACATCGGCGCCGATCCCAAGCATGTCATAAGGGGTCCAGGCGAACACTTCCAGGAATTTTGTCAACAACTCGATGAGGGATTTTTCCTCTTGTTTGGACAGAGAGGTGCCAATGACAAAGTATTTATCTCATTGTCGATCAATGTATATCTTCTTTAGGTCCTCCACAGCTTTGTTCTCAGGTGTTTGTCCCACATCATCGATAGTAGGGGTGTCTTCATGCAGCTCCATCATCTGCACTTTCTCAGGCTTTGTCTTCGTTGCACATGCCGTTAGGAAACATTGTTTGGCAGCCACTTGGTCTCCCCTGATTTCTCCAACTCCTGCTGGGGTCGAAAACCGAAGCAACTGATGGTATGAAGACGGAACGGCCTTCATGAGATGCAATCAGGTTCGTCCTATGATGGCATTGTAGGGGGAGGGTACGTTAACTACTAGGAATTCAGTTTGCAATGTGATTCCTCCGGCTGTTACAGGAATCGTCACTTTCCCCATGGGCCAGACTGGATTCGAGCTAAATCTGACCAGGGGGTTAAGTGATGGTTAGAGTCGGACTCCTTAAGTTCCAATTGCTTGAACAGGTTGTAGTACATAACCTCGGATGAACTCCCTTGGTCAATGAGCAGTCTTTTAACGTCACAGTCTGCCATTCTTAACGAAACAACCAAGGCATCATTATGAGGAATCTGTACTCCCATGAGATCCTCATCAGTGAAGGAGATTGGCGCATGGCCATTGCCGACCTTGGCTTTCTTGCTGGGTGGTTGTATCTGCATCACTTCCTTTAAGTGTGCAGCCTTCTGTATCTCGGCTCAGTACCTATGTGGGTCGACGGTTCCTGATTTAGCCGAACCGTGCAACACATTGAGTACCCGAACCGGCCTTACTTCTGGTTCTTTCCGGGCTGCGTCCTCTACCTGTAGTTGCTCGGCTTCATTCTTTGTCTTCTCCCGATCAATGAATTGGTCGAGGTGGCCTGCTTTGGCCAGGTTTTCCAAATAAGTTTTCAGATGCCGACACTGCTCCGTCTTATGCCCCTTCTCACGGTGGTATGATCAGAACCTCTTCTGGTCCCGGGTCACTAGGTCTCCTCCCAACTTTGGTGGCCACTTAAAGAAGAGCTTATCACGGATCTGGGGCAATATCTTATAGATGGGGTCCTTAAAGACTGTATAGACCCCCTCAGTTACCCTTTTTCCTCGGCCGCTATCCTCTAACCGGGGTTTCTTGGCATCCTTCTTATTTGTCTTTTTGGCAGCAGTGCCGACCTTGGCTGATGCTATCTGGGGTGTGTCTTTGTCCAACCGCGCATAGCGCTCGATCCTCAGCATTAGTTCCTGTATCGTGAGGGCTGGTTTCTTCATTAAGGACTGTCGTAAGCAATGCTCCCTAGGAAGACCGATCTTGAACTGAGTTACAGTTAATTGCTCGCTGCACTCGTCAATTTCGTTATAAGCTTCCCAGTAGCGCCGGGCTTATGCTCGCAATCCTTCCCCTTCCTCTTTTCTCAATGTCAGCAAGAAATCAACCTCCTTCGGCTACAAGTTGTTTGCTATGAAACGAGCTGTAAACAGCTCGGCAAGTTGCCTCCAGCTAGAAACGGACTTGAGTGGCAATTTATCAAATCACCGTAAAGCCACACTTCCTAGGCTGGAGGGAAAGATTCGACACATCAGCATCTGGTCACCGCACCACACTACCATAAGCTGTTTGTAATGCCGAACATGGGTAATCGGGTCGGTCTTCCCGTCATAGAGGGTGAACTTTGGTGGGGTGAATTTTCGAGGAATTGGGTGGGATTCAATCTCCTCAGTGAATGGCAAGGATACAATTTGGTCAAGGGCCTTTTTCATCAGGTCATGGGCCGTGCACTCCTTAGTTTGTTGCTTCCTATCCTCCTGCTTTTCTTTATACCATTTCTCCTAGTCCTCTCTCCGCCGATCTGTGCACCTGTTATCGCAATGCCCGGTACTAGGGGTGTAACTCCTTCTTACCCGCAGCGCTGGATCGTTCCTGGCACCAGTAACCTACTCTTGATCTGGGGACCTTTCTCTCCCGCGCCCATTTCTTCCAGAGAATGCCTCCCTTATGACCCAAACTTGGGAGGTGAGGTAGGCTATCTCTTCTCCGCGCCGTCAAATTTCCCTCTCCGCCGCACGGAGTGTATCCTCACTTGGGATCTGCCCATTGGAGGGTGACGGGGCAAGGTTCCGAGGGTGGTTTCTGCGGAAGTTTCTGTCCCTGACATAGCCCGTATCCCTCCGCATTTCGTATGATGCTTCCTGGTGGCTTTTAGCGGGCATTCGTATTTTTGACCTTAGTGTTCTCCTTCGTTGCCGATCTACGGGTGTAGATTGGCAGTGCGCCAAATTGGTCTAGTCTTTACTGAAGGAGGCTCCGAAGCCTCTCCCGTCGTGGTTCTCTCCTCTATGTCTCCGGTTGTTCTGACTCATGGTTTTTCTAAGCCTTCCCACAGACGGCGCAATTGTAGGTGGGATTTTTCGGGAAGGCTGGGCCGAACTCTCAAGCCCCAAATGGATGAGTCCAAATTCTTCCTGCAAGACAAGGAGGTTAGAATGGGTCGACCTTTAGTGGGCCGATCACACTCCGAAGATTAAGTTAGCAAGCTTAATCGATAAAGATGAATGAAAGTTGTGAATACTTGGAGTTAACTGTCCATACCTGGCTCTCGATGCCTTGGGTATTTATAGAGTCCTCGAGGGAGTGTGTTTTGCCTTGGCCTACTAGCAGGCTCTCATGGCCTGCTGGGTAGGCATCATCATTGACGCTGCCTGATTATTTACAGGGTCTGGAGCACCGTCGTGGAGGATTTCGGCTGACCGGACGTGCACATCGACGTCGCGTGGGCAGCCGCTTGTGCATTTAATGCGAGTCAACTCTGCATTTAATGCTCAAAGACCGCTAGCGGTTTGGGCCCGCTTTTCGCAGTTTGGGCTACGCTGGGAAGGAGGTCGGCAGTCAAAGCTGGCCTTCCCTTTAATTCTGATTTGGGCTTGCCAAGCAGCCCCAACTTTAATTTGCGCAGATTGGGCCTCACCCATTGGGTTGGGCCGGGGGTTATTCCCCCACAAAAACCAACTTGGAGTCGCCACATAACTTGATTAAGGTGAGTTAGGTCACCTAAAACTAAGCACAATTCGAATATTACACTTAGGATTTTTGAAAAGATTGAAAACTTCCTCAAGAGAGGATTTTAAGAAAATAGGTTGTTTCGAAACCTTTAGAAAACTGTAAACCTTTTTTGAAAATAACTCTATTTGGTTTTTGAAAACAGTGATCCAGGTTCGGAGGTTAGTTACGTGTGTGGAAGATGCAACATGTGTGGAAGATGCACTAAGCCATCACCCTACGCCGCCCTTGCAGTACCTACATGTCTATTTACCCTAGGTTCACTTATTAGAGTCTTTGATTAATACATGTTCAAAACCATCCACTTTAGAAAAGAACTATGAAAAGAAGTTTGACATGATACATGATATGCAAGTGCAAGAATTTGATTTTGATTTTGGAAGTGGATTTGAAAACACTTAATTTGATTTCGAAAAGAGATTTGAAAAGAAGACTTGATTTGAAATCGGAAAGTAGGTTTTAGAAATTGATTGGAAAAAGAGTTTGATTTTAAACTTAGAATGAAAGATTGGAATTGAGATTGAACTTAGACCTAGAATTGAATTTAAAAGAGGATTTGACCCTTGAAAGAGAACTTGAACTAGATATGGAAAGATAGAAAATTGAAAACATTTTGAAGTTTGAAATTAGAAAAACCATCTTGGTTTAGAAAAGAGTTTTAGAAAAAAGTGGAAACTTCCTATATTTAGGTTTAGGGTTAAACTAAGATTTAGGCCTCCTAAGGTTTAGGTTACCTAAGATTGGAATACGTGGTTGAATTAGGAAGGTTTGATTTAGATTTGAAAATTTTAATTTTAGAATGTTGGATTTAGGAAAGGTTTGAATTAGAAAAGGTTTAAATTAGGAAATATTCAAATTAGGAAAGTTGGATTTTAAGAAAGATTTTGAAAAGAAGTTTGATTTGATTTGAAAAACTTGACTTGGAATAGATTTATAAAAGTTAGGGTTTAGGAAAGACTGAACTTTGGAAAGCTTTAGGATTTAGAAAGTTTGAACTTAGAAAAGTTTTGAATTTAGACAGCTTTGAAAATTAGGAAAGTTTTGGTTTTGGAAAGATTTCAATCTAAGAAAGATTTGGTATTTGAAAAGTTTGATTTAAGAAATATTTAGAAAGTTTAGAAATTAGGAAATGTTTAAATTTAGAAAGATTGGAAAGTTTGAAATTTGGAAAGGTTTGACATTATGAAAGGATTAAATTAAGAAAGATTTGATTTCTATTTCCAAAAAGAGATGATTTGATTTTGTTTTCAAAAATAACGGATTGGATTTGGTTTCATAAGTTGGAGGACTAGATTTGACATGGAATTGGAAAGGATGAGATTTGAAAAACTTGGATTTAGAAAATATGATTTGACATAAAAAAGAGTTTTAGGAAATCTAAGAGTTTGATGTAGAAAATAGAATTTTGAAAAACTGTGATTGGATGTGGAAAAGGAAAGTAAAAATTAGAGTTTTCTAATCATTGGCTCTAAGGCTTGACTTGGGCTTCAAGAAAAGGAGATTTTGGAAAGTAAATCTTTTGAAGGAAGTTTCTAGGAAGGAAACTTAAAGAGTGTTTTTAGAAAGTAGAATTTTGAAGAGAGTTTTTGGAAAGGATTTTGAAAAGAAGTTTCGAAATGCGGAACTTTTGGAAAGAAAGTTTTTAGGAAGGAGATTTTTGAAAAGAGTTTTTAGAAAATAGGTTGAAAAAGAAGTTAGGAAAGAGATTTGAAAAAGTGATTTTGAAATGGAATAGAATATGGACTTTTACAAGTCTCTAAAAATATCTCACTTTCCTAAAACGACTTTGACCATAGGAAGATTAGAACCATTCTAGGATTGTGGTTTTAAAAATACGAAGTTTTGAAAATATGGACCATATTGGTCTCATTAAATATAACACTTTTCTAAAGCGACCCTAACCACGAAATGACTAGAATCACCTTAAGATTGTGATTTTTGAAAACAAGTTTAGAAGAAGAAAATTTTAATGCAAGTTTTGAAAGAGATTTTAATGCAAGTTTTTGAAAACAAGTTTAGAAAATGATTTTGAAAAGATGTATGAATATGATATGCATAATGCAAGTAGGGTCGTGAACATACACGGTCCAGATTTCACCACATAATCAAGTGGGCCGAATCCACATGGTCTAAGGTTGAATTAGAGGAATCCCCTGACATGGTGACTTTTAACCATTCTTCCTACACATGAACCCGGAGAACCCTTGTTTCAAGCATGCAAGAAGGGGGGGGGGGTGGGGGAAGAAGATAGGGGATTAAAATAGAAGAAAACCCAAGTGGGTTAGGAGAGAGAAGAGAGAGGGGAAAATTGCATAAACATATATAGAAAACTAACCTTGCGTCTTCTTTGATTTGCTTGCTTTACATGCTTTACTTCGCATTGATCTTCTGGAGCTTCGAGAGGGCAGCACCTTAAGTCTTCAATGGTTAGCTTGAAGGCTCGTGTATGCGCATATTGAGTGTATGTATGTTAGGGTTAAAGTGTATGGGGGCTATGGTTTTGAAAAGCCTAAGAGAGCTGGGGTTTGGAGAGAGTTCGAGGGCTGTATATCGAGAGAGAAAGTTTTTGGAGTTAGATTGCCGACCTTTTCTATGCAGGGAGGAGGCTCTGTATTTATAGACAAAAAATTGACCTGGCACCTATTGCAATGGCGCTAGGCTTAAAATTCCATTGGCGCCACTAGTAGTGGTGTCAGCCACGTAAGAAATATTTTAGGGTGGTAAGAAACGTATCTTCGACCCCTGATACGCAAGGCAGCAGATTTGGGCGACTGTCCTAGTGACTACCATGCATTTTTTAGCCTGGCTTCACTAGAAGTGATTCCGGAAGGTCTGAAAATGTTCTGGAAGGAGGGGAATGGTCCGGAAAGCCAAAATAGGTGGAAACCCTTGAAATAGTGTCCCAGGGGTAACAAACTTGAAAAACAAGGTCGGCATTGTCGACCGGGCTATTAGGGGCAAAACAGTCAACTAGATCGGAAAACCATCGGAATGGACTCAAAACAATCCATGAGCGGACTTTAGGGTTGGAAACACTATCTAGAGTGTGCCAAGAGAGTGCCGGTTTGATACCTAGAGCCAGTATGGTTCAAAAAGGCGACTGGCCCATCAGGGGCAAAACGATAATTTTTGCACTAGGTTTGCCGGAATTGACTCAGAATGATCCGAAAAGTTAATGGAAGGTCAAGAATACTATTAGAAACTTTCTTAGGACGTTATCGGTTTGATACCCAGAGCCGATATGATTCCCGGAGGCACTCAGATGCCCAAAGGAAAAATGATCATTTTGATCGAATGGTCCCGGAATTGGCCCGGAACTGACTAGAAAGCACTTAAACATGCTGGATTGTCTTTGAGACAATCCTAGAAGGGTAGACTTATCGTTTTGAGGACTTAGGTACTTTCCTGAGAAATGTGCCGAAAATGGTCCAAAGGGCAGTTTGGTCATTTTTCATCGGAGTGGGCTAGCAGGCACTGGTATTGACCCGAGTTTTGAATGTTTCCGTCACTCTGACGGTTTGTGACGAGTTGGTTTCCAAAGGTATCTCGTCCTTTGGTAAACGTGTCACGGCCAAGAGGAGAATTCGGTCTCGTGACATAGGGGATTTGTTGGCAATTCCCAATGTCGACCTGTTTACGAGTGTTTCCACCACTTTGACGGTTGCGATGCTTACGAGTGTTTTCGCCACTCTGATGGTTCGTGTTCATTCTGGGGACTGTCTGATCTCGGGAAGCTGTTAAGTGGACTTATCGTCTGAGGAATCAACTTTCTTAAATGACGTGTCGAATAGCGAACATTCTTCATTGGCGAGCTAGCCGGCACCAAAGGTGGACCGTTCTACCATCTTGGGAACTTAGGGTCTCGTCCCAGTCGACGGTTTTGTAGGGACTTATCGTTTTGAAGAGTTTCCTCAGAAAACGTGTCGGATTGGATGGTCTTACTGCCTGAGGGATTAATTTTCTCGAAAGGTGTGCCAATAGAAATTGGACCGAGCAATGCCATAAGAGCATTTTGGTCATTTTGCCCTCATTGGGCCTGACGGTCCTGCAAAGCGATTGACTGATTGGATTGATTTTGAAAAGTTGATTTGGACTTGAATATATCTGTGTTGGTATGAATACGAGTCCGGTTGGACTGAAGATTGCCGAGCGGACAAAAATGGGGTGCTTACAAAAGTCACCTAGCAAATTGAAATTATCTACAAATAAGACCGAAAATATGTTGGATGTGAATGTTGTGATTGCAACTTACTTGAATTAACTAAACTAAGTACGGAAAACAATACTATGTAAATTTGAAATTAATTGTTATAAGACTTAAATGCAATTAAAGTGACTTGAATGCAATTGATCTAATCTATCAATTCTCTAAAATTATCTTAATGGAGGATTTGATAACTCAAATCAAGGAATCACTTCGGGGATCCTTGATTCAGAAGATTTGGACCATAAAAATGAGAGTTTATACTCAATTGGATGTGAATTTGTGTTCAATGTTAAGAATCATAGAAGCAAATCATCAATTGTGCAATATCTATGCCTATTTAAGAATTGTGCATAGAGATTACCAATAGTGATTATGAATATAGGTTTTCTATAGATTTACAACACAATTGAGATGAATATAAAGAAATTATAAGATAATTCATTGAAATTTATATACCTCTATTGAAGACCTTGAAGATTCTTGATAGATCTTCACAATTGCATCCAAGGATGAGTTTAGCTACTTGAATCCATATGCAAATGCACTAGAAATAGTAAATCTCTCATTAAGTGGAAAAGAAACTATTGTTCGGCTAAAAGGAAAGTGAGGGAAAGCAAAGGAAAATCTTTAAATACACTTTCTCTCTCTTTATATCTATCTAAGATTTATAGAAAATACGTTAGAAAACTGGAAGAAAATCTATATTTTTGGCCAAGTCTAATATATATAGGCACAGGCAGTTGCAGCGTTTGAACACCAAATTCTACTATTCGAATGCCAAAGATCGTTCGAACGCCTTATATGGTTGTTCGAATGGTGTCCGATTGTTCGAACATTGCGTCAAATGGTCTTCGAACGGGAAATGAAGCTATCTAAATCTTATCGAACCTACTTCGAATGAAAAATGCACCTCTCTGAATCTCTAAAATTTGAACTTGGGTCGTCGTATCATTCGAACAGTGCTTCGTAGCGTTCGAACGCTTGATGTCGTCAGAAGATTGTTCGAACACTAGGTGAGGTCGTTCGAATGCTCATTTTAGATTTTGCTCACTTTTTGCCCCTTTTCTGCCCAATTCTTGCAATTCCAAAGTGACAAAGGCCAATAAGAACAATTTATACTAAAAAGCTAGAATAAAGCCTAAAATGAGACTAACAATCCACTAATTAGGGGATTGTGATTACACTTTTAGAGTGTAATCACTCCCCCTCCCCACCCCAACATAGCTTTTTGCCTGTCCCTAGCAAAATTTATGCAAGAAAAAGAGGATATATATACAAGAAGATAATCTCTCCTTTCGTAGGAATTCTGGATGCATTTAGCCTATGCATCAAGCCTTTAAACCCTTAAGTTGCTCTAGTGGACAAGTGGTATCTTGTGAGGGTTTCCATTGATGATACCCACAAACATACCTTTATGAGTTGCAACATTTAGACGAGATTAAAGAACAACAACTAATCAAGCCTCAATCAATGCATTCTACTCTATTTTCTTAATACTTACAAGATCATACAACATGCCATGCAAAAGAGAGGTTTAAGTGAGTGTGTGAAATATCATGATGAAAAGTTTAATTTGAAACATCTCTAAATATAAATCCAACTTTTAAAGCTTTGATCCAAACCTCACTAGGAATACACTCTCAATTAAAAGACCCATATGGTTCTCACAATGGTATGTTCAACAATAGAGTAAATGTAAAGAGACACATTAAGTGAACATACCAATTACAAAAACCAAAAAGATGGAAGTGTATTGATTTTAGCATAGCTCCATGAAAGAACGTTCATAGTTAGGTATTGATTTAAAGATATTGACAAGATACTCATACACTAGCCTCCATTGAAGATTTGAAGTGCTGCAATCTGAAGATTTGAATATTAAAGACAAACTCTTGAAGATTGAAGTGAAGACCGAAGCAAGACAAGCAAAGCAAAGCTCGCAAAGCTAAGCAAAATAAAGAAGACACAAGGTAGGTTTCTTATTTACGTTTTTGCACTTCCCCCTCTCTCTTCTCCCTCTGAACCCACTTGGGTTTTCTTCTATTTTAATCCCCCATCTTTTTCCCCCCCTTCTTGCATGCTTGAAACAAGGGAGTTTCCGGTCCATGTGAAAGATTAGGCTATTGGAGAGTCACCGTGTCAGGGGCTTTCTTTCAGTTTAACCGGAGACCACGTGAGTTCGGCCTCTCTTTATTATGTGGTGAAGCCTTTAACCTTGTATATTCACGACCCTCTTTGCATTGTGCATATCATGATCTTACATTCTTCCAAAATTCGTTTTCAAACTCGTTTTTCAGAACTTGCATTAACATCGTTTTCAAAATTGCATCAAAATCTTCTTTTCCAAAACTAGTTTTCGAAATCACAATCCTAGGGTGATTTTAGCCTTTTCATATCTAGGGTTGCTTTAGGAAAGTGTTACATTTAAAGTGACTAATATGGTCCATATTTTCAAAACATTGTTATTTTCAAAACCACCATCTTAAAGTGGTTCTAACCTTCTTATGGTTAGAATCACTTTAGGAAAGTGAGATATTTTGTATACTTTCTAAAAACTCTCTTTTCAAATCTCTCCTTTAAAAAACCTCTCTTTCCAAAATTGTTTTCCAAAAACTCCCTCCAAATATCTATTTTCAAAACTTCCTTTTAAACTCCTTTCCAAAACACTCTCTTCAAAATTCCTTTCCTAAAAACACTCCCTAGGTTTCCTTCTTAGAAAACTCTCTCTCCAATCTCCTTTTCAAAATTGTTTTTCAAAAACTCCTTTCTACGATCTCTTTCCAAAAACACCTTTCCTAAAAGCTCCTTTCCAAAAATGCTTTCCTTGAAGTTCACTCTCCAAAGACGTTCCTTACGTTTCCTTCCTAAACCACTCTTCCCAAAAATCTCTTTCTAAAAACTCCTATTTAGAATCTCCCTCCAAAATCTTTGTTTCCAAAAACACACCTTCTGAAAACTCTTTTCTTAGAGCCTAAGTTAAACCCTAGAACCCACGATTAGGAAGCCCTAATTTTCCTTCCCAAAAACATGAATTTCAATCCCTTATTTTGGCTCTAAAACCTAGGTTTCCAAAACCTCTTGTTTTCTACATCAAAACTATACATATTTTCAAAACCTTTTTTCTACGTTAAAACTATAGTCTCCAAAATCTAGGGTTTCTAAATTTCCCTTTCCAAATCCATACCGAATCCAATCTTCCCTTCTAGGAAACCAAATCCAATCTCCCGTTTAGGAAACTAGATCCAATCCTCCGTTTTTGGAAGCAAAATCAAAACATCTCTTTTAGAAACAAAATCCAATCCCTTATTTTAGGATATAGGAATCTCAATCCTTCCAAACCCAAATCTTTCCTAAGTCAACTCCTTCCTAATCTCGTACTTTCCTAAACCTTAAGTTTCCTAAACTTAAACTTTTAAAATCCTTCCTTAAACATTAAGCTTCCAAATCTTTCCTAATTCAACCCTTTCCTAATTCCATCCCTTTCCAAATCTAACTTTTCAAATCTTTCTAAACTTCAAATCATTCCAAATTTGAAACTTTCTAAATTCTAAACTTTTCAACTTTCAAAACTTTCCTATTTCAAAACATTCTAAATTCAAAACTTTCCAATTTCAACACTTTCTTAAAACGAAACATTTCCTAATTTCAAAACTTCACCTAATTTCAAAACTTTCCTAATTCGAAAACTTTCCTAAAATGAAACTTTCCTAAAACGAAATTTTTCTAATTCGAAATTTTCCTAATTCCAATCTTTCTCCAATCTTCCAAGTCCAACATTCGAGTCAAGTCTTTCTTAATCTCGAGCCCTTTCTAAATCCTATATTCCTAGGTCTAAGGTCTCTATTCTTCCATTTCAAATTTTCAATCTTCTATTCTAAGTTCAAATCAAATTCTTTTCAAATCTATTTTCCATCGGACTCTTGTCCGAACTACGACTGGCCTGATTCCTCCAAAAGGATACATAGGCAACTCTCATGGGTGCGGTCACAAATTTTTTTAAATCTTCAGTTTCATAACCTTTTTCAATCTCCAATTTCATAACTTCTTTCAAATTTTCAATTCCATAATCTATTTCCAACTTCCAATTCTAAAAATCTATTTTCAATCCTCAATTTCAATTTCTAAACTTTCTTTCCAATTTCAAGCTTTAATTCTTCTTTTCCAAATCTATTTTTCAACTCTCTTTTCTTACACTTGGATATCATGCATCATGATAGTTTTTTTAAACATTCTTTTTCTAAAGTGGATAGGATTGAACATTTGTTAGTTGAAGACTCTCATAGGTGAATTTAGGGTAAATAGACATGTAGGTACCACAAGGGCGGGGTAGAGTGATGGCTTAGTGCGTCTTCTCTACACATAACTAACCTTTGAACCTAGAATCATTGTTTTCGAAAGACCAAAATGGAGTTTATTTTTCAAAAGGGCTTAAATATTTTCCAAAGGTTTCTAAACAACCCGTTTTCTTAAAAAATCTCTCTTGAGGATGTTTTCCAAAATCGTTTTCCAAAAAACCCTAAGTGTAGTCTTCGGATTATGCTTAGTTTTTAGGTGACCTAACTCACCTTAATCAAGTTAGGTGGCGACTCTAAATTATTTTCAAAAGCCCTTAATTTAAATCTATTTTCAATTCAAACTTAGTCACACTTATTCTTTTAGGAGGGTGAGTTCTATCGAGAGAGTACAGTGTTTTTTCGGCTTGTGTGTGTATTCCTCGAGTGCGAAAAATCTAGGCGCGACACCATGTAATTGAGGAAGCATGCAAATGCTTACCGGCTGGATGTTAAGAGTGTTGTGATATGGCGAGAATATTATGCATGAAGTTGGTGCTTGACGTGGGGGATTCAAGTAATCCCGTAAGGTTATTTGATAGAGGACTGTCATGTCGCCGTGGTGGCTCCCTCTCTTCATATCATCATCACCCCCTACATTAGGATCTACCTCCGGTGGAATGGCTTGAAGACTAGGGTGGAATTGTGGATTAGGTGCATTTGGTGCGGCGTTAAGATTAGGAGGGAAGACATTGGATAAACCTTGATCAGTCATGTTTGCCATTGGAAGAAAGCCTAGGTCCACAACTAATGGAAGTCCCGGTGTGAGTGATGATAAACTACTCGTACTCTCAAGCCTCACAAGTTGGTTATGAATGTCCCTAGTGAAATGTGGCATGCGAAGATGAATGCAACAAATAATAGACCGTCTAGGTCATACAACACATCATACAAAAACATGCATTGTCGGACAACGAATTTTTTCTCTTGTTTTTCAACCGATCCTCCAATTTCTTTATGCAAAGCAATATCACCGATTTTCAAATTGAGCACACTATCCTACCTCCACTTAATGTCTCCTCACAAGGAGTCCTAACAAAATGTGACGCAACTAAACCTAAATCAAACAAAATAAACTAATCAAAGAAAAATAAAAAATCTAAGCACATTAAGGGAGAAAGAGATTACCGAGATCCGAAGCCGTAGATGCTTTTGTCGAGGGTGAGTGATCAAATCCCACCCGTTTGCAATTTTGCTGTTTTGTTTAGTTTTCTTTTTCTCATTTAATTACTATTTTTGATTTTTTTTATATGCAATTCGCCAAGTGCTTCTCCAATCTGCAACTTGTTGGTGTTCGCCTTATGCTTTTGATCCCCAATAATGGCGCCAAAACTTGAATTGCTCCTATTAAACGTGATGAAATCGAGCCTCCCGCAAGAGCACAGGTGTGCGATTGAGGTATAAATCCAGCAAGTACCAGAGTCAATTTCCACAAGGATTAAGCCCAATTTAGGCGTCACATAGGGCAAAATAACCAACAAATTAAATTGAATTAGAAAGTCACCTAGCAAATTGAAATTATCTACAAATAAGATCGAAAATATGTTGGTTGTGAATGTTGTGATTGCAACTTGAATTAACTAAACTAAGTACGAAAAACAATATTATGTAAATTTGAAATCAATTGTTATAAGACTTAAATGCAAATAAAGTGACTTGAATGCGATTGATCTAATCTACCAATTCTCTACAAATGTCTTAATGGAGGATTTAATAACTTAAATCAAGGAATCACTCCGCGGATCCTTGATTCAGAAGATTTAGACCATAAAAATGAGAGTTCATACTCAATTTGACACGAATTTGTGTTCAATATTAAGAATCATAGAAGCAAATAATCAATTGTGGAATATCTATACCAATTTAAGAATTGTGCATAGAGATTACCAATAGTGATTATGAATCTAGGTTTTCTATAGATTTACAACACAATTGAGATGAATATGAAGAAATCATAAGATAATTTATTGAAGTTTATATACCTCTATTGAAGACCTTGAAGATCCTTGGTAGATCTTCACAATTGCATCCAAGGATGAGTTTAGTTACTTAAATCCAAACGTAAATGCACTAGAAATAGTAAATCTATCATTAATTGGAAAAGAAACTATTGTTTGGCTACAAGAAAAGTGAGAAAAAGCAAAGGAAAATTTCTAAATACACTTTCTCTCTCTATATCTATCTAAGATTTATAGAAATTATGTCAAAAAATTGGAAGAAAATCTATATTTTCGGCCAAGAGTGATATATATAGGCACAAGCAGTTGGAGCGTTCATATGCCAAATTTTATCGTTCAAACACCAAAGATCGTTCGAACGCCCTATATGGTCGTTCGAACAGTGTCTGATTGTTCGAACATTGTGTCAAACGGTCTTCGAACAAGAAATGAAGTTCTTTGAATCTTATTGAACCAGCTTTGAATGGAAAATGGACCTCTCTGAATCTCTAAAATCTAAACTTGGGTCATCGCATCGTTCGAACGGTGCTCCGTCGTGTTTGAACGCTTGATGCCGTCAGAAGATCGTTCGAACATGCCGTTTGAACACCAGGTGAGGTCGTTTGAATGCTCATTTTAGATTTTGCTCACTTTTTGCCCCTTTTCTGCCCAATTCTTGCAATTCCAAAGAGACAAAGGTCAATCAGAATAATTTATACTAAAAAGCTAGAATAAAGCCTAAAATGAGACTAACAATCCACTAATATGGGGATTGTGATTACACTTTTAGAGTATAATCAGAGAGTTAAATTTTTAGAAAATTACTGTTTAGAAAAACAATTAAAATGGGATACAATTATTAAAAAACGACAAATTGGAAAGACAACTCAAAAGAATTAGGGTTTTTAAAAAGTCACTATTTAGAAAAGACAATTCAGGAGAGTTAGGGTTTTTAAAAATCCACTGATTACAAAAACTATTCAAAATAGTTAGGGTTTTTCAAAAATCACTATTTAGAGAAAATAACTTAAGAGAGTTAGGGTTCTTAGAAAACTACTATTTAGAAAAACTATTCAAGAGTGTTAGTGTTTTGAAAAATTACTATTTAGAAAAAAAACTCAAGAGAGTTAGAGTTTTAACAAAACCACTATTTGGAAAAACGACCCAATATAATTAGGGATTTTAGAAAACAACTTTTTAGAAAAACAACTGTAAAGAGTTGAGATTTTGAAAACAACTGAGGAGAGATAGGATTTTTAGAAAACCACTGATTGGAAAAACTACTCAAAAGAGTAGGGTTTTAAGAAAATCACTCTTTCGAAAACAACTAAAGTGGGTTACGATTTTTAAAAAATCACTGATTGGAAAAAGAACTCAAAAGAGCTAGAATTAAAAAAGAAAAAATCACTATTTAGAAAAGACAACTCAAGAGAGTTAGGGTTTTAAAAAACCACTGATTGGAAAAACAATTCAAAATAGAAAATCACTATTTAGAAAAACATGTCAAGTGAGTTACGGTTTTTGGAGAACCATTAAATGAAAAAGCAACTCAAAAGAGTTAAGGTTTTTAGAAATTCACTATTCAGAAAACAACTAAAGTGAGTAATGGTTTTTAAAAGATCACTGATTGGAAAAATTACTCCAATGAGTTAGAGTTCTAAAAAAAATCACAGTTTAGAAAAAAAAAACTACACAAGAGAATTAGAGTTTTTAGAAAATTACTGTTTAGAAAAAAAAAAAACAACTCATGAGAGTTAGGAATTTTAGAAAGTCATAGTTTAGCAAAAACAACTAAAAAGAGTTTGAGTTTTTAGAAAATCATTCTTTAGAAAAGCTAGTCAAAAGAGTTATAGTTTTAAGAAAATCATTGTTAAAAAAAAAAGGCAAGCGAGTTAGAAATTTGAGAAAACTACTGGTTGGAAAAAACAACTCAAAAAAGTTATGGTTTTTAGAAAATTTTTGTTTAGAAAAATAAGTCAATGAGTTACAGTTCTAGAAAATCAATGATTGAAAAAGCAACTTAAAAAAGTTAGGTTTTTGAAAAATCACTATTTAGAGAAGCAATAGGGTTTTAGAAAATCACTATTTAGAAAAAAAAACCATTGTTTAGAAAAAAAAAAACAACTCAAGAGAGTTAGTGTTTTTAGAAAAAAAAAAAAAAAACAATACAAGAGAGCTAGGATTTTTAGAAACCACTGTTTGGAAAAACAAATCGAAAGAGTTTGGGTTTTTAAACAATCACTGTTTAGAAAAACAAGTCACGAGAGTTAGGGTTTTAGAAAATCACTATAAAATCCTAATTTTTCTAACTATTTTTCTATATTATTTAAATCATAATTTAAATTTGTTATTTTATGTTTAAATTTGACTTTTGAAAGTTTTGTATAAAATATTATATAATTGCACATAGGGGGCAGAGCCACGTTTGTGGCTGAGGGTGCCATGGCACCCCTGACTTTTGTATAATACCCTTATATATAGTATAAATTCCTAATGTCTAGGTAAAATTTTAGTGTATTGGCACCCCCTAGATTTTGTACACCTGCCTATAAAACTATATTTTTTTGAGACTAAATAAAACTTGGTTTTATTTTTCATGTAAAATGTTTTTATTGTTTTAATTTAGAAATATGTGCATGGAAAAGTAATTGATTGAAGACCTGAACATCTTAAAGCAATAAAAAATAATTTTTGGCACCCTCCGAAAATAAATTCCTGGCTCTACCCCTAATTGCACATGTTAGGATACGTTGCTATCTGGCCTGTGGGTATTTCAGCAAATTTTACTAGGCCTAATTGTAATAGGGTTTTAGGAACTTGAGCATGTATATATAAGCCAACTTATAAGATAAAGAGGGGAGTTAGTTGCTTCTTTATACAACAGCCGCAAGGAAAAGGGAAAGGATCTCGATTGTGGGAGCGGGGGCTGAGTTCTCCGATGGTTTCTGGTACACTTCGAAGTAAGGTAAGGTGATGGAGCATTGTAGTATCTGTTCTTTGATATTTGTGTTAGGCGTATATTTCCATAGTATGATGTACCAAATCTTTCATCTACATTCTTGATTTATATATATATATATATAAATGTTATTCTTACAAAAAAAATATTCATACAAAATTGTTATACAAACTGATGTGGCAGTTACAGTTCAGTTACAGTTCTGTAATTCGAATTCATTATGATGGTTGTTTTTATGAAAGTAAAAAGTTTTCATTAAAACACATTAGTTTATATTAAAATTTTGTATGATTTTTTTATTTGTATAGTATTATCTATATATATATATATATCTCTCTGTGTGTCTGTAAGACTGTATGTGTGTGCATGGAATGGTGTTGTGATGATCCTTGAGCGGATACCAGTGGGTCTCTAGAGTCAAATAGGAGGGTCGGTTGAGGTCACGTAGTGGCTCGATGGTAGCTCTAGGCATGATGATCGGAGTGGTTTATGGTGTGGGTTAGAGGATGATTGTTGAATTATTGCTCATAGACATAGAATATTGGAGAGATATGTTTTACTGTTGTAGCTTTTTAGAGAGAGAAACAGTTCAATGATTTGTTCTGGCTATGAGATTATGCATGTTTATAGGAATATGTATATGTATGTCAGTGTGATTTTATGAGTAGTTGGTGTCGGCTTATAACATGGGATGAAATTTAATCCTAATAATTAGTTAAGACGTCTCGAAGTAGCCAAAACTGGTTCGTGGGTGTATACATATGTGTGTATTGGGTGGCTATGAACTTGGTTTAAGAGAAGAGATGACAAGAGAGTGAACCAGCAACTAGGTTGGTTCCGTCAAAGTCCTTAGGCCATACGGCCATGAAAGTATAGTGACCGGAAATGATTAGAAGGAAGGAATTATTGTGAGAGAGAACATAGTGGGCACTGGCTGATTCATGCATAGAAAGTGGTTATGGATGTATATATAAGTATGATTAGATTTATGTTGTGTCTAGTGTATAATAGGAAATGGATTGTGAAGGGGAAAGAAATAGAAAAGAATGACAGACGGGCAAGAAAAGAAGAAAAAAAAAGTAGTGTTCCGCTGGATGGTGGATATGTGCAGCCATGGAGAGGGTTTCTGGTTCATCATGGTGGTTGGGAAGTTTTTCCAGTCATAGTCTGGGGTAGGGGAAAAAGGAAGATAAACGAAAAGAAAGAAGGGCTGAAATTTTAGAGACAGAATCAGATTATTGGAAAGAGAGAGAGAGAGAGAGTCAGATGGTTAGAGAGAGAGATGGGTCTCTCGGCTGGGGAAGATGATAACTGCAGAAAATTCAGTGTAGGTGAGCACACCATAGGTATAATACACCCTAGGCTTGCTAGGGTCATTTCGGTTAGGTTTTGAGATGTGTAAGTGACCTAACCAGAGATGTGTAAGTGACCTAACCATAGGTTTTGAGCTGTGCTGAACCCATTTATGATGTTGATCTGATCAAATTCTAATCATAGGATGGTGATCTAAAATGGTAGTAAATGAATGGCCAAAATAGTAGTTTTGCTACTTCCAAGGTCAAACGTGACTAGATAGCTACGGAATTTTAATATGTTGATCTCAATGATAAAAGTTAATGATCCAACGAATTAGAATTGATAGAACAAGGTTCTAGATTATATTTGCATAAAATGATATTATTTGACATTTTAGGTA
The DNA here is from genome assembly GCA_033060915.1 of Euryodendron excelsum. NCBI lineage: Eukaryota > Viridiplantae > Streptophyta > Magnoliopsida > Ericales > Pentaphylacaceae > Euryodendron > Euryodendron excelsum. The sequence goes on along the minus strand of CM065384.1, from coordinate 12,691,133 downwards.
CATGGGTTGTATTAGCAATTGTGAGAATAATGTTTTCAATGACGCTTCTATTTCTTATGATGCACTGAGTTGTCAGATTATGATTTTATAAAATATAATGATCATTGAGGCACGGATTACATTGAGTCGCATAATTCATGAGGAGATAATGAGAACGCAAATTTTAGAGGTTGAACGAGAATTATGCGATATTGTAACATCTGAAAAAGATGGAATATCATGGATAAGATAATATTAGAAACTATGGAATAATGACAAGCATGGAGATATAAGCAAGTAAGGATTGTTCTTCCCTCGGGTGAAAATGCCGAAATTGAGTGTTGGCCAAGCGTGTTTAGCGTCTTCAAAGGCGTGTTGGTCCACTTGTATCACAGATGAAAGTTTTGAAAACAGAGTTGGTGAAGGGCACCATGGATTAGAGCTCTGAATGCCATTGTTTTTCTCCAACGAATTACTATATGATAGTGAATAAGGAAATGTAGAAATTGAAAAGGTGAATTGGATAATGGAATTGTTGGCATTAAACAGAATCAATGGTTAGAAAACCGCTGTTTTGAAAATCAGGTCAAGTGAGTTACGAATTTTAGAAAAAAGAATAAGCTTTTGAAAACCTCTTTTGAAGAGGGTTGTTTTTAGAAAAACCACTTAGGGTTTTGAAAACCACTCTAGTGAGTTAGGGTTCCTATAGTCAATTTTGGGGATAGAGAGGGTTCTATGGGGACCATTTCAACCACACAACTCAAAAGAGTAAAACTTTGAAATCAACATGGAATAGAATGTTTTGAGAACTAGTTTGATGAAAACTAATAGAGATGATCGTTTTGAAACCATTTCTTGAAAAAGAGGGTTTTGGAAAACCACTTTTAGAGTGTTGAAAACCATTCTAAAGAACAAGGCTTCATATGGTCAATTTGAGGGAAATCACTCAAGAGAGGACTCCATGGGATCATTCTAACCACAATATTCAAAAGAGCAAAACATTGAGAACCTCCCTTAAGGGAGTTTTGTTTTTGAGAACTTTGAAAATCAACGAAAACCTCTCTTAGAGAGGGAGTTTTGAAAGCCATTTTTATGCAACTCAGGAGAGTGAAAATGCAATGATGCAAAGTGAGGGTTAGGGTTCTAGGAGAGTTTCCTAAGGCATAGAAATCTAAGGTTCTTAGCTTGAACTTCAAGAACTCCAAGTTAGAGGCCATTTTTGAAAATCATTTTAATAGGAACTTCAAAGAATTCTTGAAAATGGAACCAACGGTGGTTTTGAAAAAGAATTTTGAGCATAACAACAAGACTATCACAAGCAATATATGAGCAAGGTAACTATAATAATGAAAGAAGGTCACGAATCATACAAGGTTGAAGGCTACATCACATTACAAAGGGCTCGAGGGTCATACTATGATCAAGTAGGTCTATAAGAGGTCCCCCAATCAGTAGTTCTCATAGGCTTTCTTCTAAACATGGCCTAAGAGCCCTCTTGTTCCAAATATGCAAAAAAAGAAGGTTGAAGATGGTGGTTAAAATAGAAAAAGCCCAAATGAGCTTGGAGGGAGAAAACAAGGAGTGGGAGAGAGATAATGTAAAGAGAGCTTCACCTTTAGCCTCTAAGCACTTTCAATGCACCATTGTTGAGTAGTCTTGAGCTGGGATAGGTTTGAATATGTTTGGGAAGGCTTGGATCTTTGGATGACTTTAAGTTTTTTTTGGAATTTCGAGGTTCTGTGTTGAATTGGGCAGAGTTTTCCTACTATTTTTAGCTTCGAAATGTATAGGAGGGAGGCTTGTATTTATGGGCAAAGTTTCTTAAGGCTGGCGCTTATAGCAAATGTGCCTGGCCAAAAATTGGCTAAGCACATGTAATACATGCGCCTGTACTGTTCTAGTGTTTGAGTGCCATGTGGCACTTCTTGTACTACCCCAACTTGGGCTGTAAGACAAGTTTTGGATGATCTGATCAAAATTTGGACACATTTAGCATACACTCTGCTGTCAGAAACTCTTATACTGACTTTACCTCAAAATTCGTGTAATTTGAGAGAGATTTGGAAAAATCAGTGACATTTATGATATTTTCCTGTAGTTTCTCATGAATAAGAAGCCTCAGGGAGCTTCAAAGGATTTTAAATGACGTAGATATTTTCTCAGGAAGTGTGTATGAAAATAAGCTTTTTGAAGTGTTTGTGAGACGATTCGAGGGTTTTCGAAAATGACAGTCTTTGCGCCACATGATGGTGCCTTTCAAGAAGTGACCTCCTCAATCGAATCGTACCAGTGAAAGGTCCTCCGGACAAGCTTTAGAGAATTCCCTAATTTACGCATTTCTCAAGTCGTTTGACTGTGCGTTTTAATCAGGAAATTGAATAAAAAGTCAACCCTAATGAAGCATCTGTGAGATGCCCCGGGAAGCTTTTGTTAACTTAGAGGTGTTTCAAGTCAAGGGACTAAAAAATGGATAGGGATGTTCAACTGGGTATCCCCAAAGTATCTCATCCTTTCGTAAACGTGCCACGGCCAATAAGCGTTTTCAGGCTCTTAACACTAGGTTGTTTAGTGGTGTACCGATGTCGACCTGGTGAGTGTTCTCATCACTCCAAGGGCTTAAAGCTTTGTGAGTGTTTTTGTCACTCCGACGGGGTGGTATCAGTTCTAAAGACCGCCTAATCTCAGGAAACTTACCGGATGCCAAATGGCATGAGGGACATTCTACATCGGTGGGCTAGTAGGCACCGAAAATAAACCGCTTAAGGTTTGTGAGTGTTTCCATCACTCTGATGGCGGTGATTAGTTTCGGAGACCGCCTAGTCTCTGAAAACTACCTTGGAAAGCCTAGCGACATTTTGGTCATTTGGCTTTAGTTGGGCCCAATGAGCTCAGGAAGAGACCGTTTTGACTTCATTTTTTGAAAAGCCAATTTGGGCTTGATAGTGTTATAACATTTTACTGGAAGACTGATGTGGATCGGAGATTGCAGAGCGGACAAAAATAGGGTGCTTACAACCACTTTTGCAAATTTAGAGCACTATGACCAAACAACGTCCAACATTTAGGTTTCCAAGGAAGAACAAAAAGGAAGAAAAAAAATGAATAGATTAGATATAATATTACATACACAAGAATCGTTAACGAATAAAATCAAATCGAGTAACATATTAATTTACCAGGTTGTATTGTCTTCAATGTATTAAAAGCAAGTTGTCTTCCAAAGTTGTCTAATCTATCACGATATAATCTTGCTTCATCCAAGAGTTTCGTCTTACTCCATGTAATTTTGCTCTCAATTACATAAAAAAAAACTTTTCATAATCTCTACTTTTCTACAAAATGATGTTTGATCATATGAAAAGGCAGATTCAACTATCAATATGTAGCATGTTTATTTCTACGTAGCTGTCTATCCTAACGCTGTTTAATAATAACTATATAATGCTTATATACAATCTCTATTTATCTATGAAAATATTCTTAATTGTTGTGTGTGCCTTATACATACCCTTGTAAACATAGTTCATGAAAGGCTTTTCATCTCCGTCAATGATAAGTAATAGATGCATGGATGTCTCAATAATCTTAACAATAATAAAAGATCATTTCCAAAATTTATTATCTAAAACGATGACAGTAAGGTCTTTCACTTTCTTCTCATTTGCATATCTTAATTTATAAAATTCTTACTTCTCATGTGCATGTGTTTATAAGTGCTATGTAATGCAATGAAAGTAATGGCAAAACGAGTTGCTCTTGAATGCATAATTTCTATCTAACACTTTCTTTTCCTCAACCAAGCTATCAACCATGGACAATGTTAAACATACTTTGTCACACTTGAGCACTCATTAACATGTATCATCTTAGAAATATCACTTAAGACTAAGTTCAAACAATATGTTGTGCAAGGAAACTAATTAATAGTCTTGTAAATTTTACTTACTAATTTTCCAGCAGTAGCATAATTTGCTCAATTATTTGTCACCATGTGAACAATATTACTTACTGCCACCCACTTAATAATTTCAACAACTTAAAAAAGAGGAAGAGCAACTTTAATTGGATCAGAAGCATCAATATATTTAATATAAGTAATTTCTCTAAGGCAATAGGCAATAAAGTTAATTGCAGTTCATTGTCTACCATCGGTCATCATTGTACTTCCAGTATCAAACCTACTGCTCCTTAAAATGTCAATAAAAAATTGAAACTCTTTCTTTGAGTCTGATAATAAAGGAACTCAAAGTTCATTATAAGTAGGAGCCTCATATCTTAGACCAATGGCAATTGCTACATCAAACATAGGCTGAAAGTATTGGAATATAAGGATTATACATAAATTTTGTCATAGTCATATGTGCTTTGTGTACAAGTTATTTACTTGCAATTCTAATAATCGGTTAAGCCCCTATGGTTCTTGGAGAAAAATAATGCTATATTAGTAGGTGCCCTTTCTTTTCCCTTTCTGTGCCATTGCCACCTTTCTCTTATTTCCACTACCACCTTCTTCATTTATTGAAGTGACCTTAGGATTATATTGCTCATAGATTTCTTCACTTTGCTTTTTTTTTTTTTCTTCTCACCAAGTGTTTTCAAAGGCTCTTCCATTCGAAAACGAACATCCAAGGGAACTTTCTTGCATGGCCTAACTAGATGTTCTTGCAATATGTTGCTTCATTCTATTAATCCTTTCACTTTTAATAGTTTTTTTCACAATACAAACATGTGTAATTCTTTTTTCCATCATGAGCTCTCCCGTAGGTCACTAATTTCCACGTGGGAGCATTTTTATCCTCTTATGGATGGGGTAGAATGTGTGGTTGAGTTTCGGACAGATGAACCCATTTCAAACCACTTCAACGACCAAAAAGACTAATGAATTTAAAAGATAATAAAGAACACAACAATAAAAGCAACTAATAATTATGCGCACAACTAATTCATGATTACACGAATTCATCACAATCTACTAGAACATTTTCCAAAAAGCCAATGTAGAAAGTTTTTTAGCAACCACTTTCGGTAGCAGACACACAATTCCGTTGAAAAAAGTATACTTTCCGCAATGGCATTTTTTCTCGTTGCCAAAAAGTGTAATTTCCGCAACAACAGGTTTTCTCAGTTGCCAAAAAGTGAGCTTTTTGCAACAATAGTTTTTTCTAGTTGCAAAAATAGATATTTTCCATGACGACATTTCAATTTGGTTTCCAATTGTTATTTCAAAAGTGTGCACCATAAGATTTTTGCACCAAAGATAAGACTTTTCCACAACGAAGTTGTGTTCTCGTTGCCAGTTGTTGCCACATAATTTAGCACCATCAAATTTGTTTGCCTATATTTCGGTGAAGGGATAGCCATAGCGTAACCCGTTGCAAAAGAATAAAATGTTTTGATGCCAAATGTGATCGTGAAAAAAACCCAGACTTAGTTTCTCTCTATCGCTCTCAATCTTTCCATTCTCTTCATCTCTTTCCCCCTCTCTCTCCCTTTGCTCTCAACCTTCCACCCATACACAAGGTTTCTTCCAAACAAGAACACTACAGAGATCCGATTTTTTTTTTCCTTTTTGCAGAAGGAGGAGTTCATCATCCACCGCACACTAGTATCTCTCTCTCTCTCTCTCTCTCTCTCTCTCTCTCTCTCTCTCTCTCTTCCCCAATTTCAGAAACCCTAAGATTTTTAAGGGTATCAAGCTCTCTCTATTTCTTGTTAAAAAAAAACATATTTAATTTTTTATTTATAAAGAGATCATTACTCAATTTCTTTTTGGTTTCTTCAATCTGTTTCGATCTCCGAACTGAATTCTGTTTGTCATGCCCCAGATCTGGGGGTGATTTATAGTAAAAATAACTAATATGATAAAAATAAATCAATATTCAACAGTTTAAAAGAAAATTAATAAAGTTCAAGTCAAATAAAAGTCCAAAAGTACAACAGAGCAACTACACATTACTCAATTGTCAATAATCTAAATTCTAAAATTGTCAAATACAACCAAAATACAAAAATAAATACAAACTTGCTCACAATGCTAACAGAATATCAAACAACAAAAATCTAACTAATATCCAACTAGTTCTAGACCATTTATCTTCGTGTTTAAACCTAAACCTTCATGGCCTTGTGGGGTATGAGCTTATGCCTAATAGTTCGGAACATTTGAAGGCAACATGTAGTATATAAAACAGAATATAGGCATGATAATAATAATAAACTGCAATGTAATATGAATGCAATGCGATGATGAACTAACTTTCACTTCATTGTAATAATCTTCTTCTTATTCCTTTACTTGAGTTCTTAACAATTTATTATGTCTAATGTCATATGATCTCAATATCCAATACATCTTAATTAGATTTCAACTTTCACATTTTCTTACTCATTATCAAAATGTTTGGGGGAAATAATGGCTTTCGAATCTTCTATCCACAGTGCCATCCATCGATACGTTTTCAGAACTTTCATTCACGGTACGCATGAATTGACACGCCTTTACAGACAAGTAAACCCTTAGCCAAGATAATTCTAGGTTTTTCACCTTAGAGAGGAACAATCCTTACTTGCTTACATCCCCATGCTTATTATATTATAATTATCGATATTCCCAAATCTTATCATTATGATCCGTCTTTTCCGGATATAATAATATAACATAATTCTATTTTGATATCTCAAATGTGTATTCCCACTGTCTCATCATGAATTATGTGACCCAATATAGTGCATGGCTTAAAATAATCATATTCCAAGAAATCAGTGTATCATAAGGATAAGACTGTCATTCAAATCACATGTATCTCACAAATAACAATCATCATGCATTATATGGCCTTTTAGTTGTGGGCCAAATGAGAGCCATCTTTCCAAAGTTGAAATATTTTCAAATCTAAAACTTTCTTAAAGGCAAACTTTTTTAAAGTCAAAACTTTCCTAATTTGGCACTTTCCTAAAGTGGAACTTTTTTTATTTTGAAACATTCCTAATTCAAAGCTTTCCAAAGTCCAATCTTTCCTAAACCCTAACTTTCCAAATCATTCCAAGTCAAATGTTTTAAAATTAAATCAAATCTCTTTTCACATCTTCCTTAAATCCAACTTTCCTAATTCAAACCTTCCCAATTTGAATCTTCCTAAGTCGAACCTTCCTAAATCCAATTTTCTAAAATCAAACTTTTCAAATCTAAATCAACTCCTTTCCAATTCAACTACATTTTCATATCGCTTAAGAACTCTATGCTTTTCATAAAAAAAATGATAATAATAATCAAATGATAGTCTCTTCATTCATTGCTGTTATCTTTTTTTCTCGTGTGAATGGGGCCTACTTCCAATACAAGGGGCATGGTTTATCTTATGGAATGATTTAACTTGAAGGGATGATAGCATGAGTTAACCACTCGCCAAATGATCAGCTTTCCAAAGAGAGAGAGGATAAGGATGAGTGAGGAAACTACCCAAAGGCAATACTTATAAGACACCAAAGCTAAGGGATATGTGGCCAGACTATCAAGATGAAGATAAGCCATCTTTCATTTCCCTATAAATGTGTTTATATTCCCTTTGCTTAACCCTAGAGTCTCGCAACAAACGAAGTTTTTCTTGTCAACCCTAATCCAAGACTGTCCTCCCCACACTTGGGCAAACAATAATTGAGAACTCTAGGAATAGTATCCATCCTCCATCGTGCTAGGGCAGTGTAGAAGGCTCTATAGATCAAGCAATCTAGTTCAAAGTGAAGAGAGACCCTCATTTCTTTTCCCATACAGTTAGAAGCAACCGCTTGCCAAACTCGTTGAGAAAACCCCAACCTAGGGATCACTTCCCACATTAGGTTAGATTGAACTGCTAAGGAAAAGGTCTAAGAGAAAGAAAGGGTTGTAGAATTATTCGTTTCATAAAAGGAAAGGAAAGAGGTAAAAAGGAAAAAAACAAAGGAAAAGAGTTGCCAAGGGGCAAGAGGCCTAAAAAAAAAAAAATTAAAAAAAATAAAAGGGGCCCTAAAAGAAAACCATGATTGTGCCATCTTGAAAAGCATAATAGAAGGACCGAAAGAGAAGAAAGTCATCTCAAAAAGCATACAGAAAGGTCGAAAGAAAAGAGGCATTTTCATCCTAAGAAGTACATAGTAAGAACAAGGAGAAAATTTAAAGGTGATCCTAGGTTATAAAGAAGCCTAGTAGAAACAATAGGTTCGAGCCTTTACCCTTTCTTGCAAAACCCCGAGTCCACTTTGATTGAAAATTGATTGTTTGATCTAATTGAGCTAGACACGCTGCCGAAGCTAAGACAGGATGCTAACCCTATAGGAAGAAAAATAGTCAAAGATGATATGGATCTAAACCCTGCTAAAAATAACATTAAAATTGAGCTTACATATCCCGTTGCTTCGAAAACCCCATAACCTAGCTTACATTATGGTCTTAAAGCAAAGTCTCCTCGGATTAAAAGATTGGCCGCTTATCGCTCTGCTAAAGGTTAGGTAAATTATTGTTAAAACCCCGAGAGTTAAGAGTTTCAGCTCGATAATCCTATACACTAACCCCGAGATAGAGAATCGAAGGCGGTCAAAAGGTTGAGAAAGGTACATCATCCAGTCAAGGTAAGGTTGAGCCAAAGGAGAAGCCAAGCCCTGAAAAGGAAGGAGTTCCCATTCCAAAGATACTGAATTTGACAGCACCCCTTGTCATTCTGTTAGCTAGTATATTTCTAATATGTGCATGCATTGTCATAAAAAAAAAAAAAAAATCGGCATGAGCTTTGCATACATAGGACATAACTCCCTGTAGAAACAGAAGCCACCAACACAGTTTAATATCAACTCATCATCATCCACCATATGCATCTGATTGTATACTTAGCTATAAAAATCATAAATATCTCTGCCTGTCCATGCACTTAACTAGCTAGATCATAAATGTCCATCTCTATGCAAAATCTACAAGAATAAAACTGTCTAACATAAATACATCTCTAGGATAGGGGCCACAGCAGATCAGGATCTATGGCAAGGGGCATTTGTCAAAGATCGAAATCAATATCCTCTGGATCGAAATCTCTGAAACTCGGCATCGGAGGTGGTGGATAACTACTAGAAGCACCAGCATCTTGCGAAAAAGACAAAACTGGAATAAGCAAAGTAAAGGAATGACTAAACAATAGCAGAGCAAAAAGAAGAAGGAAGGAAAGGACAACACACCCCGCCACCTCCCATCTGGGCTAACCGAGTCATCAAAGAAGCTACCTCTGCCTGGTACTGATCTCGCTTTGTCTGGTATCGATCCCTCTGGTTTCTTACAGCAGTAAACTCAGCCTAGGGCATGTATCCCTTGACACGGCGCCACAAGTTGACCACCTCTTAGCCAACGGCATATCTGCCAACTGCTACCTCAAACTGGGTGAAAGCATCGATAGAATGAGCCCCAAAGTGCACAGCGTAGTCCGTATTTGAAGGAAGTAAGAAACTGGCATCCGGCTTGCACTCCTGATAGGGAATAAGCAGTCCCGCCACCAAAGCTCCAAACATATAATCCAGCGAATCTCTTGCTGATTGGAACTCCTTATAAAACTACCGCCAGTGTCGATCTCCTAGGTAGGACTCCTAAGAATTATCGCTAAGAAAGGAAGCCATCGATAGGGACAGCGGGACCAAGTACCGCACCGTCTAATAATGAACTGATCCAATGAAGGGTCGCCAAGTCACGTCCCTTGCCTTAATTAGCTCCAGGTTCATCCGAAGTGTCACAAATCCAGTAATCTTCGATCGCTGCGCTACCCGGTCACGAGCCCACCTCAAAGCACGAGGATAAAGGTCATCCTCGATAACTACAGGGTGACGAACAGGCAGGTACTCGTAGCTCCACCAGACAAGAAAAGGCCAGAAACTAGTCATGCTACCCCAACGAGAGGAGGTTCGGACCTACATCGATCGCAAGAAGCAGCCGAAGGAGAAGGACCCCCAATCCAGCTCATACAAAGCCCCAAGATCAGCCACTATACTCACTAACCGAAAAGACACAAGTGACTTATTGTTATTGCAGAAGCAGCTGAAGATAATGTACAAAATAAGTCGCCACCTCATGATGTCTCACCGGGCAGGAGGTGGCTCAACAGTAAAAGTGTTATCATCTTGACTGAGCCAGGAAACTAGGAAAGTAGAACGCTCAGGAGGGGGCAAGTCTTGCAGAATGCATGCCTCGTCTCTACTGACTGACTGCAAGGTGATCCGTTGACCAACAAAGGAAAGCCTCGTGATGATAGCCCAGTCCAAAGGAGTGGGTCCCAACTCGAAGCCAACAAAATGGAAAGTCCTAGTCTCTCCAAACCATCTCTTGATAAGTGCCAGCACCAGATGTCGGTTCAGGCGGTTAGCCTGTAATCCCATGAAAGCCCCGAACCCAATCTCAGCCAAGAAAGCACGGTAGGATAGAGCTGCCCGCTGCATGATCACAAAGACCTAATGAATAGCCCATCTGAAAGATATGTGTACCCGCGGAGGGGGAAAATGTTGTCTAGAATACACACTGGGATGATAGGCAAGATCCCCCAGCGGTGGAATGTCTGGTACCTCCAAGTCGCCTAACTCAGCGTTTGTCTGTCTGTGTCGGATGGTAGCTCTCCCGTAACTAGTCACCTGATCGCCAAGACCCAGTGCCTCCTCCTTTGCACCAATCTCCTCCTCAAAGCTTGCTCGACCGGAGGAAAGAGGTCAACAGGTGGCCTACTCCCCCGTCCACTCTAACTAGACGATGCCTCTCCAACAGATTGCCGGCTACCCCTGGATTAACTGGAACCATTGGCAGAATCTGTCCTGGCCGCCTTCCCGGAGCAGCGTCTCCTCTCGGAACCATCATCACCCGTATCCGTCATCCTGAAAGAATAAGCCAAGGTAAGAGGTGTTCATATACGGTATATGCAAATAAGAAAATAGAAGTAGAAGAAATATAATAATAAAATAAATAAATAAATAAATAATAAAAATAAACAAAAAATAAACAAATAATAAAAAGATTTCAAGTGATAAGTGAAAATGAATTTCCTACACATTTTGATTTTAAAATTCCAAGTTGAAATGAATTTCCTACACATTTCGATTTTCCAACTTCAAGTCAAATTTCATGGGTTTTCTGTCTTTTTCCTTCAAAAAGATTTTATTTCGAAACCGTTTCCAATTTTTTCCCTGATTTCTAAAAATTTTGGTAGAATTTTGTTTAAAAATTATCCCTATAACACCCATGACATCAACACAAAACACAAACCATGCACTCTACAACATCACAATCACATAGCACCAACACCCACACACACTTTTCAATTTCTAAACTTTTCAAAAGACTTGTTTTATTTTCCAACAAATCAATGGTTTTCAAAGTTATCCTAAAATTTCTCAAAATCATTTCAAATCTTTTCTAAAGTATTCCTAAATTTTTCTAATTTTAAACTCTATTAATTTCATCACTTTCTCAATTTTCTTCATTTTTCCTATTTTTCTAAGTATTTTTCTATTTTTTAAAAAATTAAAAATTCAAAAAGTTTTAAAAAAATTAGGAAACTTCACACGGCTGTTAAACACATTTTTCTAAGGCACACGGTATAAAAATCTAGCCTAAAAGCTCAATGCCCAAAGCTATATGGATAAACCCCAAATTTCAGTAAAAACTCCCTCTGCATAATCACGGAAAATCACTCAAATCCAATCAAACAAACACCGAAATGCAAAAATAACTTCATCACAGTGTTCAGAATATATCGAAACAACAATTTTCACTATTCACATGGTTCAAACAGAATTCTACATATCAAAATCAACATAAAATCAAAAACTCACCTCTTGGAGTTCTTCGGCGAAATCTTCCTTTCCGGCGACTTTTCCGGCGATGGTATCTACTTCCGGTAATCCCTTGTGGTCCCTTTGAAGCACTCCTTCAATGTCTAAGTTGGTTTCCTTGCAATGCCTCTCGGTTTTTTTGAAAATCCTTCAACTCTCGTAGCAGCGTCGAATGAGAAATGTTTTTGGTTTTGATCCAAGCCTGGAGCCACTAGCTGTGGCGCCAAGCCAATTCTACCAAAGGTGCCATTGCTAATGGCGCCAGTTCCCAATTCCGGGCAATTTTGCCCTATTTCTCGCAAAAACTCGATTTCAAAGGCCTTTTGGGCCCAATATCCATTTTCAAACTCCCATTTTTAAAAATTTTCCAAAGTCTGTCCCTCTGACCGCCTCACGATCAACATGGGACTCTTCCTCTATCATTTTATATTTTCGACAAGTAAAGACAGAAAAAGAGGGGCAATTGTAAGCACCCCATTTTTACCCGCTCGGCAGTCTCTAGTCCATCCAGACTTGTATTCAAGTCAATATGGACGTATTCCATTCTAAATAAACTTCTCAAGTCTAATTCCGTCAATCAATTGCTTCGTGGGCCCTTTGGGCCCAAATAGAGGCAAAATGACTAAAATGCCCTTGGGGGCATTGATCGGTCCAATTCCAATGGGCACATCTTTTGAGAAAGTTGATTCCTCGAGGTGATAAGATCATCCCCTCCGGCACGTTTCCAAGTGAACTCTTCAGAATAGTAAGTCCCTTCAAACCCGTCGACCGGGATGAGACCCCAAGTTCCCGAGATGGTAGAACGGTCCACCTTTGGCGCCTGCTAGCCCGCCAATGTAAAAATGTTCATTTCGATACACCTTTTGAGAAAGTTGATTCCTCAGGCGCTAAGTCCACCTAGCAGCTTCCAGAGATTAGGCAATCTCTGGAATAATCGTGACCCATTAGAGTAACGAAAATACTCGTAAATATTACAACCGTTAGAGTGGTGGAAACACTCGCAAAGAGGTCGACACAGGGAATTGCCAACAAACCCCTATATCACGGGACTGCCGTTAGAGTGATGGAAACACTTGAAACTCAGGTTAACACCAGTGCCTGCTAGCCTACTTTAGTAAAAAAAAATGATAAAATTGCCCCTAGGGCCATTTTCGACACGTTTATTGAGAAAGTACCTAAGTTCTCAGAACAGTAAGTCCACCCTTTCAAGATTGTCTTAAAGAAAATCCGGCATGATTAGGTGCCTTCTAGTTAGTTTTGGGCTAATTCTGAGACATTCCGGTCAAAATGACCATTTTGCCCCTAGGCATTCGAGCGCCCAGGGAACCACACCGGCTCTGGGTATCAAACCGGTATCCTCCTGAGAATGTTTCTTATAGTATTTTCGACCTTCCATTATTTTTTCGGATCATTCCAAGTCAGTTCTGGCAAACCCGATGCAAAATGACCGTTTTGCCCCTGGTGGGCCGGTCGTCTCTTCCAACCACACCAGCTCTGGGTATCAAACTGGTAACCTCCTAGGATACTCTAAGTAATGTTTCCAAATATCGAGCCTTCTTCTGGGACATTCTGAGTCCATCCCAATGGCTTTCTGATCTAGTTGACTATTTTGCACCTAATGGCCCGGTCAACCCTTCCAACACATCCTGTCATCATTTTTTAAGTCTGCTACCCCCGAGACACTGTTCTAAGGGTTTCTGTCCCTTTTTGGCCTTCTAGGCCATTCTTGGTCCTTTTCAAATCATTCTCGAACTTTTCGGAGGCAGTCCTAGTGAAGCCAGGGTAAAAATTGCATGGTAGTCACTAGTGGAGGCGCCTAAATCTTCTAAAGATATGTTGCTTGCCAACCTTAAACATTTCCTAATTGGCTGGCACCACTAGGCTTTTGCCTGGCGCCATTGTAACAGGTGCCAGGTCAATCCTCTCTCTATAAATACAGAGCCTCCTCCAGTATGAAAAGGGTCTACAAACTCAGTCTAAAAACTTCCCTCTTAGATACACAGAGCTCGTAGCCTCCCCAAACCCTAGTCTTCATTAGGTTTTCCAAAAATCTTAGCCTCCATACACAAACCTTAGCTCCTATACACTCATACACTAGCTACCAAAATCTCCATTGAAGACTTGAAGTGCTGCAACCCGAAGCTCCCGAAGATCAAGACAAGCCCCTCAAAGAACGACGCAAAGCAAAGCGAAGATTGAAGTAAAAAAAGCAAATCGAGCGAGAAAATAAAAGAAGATGCTAGGTAGGCTCTCTCTTTACGTTTACGCACTCCCCCCTCTCTCTTCTCTCTCCTAATCCACTTGGATTTTCTTCTATTTTAATCCTCAATCTTCTTCCCCCCCTTTCTTGCATGTTTGAGACAAGGGACTTCCCAGTCCATGTGTAGGATTAGGCTATTGAAGGTCACCATGTCGGGGGCTTTCTATTAGTCTAACGGGAGACCACGTGGGCTCAGCCCTCTTGATTATGTGGTGAAGCCTTAGCCTTGTATGTTCACGACCCTCTTTGCATTGTGCATATCATGATCATGCATCTCTCCAAAATTCATTTTCAAACTTGTTTTCAAAAATTGCATTAAAATCGTTTTCAAAGTTTGTTTTAAAATCTTCATCTCCAAAACTTGTTTTCAAAATCATAATCCTAAGGTGATTCTAGCCTTTTCATGGTTAGCGTTGCTTCAGGAAAGTGTTACTTTTAACGTGACCCATATGGTCCATATTTTCAAATTATTGTTGTTTTCAAAACCACTTAGTGTGGTTCTAACCTTCTTATGGTTAGAATCGCTTTAGGAAAGCGAGATATTTTATATATTTTCTAAAAACTCTTTTTTCAAATCTTTCTTTCTACAAAATCTCTTTTCCAATACACTTTTTAAAAATTCTCTTCAATCTCCTTTTCAAAATTCTTTCCAAAGTTGTTTTTTAAAACTTCCTGTCACAAAACTCACTTTCCTAAAAACTCCTTCCAAAACACTCTCTTCAAAAGTCACTTTCTAAAAACGATTCTTGAGTTTCCTTCCCAAAAACTCTTTCCAAAATCCCTTTCCAAAAAAACTCTCTTTCCAAAATCCCTTTCCAAAAACTTTCTTTTCAAAAGTTCACTTTCTAAAAACTCCTTTTTAAGATCTCCTTCCAAAAACCGTTTCTTTCCAAAAACTATTTTCCTTAGAGCCTAAGCTAACCCATAGAGCCAACGATTAGGAAACCCTAATTTCCTTTCTTAAAACATGATTTTCAATCTTGCCTCAAAACCTAGGTTTCCAAAATTTCCTTCTTTACATCTAAATCATAAGTTTCCAAAACCTATTTTCTACATCAAAACTATAGTCTTCCAAATCTAGGATTTTTAAAACTACATCTTTCCAATTCCATGTCAAATCTAATATTCCCTTTAAGAAACCAAATCCAATCTCCCATTTAGGAAACTAGATCCAATCCTCTGTTTTTGGAAACAAAATCAAAACACTTCTTCTTAGAAACAAAATCCAAGTATTTTCTAATTCTAATCCTTCCCAATCTCATACTTTCCTAAACCTTAAGTTTCAAAAACTTAAACTCTCAAATCTTTCCTAATCTAAATCTTCCCTAATTCCAGCCTTTCTTAATTCCATACCTTTCCAAATTTCAACTTTCAAATCTTTCTTAAACTAAACTTTTCCTAATTCAAACTCTTTCCAAAAATCAATTCTTACTTAAAAAGAAGACTTTCCAATTTTAAAACTTTCCAATTCGAAACTTCCTTAATTTGAAACTTCCCTAAAACGAAACCTTTCCTAAAATGAATCTTTCCTAAGATGAAACTTTCTTATTTTCGAACTTTCCTAATTCGAACATTTCGTAAATCTAATCCTTCCCTAATCTTCCAAGTCCAACGTTTGAGTCAAGTCTTTCTTAAACCTTAAGTCTTTCCTAAGTCTCATATTTTCTAAGTCTAAGTTTCCTAAATCTCAATCTTTCCAAAACAAGTCCAAATCCTTCTTCCAAGTTCTATCTTTCCAAATCAAAGTCCAATCTTTTCAATTCCAAATTTCAAATTCCAATCTTCTGTTCCAAGTTCAAATTAAGTCCTTTTTCAAATCAAAATCTCTTTTTCAAATCAAATCCTCTATTTTCCATCAGACTCTTGTCCAAACTACGACTGACCTGATTTCCCAAAAAAGATACATAGGCAACTCTCATGGGTGCGGTCACAAATTTTATTCCCATCTTTAATTCTATAATCTATTTCAAACTTCCAATTCCAAATTTCTATTTCCAAATCTCTATTTCCAATCTCCAAACTTTCTTTCAAAATCAAATCTATCTCTTCAAATCTCTTTTCAAATCAAATCAAGTTCTTTTTAAATCTATTTCTAAATCTATTTTCAAACTCTCTTCTCTTGCAATTGCATATCCTGCATCATTCTTTTAAACATTTTTTTTTCTAAAGTGGATAATTTTGGGCTTGTATTAGTTAAAGACTCTAATGAGTGAATCTGGGGTGAATAGACATGTAGGTACCGCAAGGGCGGGGTAGGGCAATGGCTTAGTGCGTCTTCCCTATACGTAACCAACCTCGGAACCTAGGATCACTGTTTTCGAAAGACCAAATGGAGTTATTTTCAAAAAAGGGCTTAAATATTTTCTAAAGATTGCCAAACAACCTATTTTCTTATAAACCCTCTCTTGAGGAACTATTTTCAAAAATCGTTTTCGAAAACCCTGAGTGTAGTCTTTGGATTGTGCTTAGTTTTTAGGTGACCTAACTCACCTTAATCAAGTTAGGTAGCGACTTCAAATATTTTCCAAAAGCCCTTTATTCAAATTAATTTTTAATTCAAATCTAATCGCACTCATTCTTCTAGGAGGATGAGTTCTAACGAGATAGTACAATATTTTTCCTACTTGTGTGTGTATTTCTCGAGTATGAAAAATCTGGGTGCTACATCGTCGTGGTACCAGAAAATCCAAAGAGAGAAAAGAGAGGTTACACGGCTGGGTTGGGCAAAATTGATCGACCCAGGGCTTGAGGCCTATCATAAAGGTATAAAGCTCCTCTTAGACCTCCAACTAGTCCTAGAGAGGCCTCATACCTCTGTGCATGTGCCAGAATGGCCCTGGAAGGCAAGTTCATCGAAAATATGAAGAAAACATGTAACGCCAGCCACCGGCAACCATTGCTGACACAACTTGTTGGGTCCTCTTTGTCTTGACGTCAGGCATTTCAGGGATATATAATTTCAGGGACGTATAATTTGACAGTGCCCTATTCATTATATTAATTGATGCATTCCTAACATGTATATGTATTTTTGTAAAAATTTTGGCATGAGCTTCGCATATATAAGATATAGCTCCCTGTAGAAATAGAAGTCACCAAAGCAGTTCAATATCATCCCATGTAATAAATATATATTATCATCATTATCCCTATACATGCATCTGTTCATATACCTTGTTGTGTAAATATCTCTGCCTGTCCATGCATCAATACATACATCTAACGATCTAAAGCATAAATACCCACTTGTCGTGTCCAGATTTTTCGCACTCGAGGAATACACACACAAGCGGGAAAAATACTGTACTCTCTCGTTAGAACTCACCCTCCTAGAAGAATGAGTGTGATTAGGTTTGAATTGAAAATAGATTTGAATAAAGGGCTTTTGGAAAAGATTTGGAGTCGCCACCTAACTTGATTAAGGTGAGTTAGGTCACCTAAAAGCTAAGCATAATCCGAAAACTACACTTAGGGTTTTGGAAAATGATTTTGAAAATATCTTCTCAAGAGAGAGTTTTTAAAAAAACAGGTTGTTTGGCAACCTTTGAAAAATGTTTAGCCCTTTTTGAAAAATAACTCCTTTTGGTCTTTCGAAAACAGTGATCTAGGTTCGGAGGTTGGTTACGTGTAGGGAAGATGCACTAAGCCATCACCCTACCCCGCCCTTGCGGTACCTACATGTCAATCTACTCTAGATTCACCTATGAGAGTCTTCAACTAACTATTGACCAATCCTATCCACTTTAGAAAAAAGGAATGTTTAAAAGACATGATGCATGATATGCAAGTGCAAGAAAAGAAAGTTGGAAAATAGATTTGGAAAGAGATTGATTTGATTTGAAAAGAAAGAGATAAAAGTTTGAATTTGGAAAAAGGGTGGAAATTGAAAATAGAGATTTGGAAATAGAAATTTGGAATTGAAAATTTGAAAATCGATTGGAGACTTGAAAAGATTTTGTGAAAATAAAAACTTGAAAAATGTTGCGACCGCACCCATGAGGGTTGCCTACGTATCTTTTTGAAGGAATCAGGTTAGTCGTAGTTTGGGTAATAGTCCGATTGAAAATAGAAGATATGATTGGAAGAAAAAGATTGAGTTGGAAATTAGATTTGATTTGAATTTAGAATAGATGATTGAAGATTGGAATTTAGAATTTTGGAATTGAAAAGGTTGGATTTTGATTTGGAAAGATAAATCTTAGAAGAAAGATTTAGACTTGTTTTGGAAAGATGGAGGTTTAGGAAACCTAGACTTAGGAAAGATAGGATTTAGGAAAGACTTGAGATTAAGAAAGACTCAAGAAAGATTGGATTTAGAAAAGATTCGAATTAAGAAAAGTTCGAATTTAGGAAAGTCTCATTTTAGGAAAGTTCCGTTTTAGGAAAGTTTTGGTTTAGGAAAGTTTCAACTTAGGAAAGTTTTGAATTAAAAAATTTCAACTTAGGAAGGTTTCAAATTAAGAAAGTTTCATTTTAAGAAAGATTTTGAAATTGGAAAGGTTTTGAAAATAAGGAAGTTTTGAAAATAAGAAAGTTTTGAGAATAAGAAAGCTTTAGATTTTGAAATATTTGAAATTTTAGGAAAGTTTAGAATTTAGAAAGTTTAGAAGTTTAGAAAGATTTAACTTAAGAAAGTTTTGAATTTAGAAAACTTTGAGTTTGGAAAGAGTTGAAATTTAGAAAGTTTCAAAATTTGAGTTTTAGAAAATCTTGAAATTAGGAAAGGTTTGAGTTTAGGAGAGATTTGAAAACTTAGATTTGGAAAGTTAAGATATGAAAAAGGGGTAGAATTAGGAAAGACGTGAAGGCTTAATGTTTAAGGAAAAATTTGAAAGTTTTAGGAAACTTATGGTTTAGGAAAGTAGGAAATTAGGAGAGAGTTGAATTCGGAAATATTTAGATTTTGAGCTTTAAAATTTGGGAAAGATTTTTAGGTTCAAGTTTTGGAAACTTAAGATTTAAGAAAGTAGAGGATTATGAAGGATTTGAATTAGGAAAGATTTAGATTTTGTTTCTAAGAAGAAGTGTTTTGATTTTGTTTCCAAAAATGGAAGATATGATCTAGTTTCCTAAATGGGAAGATTGGATTTGGTTTCCTAAAGGGAAAATTGGATTTGGTTTCCTAAAGGGAAGATTGGATTTGACAAGAATTTGAAAAGGAAGGTTTTAGAAACCCTAGATTTGGAAGACCATAGTTTTGGCGTAGAGACGACGTTTTTTGGAAACTTATGATTTTGATTTAAAAAACAGGAGGTTTTGGAAACCTAGGTTTTAAGGCTAGTTTGAAAACCATGTTTTTGGAAAGAAAATTAGGATCTCCTAATTGTTAGCTTTAGGGCTTGACTTGGGCACCAAGAAAAGAGATTTTGGAAAGTGATTTTTTTTGGAACAGAAGATTTTTGGAAGGAAGTCCTAGGGAGGAGTTTCTAGAAGGTGAGTTTTGAAGAGAGAGTTTTTGGAAAGATTTTTAGAAGGAGATTGTTGGAAATAGTTTTTAGAAAAGCGAATTTTGAGGAGAGTGTTTTGGAAAGGAGTTTGAAAAGAGAAGTTTTGGAAAATAGATTTTTGGAGGGAGTTTTTGAAATGACTTTGGAAAGAAGAGTTTTTAGAAAGCATATTGAAAACGAGGGTTTTAGAAAGAGAGACTTTTGAAAGGAGAGTCTTTTGGAAAGTATAAAAACGTCTCACTTTTCTAAAGTGATTCTAACTATAAGAATATTAGAACCACTTTAAGAAAGTAGTTTTGAAAACAATAACATTTGAAAATATAGACCATAAAAGTCACTTTCAATGTAACACTTTCCTAAAACAACCCTAGCCATGGAAAGGATAGAATCAGCCTAAGATTGTGATTTTGAAAACATGTTTTGAAAAAGGAGATTTTGATGCAATTTTAAAAACAAGTTTAATGCAAGCTTTGAAAACGAGTTTGAAAACGATTTTTGGAAGATGCAAGATCATGATATGCACAATACAAATTTGGGGTCGTGAACATACAAGGTTAAGGCTTCACCACATAATCAAGGTGGCCGAAGCCACGTGGTCACCGGTTAGATTAAAAGAAAGCCCCCGACACGGTGACCCTCCAATAGTCCAATCCTACACATGGACCGGGAATCCCCTTGTTTCAAGCATGCAAAGAAAAGGGGGGAAAGAGATGAGGGATTAAAATAGAGAAAACCCAAGTGGGTTAGGAGAGAGAAGAGAGGGGGGGAATTGCAGAAACTTAAAGAGAAAACCTACCTTGTGTCTTCTTTATTTTGCTTAGCTTTGTGCTCTTTGCTTTCTTGTTTTTTCTTCGGTCTTCACTTTAGTCTTCGAGAGCATTGTCTTGGTCTTCGAGAGCTTCGAGTTACAGCAATCCAAGTCTTCAATGGAGGGTTGGAGGCTAGTGTATAAGTGTATAGGAGTGTATAGGAGGCTAGGGTTTGTGTATGGTAGCTAGGGTTTGGAAAACCTAGAGAAGCTAGGGTTTAGGGTGTGTACGAGCTCTATATATCGAATGTTAGGGTTTTTAGACTGAGTTTGCGGACCTCTCTCATGCTGGAGGAGGCTCTGTATTTATAGACATGAGATAGACCTGGCACCTGTTACAGTGGCACCAGGGCAAAATTTCTCTTGGCGCCACTAGGAGTGGCGCCAACAAGTTAGGAAAGTTTGTTAAGTCGGCAAGCAACATATCTTTGACAGATTTGGGCGCCTGTATTAGTGACTACCATGCAATTTCTTGCTTGACTTCACTAGGAGTGACTCCGAAAAGTCCAAGAAGGATTTAAGGGACTCGGATTGGCCCGAAAGGCCAGAAAAGGGCAGGAACACTTAGAACAGTGTCCTAGAGGTATTTGACTTGAAAAATGAAGATAGGATGTGTTGGAAGGATTGATCGGGCCATTAGGGGCAAAACGGTCAATCGGGGAGGAAAGCTGTTGGGATGGACCCAGAATGTCTCAGAAAAAGACTCGAGATATAGAAACATTATTCAGAATGTTCCCAAAGGTTACCGGTTTGATACCCAAAGCCGGTATGGTTGGAAAAGGTGACCAGCCTACTAGGGGCAAAACGGTCATTTTGCACTTGGTTTGCCGGAACTGACTCGGAATGATCCGGAAAGATAAAGGAAGATTGAGAATACTATAGGAAGCATTCTTGGGAGGTTACCGGTTTGATACCTAGGGCCGGTGTAGTTCCCGGGACATTCGAATGCCTAGGGGCAAAATGGTCATCTTGACTGGAAAGTCTCGGAATTGGCCTGAAACTGACTAGAAGACACCTAATCATGCCGGATTGCCTTTAAGACAATCTTGGAAGGGTGGACTTACCATTTTGAGGACTTAGGTGTGTTCCTGAGAAACGTGCTAAAAAATGGCCCTAGGGGCAGTTTGGTCATTTTTCACCAAAAATGGGCTAGTAGGCATTGGTGTTGACTTGGGTTTTGAGTGTTTCCATCACTCTGACGGTGGTCACGTGATACAGGAGTTTGTTGGCAATTCCCTATATCGACCTGTCTGCAAGTATTTTCGCTACTCTGACGGTTGTGATGTTTGCAAGTATTTCCGTTACTCTGACGGTTCGCGATCATTCTCGAGACTGCCTGATCTCGGAAAGCTACTAAAGGGACTTAGCACTTGAGAATTAACTTTCTCGAAAGGCATGCCTAAATGGATATTTCTGCATTGGCCGGCTAGCAGGCGCCAAAGGTGGACTGTTCTACCATCTAGGGTCTTGGGGTCTTGTCCCGGTCGACAGGTTAAAAGGGACTTACCGTTCCAAAGAGATTTTCTTCGAAAAACGTGCCAGACCATCTCGATTAATCAACTGTCTCGAAAGAGGGATTGGAATTGGAATTGGACTTAGAAAGGGGACTTACCGTCTTCAGAAAGACGCGCCTGACTTGGAATTGGAAAGGGTACTTATCGTTTTCGAAAAGACATGCCTGATTTGAGATTGGAAAGGGGACTTACAGTCTTCAGAAAGACGAGCCTGATTTGGGATTGGAAATGGGACTTATCGTCTTCGAAAAGACATGCCTAATTTGGGATTGGAAAAGGGACTTATCGTCTTCGAAAAGACGTGCCTGATTTAGAATTGGAAAGGAGACTTACCGTCTTCGAAAAGACGTGCCCGTTGAAATTGGAAAGGGGACTTACCGTCTTCGGAAATATGAGCCTGATTTGGAATTGGAAAGGATAATGCCCCTTAAGGGCATTTCGGTCATTTTGCCTCTATTTGGGCCCAGTGGGGCCCACGAAGCAATGAATTGACGGGATTAGACTTAAAAAGTTAATTTGGATTAAAATATGTCCACAATGACTTGAACACAAGTCTGGACGGACTGTAGACTGCCGAGCAGTCAAAAATGGGGTGCTTACACCACTCTATGCAAAATTGACAAAAATAAACTATCTAACAATGAAATTAAATACATATCCAAGATAGGATACAGGAAATATCTAAGCCAATGTCCAAGGGGCATTCATCATAGATCAAAGTCGATGTCCGGGTCAAAGTCTCTGAAGCCTAGCTTTAGAAGAGGTAGATGACCACTACAAGCACCAACATCCTACAAGGAACTAAAATCCGGAATCAGCAAGGTGAAGTAATAACCAAGCAACGTCAAAACAAAGAGAGGGAAAGGATAATATACCCCGCTGCCTCCCATTTGAGCCAACTGTGTCGTTAAGGAAGCTACCTCTGCCTGGAAATGGTCCTTCTCCTTTTAGAATTGGTCCTTCTCAGTCTGGTACCAGTCCCTCATAGCGGTAAACTCAGCCTGGGGCACGTGTCCTCCAACTCGATGCCACAAATCCACCACCTCCTGGCCAACAGCGTACCCATCGACTGCCGCCTAAAACTGAGTAAAAGCACCTACAGAATGGGCTCCAAAGTGTGCAGTATAATTAGTCTCTAGAGGAAGTAGAAAGCCAGCATCGGGTTGACACTCCTAATATGGAATGGGGACCCCCTCAACCAAGGCTCCAAACATATACTCTAGTGGATCCCCTACTGATCGGAACTCCTTGTGGAACTGACGCCAATGCCAGTCTCCCAAATAAGATTGCCAGGAATAATTGCTAAGAAAGGAAACCCTTGATAAAGATAATGGGACCAATTTCCTGATCACCTCATAATGAACAGATCCGACGAAAGGCCGCCAAGTCACATCCCTTACCTCGATGAGCTCCAGGTTAGCCCAGATCATCATAAAGTCAATAATCTCCAACTACTGGGCTACCTGGTCACGAGCCCACCTCAAAGCACAAGGATAAAGGTCATCCTCAATAACCTCGGGACGACAGACTGGCAGGTACTCATAAATCCACTAGGCAAGAAAAGGATAGAAACCAGTCAGATTGCCCCAACAGGAGGAAGTCTGGACCTAGATTGAAGGAAGCAGCCGAAGGAAAAAGACTGCCAATCCAGCTCAAATAAAGCACCAAGATCGGCTATTATGCTCACCAACAGAAAAGGGATGAGCAACTTATTGTTATTACAGAAATAGCTGAAGATGATGTACAAAACAAGTCACCGCCTCATGATGTTTTGCCGGGCAGGTGGTGGCTCAACAACGAAAATACTATCATCTTGACTAAGCCAAGAGACTAGAAAGGTAGAATGCTCAAGAGGAGGCAAATCCAGCAAAACACATGCATTAGCTCTACTAACTGACTATAAGGTGATCCACTGACCGACAAAGGAAAACCCCGTGATGATAGCCCAATCCAACAGAGTAGCTCCCAACTCAAAGCCCACAAAATGGAAAGTCCCAGTCTCGCCAAACCACCTCTTAATCAAGGCTAGCACTAGATGTTTGTTCAAGTAGTTCACCTGTAATCCTATGAAGGCCCCAAACCTAATCTCTACCAAGAAAGCCCGATAAGATGGAGCCCACCACTGCATAGCGCTGAAGACAAGATCAACAACCCCTCTGAAAGATGTGTGTACCTGTGGTGGAGGTAAATTTTGTCGTGAGTAGACGCTGGGATGATAGGCAAGGTCTCCCAAGCGGTGGAATATCCGGTATCTCCAAATCATTAAGATCAGCATTCGTCTGCCTATGTCTAAAGGAGGCCCTTGCATAACCGATCACCCGATCGCTAAGACTCGTACTTCCTCCTCTGTATTCATCTCCTCCTCAAAGGCCTGCTCAACTGGAGGGAAGGGGTTGACTGAAGGTCTACTCCCCCTTCCGCTTTGACTGGAGGATGCCTGACTAACAAATCTTTGACTACCTCTAGAATAGCTGGAACTACCAACATAATCTGTATAGTCCCCTTTCCCGGATTGGTGTCTCCTCTTTGAACCGTCATCGCCTACGTGTGCCATCCTGAAGATCAAGATAAGAATGTCGACATATGCTAAGTATAACTCAAAAAAGTAAAAGAGATAAGAAGTAAGAAAAAGAAGAAAGGGAAACAATGAAAAAAGATTTCAAATGATAAGTTAAAATGAATTTCCTACACATTTTGATTTAAAAATCCAGTTTTCAAGTCAAAATGAATTTCCTACACATTTAGATTTTAAAAATCTAATTTTTGAGTCAAAATAAATTTTGTACACATTTTGGGTCCATCAAAAATCCAATTTTCAAGTCAAAATGAATTTTCTATGTATTTTGTCTTCAAAAGTTCAAATTGTGAGTCACAAAGAATTTTCTACATATTTTGATTTTAAAACTCCATTTCAAGTCAAAATAAATTTTCCTAAACATTTTGTCTTCAAAAATTCAAATTTCAGGTAAAAATGAATTTTCTATACATTGTGTTTTTAAAATTCCCTATTTCAAGTCAAAAAGAATTTTTCTAAATATTTTTGCCTTCAAAAAGTCAATTTTAGGTCAAAGCGAATTTTCTACATATTTTGTCCAAATTTCAAAATGATTTCTGATTCGAAGTCTAAAAGTTCATTTCAAAATTAAATCTCAAAATTTTTTCAATCAAAGTCTATCTGAAGCTTCTACTCCAAGAGAGTTCTATTCCAATCAAGGTTTTCTAAAACTTCTTCCTCAAAAAAATCTTCTTAAAAATCAATTCCTAAAAATTTTCAAGTTTCTAATCTTTCAAAATTCTTATCAAAGTCTAAAGTTTCTGATTTCAAAATCCCTTTTTAAAATCTTCCAAAATATTTCCCTCAAAAGTTTTCATTCAAAATTCCATTTTTAAAATTTTCTTCTTAAGTGTTTCTTCCAATAGTCTTACGGCCTCCAAGTTTCTCGGGGCCTTCTCCTCCAAAAAGGCCCCTTCCTCAAAGGTTTTATATATTTTTTCTTTAAAAAGATTTTATCTGAAAAATTTTCTAAGTCTTTCCCAAATCTCGAAATATTTGGCAAAATTTCATTTATAAACGGTCCCTACAATGCCCAAAGCACAAGCAATAAAATACAAACCATATGCTTCACAACATCACAATCATATGGCACTAACACCAGTGCGCATTTTCAAGGGTTTTAAATTTTCAAAAACATCTTTCTCTTTCAAAAATTCACTCTGGTTTCAAATTGTCATAGAATTTTCAAAATCATTTCAAATATTTTCATATTTTTTCTAAATATTAAAGTCTAATAATTTCACCAATTTCCTAATTTTCTTTATTTTTTTTAAGTATTTTTCTATTTTTTAAAAATTCAAAAATTCAAAAAGTATTTAAAAAATTATGAAACTTCATACGGTTATTAAACACATTTTTCTAGGGCATACAGTATAAAAATATAGCCAGAAAACTCAATACCCAAAGTTTTAGGAACAAATCCCCAATTCCTGCATAAACCCTCTTCAAATAAATATATAAAATCGCTTAAATTCAATCAAACAAGCATCAAAATGCAAAAATAACTCCACCAAAGTTTCAACACACATCAAAGTATTGATTTTGACTATTTACACAACTCAAACGGAGTTCTATACATCAAAATCAACCTAAAACCAAAAATTCACCTCTTCTCCTACAACTTTTCTGACGACGGTGACAATTTCCAGCAATCCTTCGGAGTCCCCAAATGTCACCTTTAATGTCCAAGTCAATCCTCTTGCAATGGCTCTCAAATTTTTGAAAAATCTCCCAAAACTCGTAAAGCTTCCAATTTGAAATATTGCTGGTTTTAATCCTAGGCCTAGCACCACTGAATGCAAATTTAAGCTAGGCGCCACTCCTAGTGGTGCTAGTGTCAAGTTCCAGGCAGCTTTGCCTTTTTCCCACCAAAACTCGATTTCAAGCACCCCCTTGGGCCGGATATCCATTTTCAAGCTCGAATCTTCATAAAATTTCCAAAGTTTGTCCCTTCGATCGCCTCACGGTAAACATGGGACTCTTACTTTATAGTTGTTTGTCTTCGACAAGCAAAGACAGAAAAAGAGGGGCAACTGTAAGCACACCATTTTCTCTCCCCTCGGTAATCTTCGGTTTGACCGGACTCATATTCTAATTGACATAGACATATTCAAGTTCAAAATCAACTTTTCAAACTCAATCTAATCAATCAATCACTTTGCGGGCCCGCTAGGCTCAATAGAGGCAAGATAACCAAAATACCCTTGTGGTGTTACTCGGTCCAATTCTAATTGGCACATCTTCCTGGAGACGGTAAGTCCCCGTTTCAATCTCAAATTTAAATTTTAAGTCCAATTCTAATTCAAATCAAATCTGGCACGCCTTTTGAAAAAGTTGATCCCTCAGGCGATGAGACCATTCAATCCCGCACGGTTTTTATAAAAACTCTTTAGAACAGTAAGTCCCTTCGAATCATCGACCGGGACAAAACCCAAGTCCCCGAGATGGTAGAGCGGTCCACCTTTGGTGCTTGCTAGCTTACCAATGAAGAATGTCCATTATTTGACACGTCTTTTGAGAAAGTGATTCCTCAGATGATAAGCCCACCTAAGCTTCCCAAGATCAGACAGTCTCTAGAATGAATGCAAATTGTTAGAGTAGTAGAAACACTCATAAATATCGTAATCGTTAAAGTGGCGGAAACACTCGTGAACAAGTCGATATTGAGAATTGCTAACAAACCCCCTATGTCACGGGACCGAACTCGCCTCTTGGCCGTGACACGTTTACCAAAGGATGAAATACCTTTGGAAACCAACTCGTTACAAACCATCAGAGTGGCAGAAACACTCAAAACCCAGGTCAACACCAATGTCTGCTAGCCCATTCTAGTGAAAAATGACCAAACTGCCCTTTAGGCTATTTCTAGCACGTTTCTCGAGAAAGTACCTAAGTCCTCAGAGCGGTAAGTCCATCCTTCCATGATCGTTCCAAAGATGATCCGATATGTTCAAATGCCTTCTAGTCGGTTCCGGACTAATTCCGGGACCATCCGGTCAAAATAACCATTTTGCTCCTAGGCATCTGACCGCCTCCGGGAACCACATCGGCTCTAGGTATCAAATCGGTAAGCTCTCGAGAATGCTTCTAATGGTATTCTCAACCTCCTAATATCTTTTTGAATCATTTCGAGTCCATTCTGGTAAACCCGATATAAAATGACTATTTTACCCCTAATGGGCCAGTCACGTTTTCCAACCAACCTGGCACTGGGTATCAAACCAGAACTCCCTTGGAACACTCTGGATAGTGTTTTCAACCTTCAAGTCCGCTCATGAATCATTCTAAGTCCATTTCGGTGGTTTTCTGGTCTGTTTGACTGTTTTGCCCCTAATAGCTCGGTCGACAATTCCAACCTCATTTTTTAAGTCTGTCACCCCTCGGACACTGTTTCAAGGGTTTCTACCCATTTTTGGCCTTCCAGACCGTTCTTGGCCGCCCAGAACATTTTCAGACCTTATGGAGTCACTCCAAGTGGAGTTAAATTAAAAAATGCATGGTTGTCACTAGTACTGGTGCCCAAATCTTCTGCCTTGCCGCCTTAAAAAATTTCCTAAGTGGCTAAGATCACTAGTAGTGGCACCAAGCCAAAAAATGGTCTGGCGCCACTCCTAGTGGTGCTAGTGTATTTTTATGCCTAGCGCCACTACAACAGGCGCCAGGTCGATTAAAAGTGTCTATAAATACAGAGCTTCCCCCTGTGTTAAAAGGGTCAGCAATCTAACTCCAGAAACTCTGTCTCTCGATATACAGATCTCGAACTCTCTCCAAACCCTAGTTTTTTTAGGCTTCTTCAAACCCTAGCCTCCATAAACTTTAACCCTACCATAAATACACTCAGTACACTCCTGTACGAGCCTCTAAGCTGACCATTAAAGACTCAAGGTGCGGCAATCTCAAAGCTCTTAAAGATTAAAGCGAAGTAAAGCAAATAAAGCAAGTAAATCAAAGAAGACACAAGGTTGGTTTTCTATTTATGTTTATGCAATTTTCCCCTCTCTCTCTTAACCCACTTGGGTTTTCTTCTATTTAATCCCCTGTCTTCTCCTTTCTTTTCTTGCATGCTTGAAATATGGGAATCCCTTATTCATGTGTAGGAAGAATGGTTGTATTGACTCAAGGCTGATCCTCATGTTGATTTTGATAATAACAAAATCATGTGGGTGTTATCTAATGATTTCAATTGAGTGTGCAGATTACATTATAATCATTTGATAACAAGAAAATGTTTGAGTTGATTGGTTGAGTACCCAACAAGAAGATTACTTAGGTAATCTTATTCTTGAAGAAATTAAAGATGTTCAAGAAGTTCAACAAGTATTGAATTAAGAATGCAAGCTCTAAAATTTTATCATGGTGATCTGTTTTGGAAACATGAAGATTGATAGAGGAATTTGAAGATTGATAGAGGAATGTATTGGATTAATTTAATTTCAAAGTAACTAAAGATCTTATGAGAATTCAAGAACTTATTTATTATGAAGACCTTCAATCCTCATAGTCATATCAATCCACTAAAGCATCAATTGCATTAGAAAGAGGAGCAAAAGTTTGCATAAAGCACAAAAGAAAAGGAGAGTAAGGTTCTGCTTATCACATTGAAAGATATTGAAGAACTTGTGTTGAGAAGCTTGTCAAGAAGGATCAAAGGTTGATGAGCATGACGGGTTGACGCATTCAACAAGTTTATCCTATAGATTGAAGATATTTAAAGGATGAAGAAGATTGGCAACAAGAGCTTATACTTTCTACATTGAAAATATTCAAAAGTAATGAAGACCTATCGATAAGAAATCACAAGACTTGGAAGCTTCATTGAAGATTATATTAAAGTCTTGAATAGATTGAAGAAGTTATATTGATTGAAGAATCCTAAAAGAAATCAAGTTGATGAAGATCAAGTAAAGAGTTTGCAAATGTTCAAAGAAGGATATAAAATCAGTTGAAGAAAAGTGATCTTAGAAAAGTGATCTTAAGTCTTGGAAGCTCTTTTGAAGATTTTGAAGAAGACTTAGATCAATAGAAGAAGTGATGTTAATTGAAGAACTCTACAAGTAATCAAAATGGAGTGAATTCATCTCAAAGAGATTGAAGGTGTTCTTGAAGTCAACATACCTTGACGAAGTGTTTTCAAGCCTTAGAAAGCATATTTGGACGACCCTTGAAGAACCTGAAAACAATGAAGAAGATTGGAGAAAATCTGTAAAAATCAAGTTTTCTGATACAAGTTGTCGACACGTGGGTTTAATGTGTCGACACATGAAGACAGTGGCCAAAATTTGAAGAATGGATGGTCATGTGTTGACACATGGAGGCAGTGAACAAAATCTGGAGAAAGCAGACTTGATGTGTGGACACATGAAGTTAGGTGTCGACACTTGGGCTCCAGCAGCTACATTTTTTTACTGTTATAACTGTGCGATCTTGTATCAAATGGTCTCTCATCTACCACCAATGGTCATAATCAACTCAAGGCTATATATAGAAGATTCCCATGCCATATATGGTGAAGTAGAAGACAAGATCAAGTGTTAGAAAGTGAGATTTCATCTCTTACATCTTATACTCTATTTTTATTTATTTGGGGGGTTCTTGAATGAGCTGAAAATTTGTTTATCTACTTTTTAAGAGAGAGTTATTCATTGTACATCCTTCATCTACCATTGGGTGGGTTTGTAAACTTGTAAGTTGGAGTAAAGCTTGGATAAAATCACTTGAGATTTTGAGAACTTGGAAAGAGTTCTTGTAAAAGTGAGATAGGCACTTGAAGCAAAACCAGCAGCTGTGTAAGGAAATTTTACATAGTGGAATACCTTCAAGAGGATCGAGGAAGAGAGGACATAGGAAAGGGTTGGCCGAACCTCTATAAAATTCTTGTGCCTTCGTTCTTCATTTCTTATTTCGTTTTTCTTTCTTGCTCATAACACTTGCTTGCGTTACATCTTATTATTTGGTTGCTTGGCTTTTAGCTTGATTGCCCATTGCTACATTACTTGATTAGTTTTTAATTGTATTGTTTGCTATTAATTTCATAAAACCCAATTCACCCCCCCTCTTGGGTTGCTTACTTGGGCCAATAGGTTGAAAGTCACCATGTTGGGGGCCTTCTACTACTTTAACCTTAAACCATGTGAATTTAGCCCCCTTGATTATGTGGTGAAGCCTAAACCTTGTATGTTCACGAGCCTGCTTGCATTGTGCATATCATACTCATATATCTCTTCAAAATCGTTTTCTAAACTTGTTTTCAAAACTTGCATTAGAACTCTTTTCAAAACTTGCATTAAAATATTCTTCTTCAAAACTTGTTTTCAAAATCACAATCTTAAGATGATTTTAACCACTCTATGGTTGGTATTGTTTTAGGAAAGTGCTACATAAGTTTTGGGTGTAAACCCTAAAATTGATTTTGTTAAAATCACAATCTTAAGGTGATTCTAGCCATTCCATGGCTGGGGCTGCTTTAGGAAAATGTTATATTTAATATAACTATCATGGTCCATATTTTCAAACTTTTGTTGTTTTCAAAACCACAATCCTAGAATGGTTCTAATATTTCTATAGTTAGAAACGTTTTAGAAAAATGAGATAGTTTTAGAAACTTGTAAAAGTCTATATTCCATTCCCTTTCCAAATCACTTTTTAAATCTCCTTTCCATAACTCTTTTCAAATCTTCTTTCTAAAATCTCTTTTAAAAAATCTCCTTCCAGAAAATCTTTCTTCCCAAAAGTTTTACTTTCCATAATCTCTTTTTCTAGAAGTCCAAGTCAAGCCCTATAACCTATAGTTAGGAAACCCTAGTTTTCAACTTCCTTTTTTTACATCAAATCTTAGGCTTTCAAATTTTATTTTCTACATCAAAATCATAGGTTTTCAAAACCTCATTTTCATATCAAATTATATTTTCTGAATCTAAGATTTTCAAAACTCCATCTTTCCAATTCCATGTCAAATATAATCTTCTTAAGAAACCAAATCCCATCTCCAATTTAGGAAACCAAATCAAATTATCTCTTTTCGGAAATAAAATCTAATATTTTATTTTAAAAAATAGAAATCAAATCTTTCCTAATTCTATACCTTTCCAAATCTCAAACTTTCTAAATTTTAAATTATCAAATCTTTCTTAAACTCGAATCTGTCTTAATGTCAAGTATTTTCAAAACTCAAACTTTCAAGTTTTTCTTAATTTCAAATCTTTCTAATTCTAAACTTTCTAAATTCAAACATTTCTTAAATTCAAAACTTTCCAATTCTAAATCTTTCCAAAATTCTAAAACTTTTTAAATTTCAAATCTTTCTTAAATCAAACTCTTCAACTTTCCAAATCTTTCTAAACTCAAAACT
This sequence comes from Euryodendron excelsum, assembly GCA_033060915.1. Classification (NCBI taxonomy): domain Eukaryota; kingdom Viridiplantae; phylum Streptophyta; class Magnoliopsida; order Ericales; family Pentaphylacaceae; genus Euryodendron; species Euryodendron excelsum. The sequence continues at coordinate 12,659,394 of CM065384.1, read as the reverse complement.
TTCCTAAGATCAAATCTTTCTAAATTCAAAACTTTCCTAAGATCAGGTCCTTCTAAAATTCAAAATTTTTCTAATTCCAATCTTTCCATATTTCAAACTTGTCAAATTCCAAATGTTTCTAAATTCAGGACTTTCCTAAAATGAAACTTTCCTAATTTGGCATTTTCGTAAAATGGAACTTTCTTATTTTTGAAACTTTTCTAATTTCAAGATTTCCTAAATCCAGTCTTTTCTAAACTCCAACTTTCTAAATTTTCTAAATCAAACTTTCAAGTCAAATCTTCTCCAACCAATCTAAGTTTTTCAAATCAAATCAAATCTCTTTTCGAACCATCCTTAAATCCAACTTTTCTAATTCGAACATTTCCCATATCAAACTTTCTAAAACTAAACTTTTCAAATCTAGATCAGATCCTTTCCAATTCAACTATATGTTCTAATATTAGGTAACCTAAATCCTAGTTTAACCCTAACCCTAAAGTTAGGAAGTTTTAACTCTTTTCTAAAACTCTTTCCTAAACTAAGATGGTTTTTCAATTTCATAATTCAAAATGTTTTCAAAACTCAACTTTATCTTTCCAAATCTAGTCTAAGTTTTCTTTCAAAGATCAAAACCCCTTCTTCAAGTCTAATCCTAAGTCTAGGTTCAATTTCAAATCAAAAACCAATTTGGAATATTCTATTCCAAGTTTAAATCAAACTCTTTCTCAAATCAAATTCTTTTCGAATCAAACTCTTTTTTAATCAAATCTTTCAAGTTGAACTTTTTGAACTGCAAAGTATCTATTTTCAGTCGGACTCTTGTTCGAACTACAACTGACCTGATTCCCAAAAAGGGATACGTAGGCAACCCTCATAGGTACGGTCATAACTATTCTTAAGTTTCTAACTCCATAACCTTTTTCAAGTTTTCAATTCCTTAATCTATTTCAAGTTTCAAATTCTAAAATCTATTCTCAAATCTCTATTTCTAATTTCTAAAGCTTTCTTTTAAACTTCAAAGTCTTCTTTTTAAGTCTATTTTCAAAATCAAATCAAATTCTTGCACTTACATATCATACATCATGTCAAACATCTTTTTAAAATTCTTTTCTAAAATGGATAGTTTTGAACATTTATTAATCAAAGATTTCAAATGAGTGAACCTAGAGTGACTAAACATGTAAGTATCGCAAGAGCGGAGTAGGGTGATACCTTAGTGTGTCTTCTCTATACATAACTAACCTCTAAACCTAGATCACTGTTTTCAAAGATCAAATTGGAGTTATTTTCAAAAAAGAGCCTACATTTTTCCAAAGGTTGCCTAACAACCTATTTTCTTAAAAAATCTCTCTTGAGAAAGTTTTCAAAACATTTTCAAAACAAACCCTAATCTTCGGATTGTACTTAGTTTTAGGTAATCTAACTCACCTTAATCAAGTTAGGTGGCGACTCCAAACTTTTTCCAAAAGTCCTTATTGAAAATCAATTTTCAATTCAAACCTAGTCACACTCATTCTTCTAGGAGAATGAATTCTAACTAGAGAGCACTGTATTTTTCTCACTTGTCTTTTTCGAGTATGAAAAATCAGGGTGTGACAAACATACCTATAAGATCCTGGTATTAATATAAAGAAACTTTAAGGGATATATGCATGTGATATCATTCTTTCTACTGCACTGCATTTAAACTTTTGCATTATGAAAATCATGGAATTCCTATTGGGCTTCATAGTTCACTCTTAACTTTTGGGACATTTTTTCTAGAGTTGAGGCATCAGCTGGATTTTTAAGAAAATGAATATGGAAGCGAAGCCCACTACTATCCTGTCTCTTTGGAGAATACAAGTTAATTAGTTTCTTTGGGCTGTAATTGTAATCAGACTTAAATGTAGAAGTTCCACTAGTTTTCTTATATGATGTAATAATAACTTGACTTCTCGGATTGTGCTAAGATCTATGCTTATATTGTTATCTATAACCACATAACCCTAATAACCCCCTTGTCCCGACCTAGAGAGAGTGAAGTGGGCTGTGACAAGTAGTGATAGAAGCCAAAACTTTCCCCTGGTGCCACTGCAACAGGCTCCAACAGAGATGTCGCGCCTAGATTTCTCACACTTGAGGAATACACACACAAGCGGAAAAAATACTGTACTCTTTCGTTAGAACTCACCCTCCTAGAAGAATGAGTGCGACTAGGTTTGAATTGAAAATTGATTTGAATAAAGGGCTTTTGGAAAACATTTGGAGTTGCACCTAACTGGATTAAGGTGAGTTAGGTCGCCTAAAAGCTAATCACAATCCAAAGACTACCCTTAGGGTTTTTGAAAATGATTTTGAAAATACTACCTCAAGAGAGGGTTTTTAGGAAAATAGATTGTTTGGCAACCTTTAGAAAATATTAAGCCCTTTTTGAAAATAAACTCCATTTTGGTCTCTCGAAAATAGTAATTTAGGTTCGGAGGTTGGTTACGTATAGGGAAGACGCACTAAGCCATCACTCTACCCCATCCTTGCGGTACCTACATGTCTATTTACCCTAAATTCACCTATGAGAGTCTTCAACAAACAAATGTGCAATCCTATTCACTTTAGAAAACAATTTCGAAAAGAAGAATGCATGATATGTAAGTGTAAGAAAAGAGAGTTGAAAAATATATTTGGAAAAGAAGAATTGAAGTTTGAAATTGGAAAGAATGTTTAGAAATTGAAATTAAGGATTGAAAATAGATGTTTAGAATTGACAGTTGGAAATAGAATATATAATTAGAAACTTGAAGAAGATTGTAGAATTGGAAATTTGAAAGAAGTTGTGGAATTAGAAGTTTGAAAAAAGTTATGGAATTGGAGATTTGAAAAAGGTTGTGGAATTGGAAATTTGAAAAAGGTTATGACCACACCCATGAGGGTTGCCTACGTATCCTTTTTAAGGAATCAGGTCAGTCGTAGTTCGGACAAGAGTCCGATAGAAGGAGATTTTTAATTTGAAAAATGATTTGATTTGAACTTAGAATAAAAGATTGGAAATTGGAATTGAGGAGACTGGACTTTGATTTGGAAAGATAGATGGAAGAGGGATTTGGAGTTGTTTTTGGAAAGATTGAGATTTAGGAAACCTAGACTTAGGAAAGATAAGATTTAGAAAGGACTTGAGATTAAGAAAGAGTGGACTCGAATGTTACACTTGGAAGATTGGAGAAAGATTAGATTTAGGAAAGAATAAAATTAGAAAATGTTTGAATTAGGAAAGTTTCGATTTAGGAAGGTTCCATTTTAGGAAAGTTTCATTTTAGGAAAGTTTTGGTTTAAGAAAGTTTCATTTTAGGAAAAATTTCGAATTAGGGAAGATTTCGATTTAGGAAAGATGTCGATTTAGGAAAGTTTTGAAATAAGAAAGATTTTAAAATAGGAAAGGTTTCATTTTAAGAAAGTATCAGAATTGGAAAGTTTTGAATTTGGAACCTTTTGAAATAGGGAGGTTTAGAAAGTTGGAGAGTTTAGAATTTAGAAAGTGTTTGAGTTTTAGAAATTCTTGAAGTTAGGAAAGGTTTGAGTTTAGGGAAGATTTGAAAATTTACATTTAGAAAGTTTAGATTTGGAAAGGTGTGAAATTAGGAAAGGTTTAGACTAGGAAGAATTTGGAAATTTAAAGTTTAAGGAAAGATTTAAATGTTTAAGTTTAAGAAACTTATGGTTTAGGAAAATATGAGATTAGGAAGGAGTGAAGTAGGAAAGATTTGGACTTGAAAAGATTGAGATTCTTATCTTTCTAAAATAAGGGATGGGATTTTGTTTCTAAAAAAAGTGTTTTGATTTTGTTTCCAAAAATGGAGGATGGGATCTAGTTTCCTAAATGGGGAGATTGAATTTGGTTTCCTAAAGGGAAGATTGAGTTTGACATGGATTTGGGAAGGGAAGTTTTAGAAACCTTAGATTTGGAAGACTATAGTTTTGATGTAGAAAATAGATTTTGAAAATATATATAATTTTGATGTAGAAGACAAAAGGTTTTGGAAACCTAGGTTTTAAGGCAAGATTGAAAATCATGTTTTTAGGAAGGAAAATTAGGGTTTCCTAATTGTTGGCTCTAAGGTTTAACTTGGACACCTAGAAATGGGATTTTTGGAAGGTGAGTTTTTAGAAAGGGATATTTTTGGAAAAATATTCTAGATAGGAGTTTTTAGAAAGTGAATTTGAAAAGATAGAGTTTTTGGAAGTGGACTTTTGGAAGGAGATCGTTGGAAAGAGTTCTTTAAGAAGGAAACCTAGGGAGTGTTTTTTAGAAAGTGAATTTGAAGAGAGCTTTTTTGGAAAGGAGTTCACAAAAGAGTTTTGAAAAATAGATTTTTGGAAGGAGTTTTAGAAAACAATCTTGGAAAGGAAATTTGAGCAGGAAATTGGAGAGAGTTTTTAGAAAGCATGTTTGAAAAGAGATTTTTAGAAGGAAAGATTTGAAAAGAGATTTTTTTAGAAAATATATAAAATATCTCACTTTCCTAAAGCGATTCTAACCATAAGAAGGTTAGAACCACTTAAGATAGTGGTTTTGAAAACAACAATGTTTTGAAAATATGGACCATATTGGTCACTTTAAATGTAACACTTTCCTAAAGTAACCCTCACCATGAGAAGGCTAGAATCACCTTAAGGTTGTGATTTGGAAGACAAGTTTTGAAAAAGAAGGTGTTGATGCAAGTTTGAAAACAAGTTTGAAAATGAATTTTGGAAGAATGCAAGATCATGATATGCACAATGCAAGATGGGGTCGTGAACATACAAGGTTAAAGGCCTCACCACATAATCAAGGGGGCTGAACCTACATGGTCTCCGGTTAGACTAAAAGAAAGCCTGCAACACGGTGACTCTCCAATAACCCAATCCTACACATGGACCGAAAGTCCCTTGTTTCAAGCATGCAAAGAAGGGGGGGGGGGGGAGAAGAAGATGGGGGATTAAAATAGAAGAAAACCCAAGTGGGTTCAGAGGGAGAAGAGAGAGGGAAGATGCGTAAACGTGAATAGGAAGCCTACCTTGTGTTTTCTTTATTTTTCTTAGCATTGCGCGCTTTACTTTGCTTTGCTTCGGTCTTCGCATCAGTCTTCGTCTTAATCTTTATCTTGATCTTCAAGTGTTTGCTTCGATCTTCAAGAGCTTCAGATTGCAACACTTCAAGTCTTTAATGGAGGCTTTAGAGGCTAGTGTATGAGTATAAGAGAGTGCGTATGAGTGTATAGGAGGCTAGGGTTTGTGTATGGAGGCTAGGGTTTAGAGAAACCTAAAGAAGCTAGGGTTTAGGGAGGCTACAAGCTCTGTATATCGAAAAGTAGGGTTTTTAGACTGAGTTTGAAGACCTCTTTCACGCTGGAGGAGGCTCTGTATTTATAGACAAGGGAATGACCTGGCGCCTGTTGTAGTGGCGCCAGGCCAAAAACTTTTGGAGCCACTAGGAGTGGCGCCAGGCCAAAAATTGGCTTGGCGTCACTACTAGCTGTGCCAGCCACTTAGGAAAGTTTTAAGGTTGGCAAGCAACGTATCTTGAGAAGATTTGGGTGCCTATACTAGTGACTACTATGCAATTTTTAGCTTGGCTTCACTATGAGTGACTCCGAAAGGTCCGAGAAGGTTTCAAGGGACCAGGAATGGCCTGGAGGCCGAAAAAAGATAGGAACACTTAAAACAATGTCTCGGAGGTAGTAGACTTGAAAAAGGATGACAAGATTTGTCAAAAGGGTTGACTGAGCCATTAGGGCAAAACGGTCAATCGGGCCGGAAAGCTGCCGGGATGGACTCAGAATGACCCAAAAGAAGACTCGAGATTGGAAACATTATTTAGAATGTTCCCAAAGGCTACCGGTTTGATACCCAGAGCTGGTATGGTCATAAAAGGCGACCGGCCTACTAGGGGCAAAACGGTTATTTTGCACTAGGTTTGCCGGAATTGATTCGGAATGATCCAAAAAGATAAAGGAAGGTCGAGAATACTATAAAAAACATTCTCAAGAGGTTACCGGTTTGATACCCAGAGCCGGTGTGGTCCCCGGGGCGTTCGGATGCCTAAGGGCAAAATAGTCATATTGACCGGAAAGTCTCGGAATTGGCCTGAAACTGACTAGAAGGTACCTAATCATGCCGGATTGCCTTTAAGACAATCTTGGAAAGGTGGACTTACCATTCTAAGGACTTAGGTGTGTTCTCGAGAAATGTGCCAAAAAATGGCCCTAGGGGTAGTTTGGTCATTTTTCACCGAAATAGATTGGCAGGCACCAGTGTTGACCTGGGTTTTGAGTGTTTCCGCCACTCTGACGATAGTTCCGTGATACAGGGGTTTGTTGGCAATTTCCTATATCGACCTGTTTGTGAGTATTTCCGCTACTCTAATGGTTGCGTTGTTTACGAGCACTTCCGCTACTTTGACAGTTTGCGATCATTCCTGAGACTGCCTGATCTCGGGAAGCTGCCAAAGGGACTTAGCGCCTAAGAAGTCAACTTTCTCAAAAGGCGTGCTGAAATGGACATTTCTGTATTGGCGGGCTAGTAGGCGCCAAAGGTGGACTGTTCTACCATCTAGGGGACTTAGGGTCTCGTCCCGGTCGACAGGTTTGAAGGGACTTGCCATTTCGAAGAGACTTTCTTCAAAAAACATGCCAGATAGGATAAACTTACCGTCTCGAGGAATCAATTTTCTCAAGAGAGGGATTGGAATTGGAATTGAAAAAGGGACTTACCATCTTCAGAAAGACGCGCCTGTTGGAATTGGAAAGGGGACTTACCGTATTCAGAAAGTCGTGCCTGTTGGAATTGGAAAGGGGACTTACCACCTTCGAAAATATATGCCTGATTTGGAATTGGACAGAATAATGCCACTAAGGGCATTTTGGTCATTTTGCCTCTATTTGGGCCTGGTGGGCCCGTGAAGCGATGGATAGATTGGATTAGACTTGGAAAGTTAATTTGACTCAAAATATGTCCACGTTGACTTGAATACAAGTCTGGACGGACTGTAGACTACCGAGCGGTCAAAAATTAGGTGCCTACAGCTGCCCCTCTTTTTCTGTCTTTACTTGTTGAAGACAGAAAATGATAGAGTAAGAGTCCAATGTTGACTGTGAGGCAGTCGGAGGGACAAACTTCGGAAATTTTTTGACAACGGGTGTTTGGAAATGGATATTGGGCCTAAAAGGCCTTCGAAAATGAGTTTTGGTGGGAAAAAGGCCGAAGCTACCTAGAATTGGCAACTGGCGCCACTAGGAGTGGCGCCTTTGGCAAAGTTGGCTTGGCGACAGGCCTGGGAACAAGGTAAAAGGTGTTAATATATGGTACATGCCTGTTCGTCGCCCTGCAGTTGTCGAGGACGACCTTTATCCTCGTGCTTTGCGGTGGGCTCATGACCGGGTGGCCCAGCGATCGGAGATTACTAACTTTGTGATGCTACGGGCGAACCTGGAGTTGATTGAGGCGAGAGACGTGACTTGGCGGCCCTTCATTGGATCAGTTCATTATGAGACTGTACGGTACTTGGTCCCGCTGTCCTTGTCGAGGGCTGCTTTTCTCAGTAATGATACTGGGGAATCCTATATAGGAAAGCGACACTGGCGGCAGTTTTATGAGGAGTTTCGATCAAGAGGAGCTCAGTCGGAGTATATGTTTAGGGCCTTGGTGGCAGGAGTGCCTATCCCTTATTAGGAGAGGTAGCCCGATGTCGGGTTCTTACTTCCTCCATATATGAATTATACTGCGCACTTTGGGGCTTATTTTGTCGGTGCGTTCACCCGGTTTGAGGTAGTAGTTGGCGGGTATGCTGTTGGCCAAGAGGTGGTTGACTTGTGGCGCCAGGTCGGAGGATATGTGCCCCAAGATGAGTTTACTACTGTGAGGGATCAGAGGGATCGATACTAGACGGAGCGAGATTAGTATCGGGCCGAGGTGGCTTCTTTGACGACTCGGATAGCCCAGATGATAGGTGGCGTGGTATGTCGTCTTTTCTCTCCTTATTCTTGCTCTGCTGTTGTTTAGTTCTTCTTTCATGGGGATGATTTCGGTTCTATCTTCTCTGCAGGATGCTAGTGCTTCGAGTAGTTATCCGCCTCCTCCGATGTCGGGTTTCGGGGATTTCGATCTAGATGACATTAACTTTGACCTTTGACAGATGCCCCTTGTGGAGACTCTAAGATTCTTTTGCCCCTATTCTTGAGATGTATTTATGTTAGACAGTTTTATTTGTAAGTTTTGTACAAAGAAGGATATTTATGGTATTTAGACGCATGGATAGGCAGAGACATTTATGATCTTTTCAGCTAGGCATATGGTCAGATGCATGTGATGGATGATGATGTTGTGTATTTATTACATGAGTTGATGTTGGTGACTTCTGTTTTTTACAGGGAGTTATGTCCTATGCAAAGCTCATGCGATTTTTTTTTTTAATTTTTATTTTTATATGCACATATTAGAAATACATTAACTAATAGAATAACAAGTGGTGATGTCGAACTCGATATCTTTGGAATGGTAACTTCTTTCTTTTCGGGGGTCTAGCCTCTCCTCTAGTTCAACCTTACCTTGATTGGATGATAGCACTTCATACCTTCTCAACCTTTTGATCGCCTCCAACTCTCTGCCTCGGGGTTAGTGTATATGGTTGTTGGGTTGAAACTCTCTACTCTCGGGGTTTTAGCAACAGCTTAGCTGACCTTCAGTAGAGAGATAAGCGGCCAGTCCTTTCAATCCGAGGAGACTTTGTTTGGGACCGTAATGTAGGCTAGGTTATGGGGTTTCAGAAATAACGGGATATATAGGCTCAAATTTGATGTCCTCTTCAGTAGGGTGTAGATCCATGCCGTCCTTGACTATTTTTTCAATAGGGTTAGCGTCCTTCTTTAGCTTCGGCAGCGTGTCTAGCTCATTTAGATTAAGAAATCTGTTTTCAATCAGAGTAGGGTTTAATAGGGTTGTAATGTAGGCGATGGTTTTGGGGTTTTGCAAGAAAGGGTAAAGGCTTGAACCTATTGTTTCTATTGGGTTTCTTTGTAACCGAGGATCACGTTTAAATTTCCTTCTCGCTTTTACTACACATTTCTCAGGGTGAAAATGACTCTTTATTTTCACCCTTTCTATATACTTTTTGAGATAAACATGGCTCTTTTCTCTTTCAATCTTCTTATTATGCTTTTGAAGATGGCTCAATCATGGTTTTCTTCAGGTCTTTCCTTAGATTTTTTTTTTTTGGCCTTTTGCCCCTTGGCAACTCTTTTCCTTCGCTTAGTCCTTTTATCCTTTTCCTTTCTATGGAACAAGTAATTCTATCATCTTTTTTTTCCTTTAGACCTTTTTCCTTAGCTATCTAACCTAATGTGGGCGGTGATCCTTAGGTTGGGGTTTTCTCGAAAAGGATAAATGACTCAATGGGTTTGGCAAGGTGTTGCTTCTGACTGTATGAGAAATGAAATGAGGGTCTCTCTTTACTTTGAACTAGATTGCTAGATCTATAGAGCCTTCAATACTATCCTAGCATGATAGAGGTGGATACCATTCCTAGAGTTCTCAACTATTGTCTATCCTAGTGTAGGGAGGACAGTCTTGGATAGGGGTTGACGAAGAAAATTTTCGTTTGTTGCAAGGCTCTAAGGGTTAAACAAAGGGAATATAAACACTTGTTATTTGACACATGGAAATGAAAGGTGGCTTCCATTGATCTTGATAGTCTGGCCACACGTCGTTTAGTTTCGGTGTCTTGCAAGTGTTGCTTTTAGGTAGTTTCCTCACTCATCCTTATCCTCTCTCTCTCTCTAGAAAGCTAATCATTTGGCGAGTGATTAACTCATGCTATCATCCCTTCAAGTCGGATCATTCTATAAGATAAACCATGCCCCTTGCGTAGAAAGTAGTTACCATTCACACGAGACATATAAGATAGCAGCACTGAATAAGAGGACTATCATTTGATTATTATCATCATTTTTATGAAAAGCATAAAGTTCTTGAGTAGTAAGAAAATGTAAACATCGATTTAAAGACAGGAAGTAAAAGGGATAGAAAGAAAGTGGGTGAAAACACCCCTCTCTTGTATGCTTTTAAAGGGATTCCTATTTCAGTAAGGCTTTGGGACAATGCCCACATTTTCAATACTCTATTCGTGATTCGGGTCCTTGGCCAGGGCAAGACAGGTGAAGGCTTCTGCTAGAGCTGCGGACATGTCGGCAGTGATGGTGTAGTCAGTAGCTTTGTTGATCTCTTTCTTGTTCTTTGCAATAGGTCCTTTTGTGAATAGGGTGGCCAGTTCACCTCCTTCTGATTCGAATGGTTATATCTGTGCTCTTAGCTTCTCTACCCCCCAGCTTATTGCTTCATAGTTGTACTCAGTTGTGGGCCAAGGGTTCTCTAGTAAGTGACGTTCCGTCGCGGCATACTTTGGATGCAGAAACTCAGCGCCCCATCCATCAACAACCATGTTTTTGGTAGGCTCTTCTTCCGGAAACACTGGCTCCTCGACTGGCCAATCAGAAGCATTAGGCACCTCATGAGGGTTATAGAGATAGATCAGGCATAATGGGAAGTCTTCCTCCTAGTTATCTTCTTCATCGGTCTCCCAATCGTCCTCCTAATCTTCGACCTCAGGCTCGCCAAACTCTCCCTTGCCTTCCATTTCTACCAGTACCATGTTGACGGTGTGATCTGGCAGAGGATTAGTGGTCACATTGGGGGTCAGAGCAGGTTTTACCGGCTGTAGATCAATGGTCTTATTGTCGATCAAGTTTTGGATTTTGTGCTTGAGAGCAAAGTAGCTTTTGGTGTTGTGCCCTTAGCCACCCGAATGGTATTCACATGCAAGGCCGGCATTAAAGGTTGGGGTAGAGGGCTTGGCAATGGGCGAGCAAGTATGGGCTTCAAGATGGTGCTCTTCAGCAGGTTATGGTAGGCCTCAGTTTGGGCGCAGGCTAAGGCGTCGAAGGTACAGATGCGTCGAGCAGGTCTATTAAAGTTGGGTCGTGCCCTAGCAGGGCCATAGTTAGGGGTTGGAATAGGCATGGTTAAGGTGGGTAAGGATAGGACAGGGTGTGATTATAGTGGTGGATGTTATTGGGGTGGTTGGCCATGCAAGATGGCAAACACTTTGCTTTCCTTCCTAATTGTTCCCTTTGTAGTAGCCACTCTCTTGGCTATGTTGGCGGTACTTTCTCTAGTCTTGGCGTAAGGGTCAGTAATCCTTCTTATCTTGAGGCCGTTTTCAATCATCTCCCCCTGCATGGTGAGCTCGAAGAAGCTTTTCCCTACACTTGTGCAGAGCTTCTCATAGTATATACCTTGAAAAGTGTGCACAAATAGTTGTACGTACTCCTTCTCTTCCAATGGGGGATTGACTTGTGCGGTAGCTTCTCTCCATCTCAAGGCATACTTCTTGAAGCTTTCCTTTTCACCCTTGCTCACAGTCATCAAGGACCATTGGTCAAAGGTGAGATTAATATTATGACGATATTGGGCTTTGAATGCATTGACCAGCTCGATCCAAGTTGTGATCTTCCTTAGGTCTAGACGGGCGAACCATTGTAGAGCAGACCCAGTGAGGTTGTATTAGAACAGCTGCATGAGGAGTTTCGGATCGTTGCCGTGACCACTTAGCGCTCTAGTATAGAGACGAAGATGAGCAACGGGGTTGCTAGTGCCGTCATACTTCTGGAAGTTAGGCATTTTGAACCAAGCAGATCTCGGGTGGTCATGAAAGAAACAGAGCTCATCATAGGAAGTGAACCCGTAAGTGTCATGGCCATGGAGACTTCACAGCAAATCCTCTAGCCCTTGGATTTTCAAACTAAGAGGGTCTAGAGGGCCTTCTTTATGATAGGTGAATGTAATATGGTCTCCTCCTCTTCAGCGCTGATCCCTTTGGCATCTTCCTTAGTCTCCTAATATTGTTAGACTGAAGCACGATCCTTAGATTAGCGGGTTCAGGGGCCTTGGACGAAGTCATAGATGATGATGGGACTGCAGCAGCATCGTTCATAGCCATAGTTTGAATGAGTTTTAGTATCTCATCCATCTTGGTCCTCATTTCTTTGACCTCTTCTGGAGAAACTTGAGACTATTCTTCAAGGTTAGCAGCCATCAGTGATGCTCTTTGCCGGGTGATAATGGGATCCCTAGGTGGATGTTGCCCCTTCTTGGGAGCAATGTTGACTCAGTGTAGGGTGGTCTCTGTAAATAAAAAGGAAAAGACAAAAAGACAAAAATACAAATCGCAAGTCAGTTTTTGGTTTTTAGAGAGCTTTATGCAATGCATGTCTGAGGGTGTCCCTATTTAAGAGGGAGACTAAGCATGATGTATTGGCTTACTCATGGAGATAGGAGGATTGCCCTTGTATGCAGATACCTTACTGTTAAATGGGAACCTTCATTTATTCATACGATCATCCATCCATTTGCTCATGGAAAATAAAGAAATACATTTTAACTTTGGGTTTAATATACAAAAGAATCAGAATACATTTTAACAGAGGGAAAGGGAACATGTTTCATTGAGATTTCTACCTATCTAGTTTTACATAAGAAGTCCTAAACTACTCTTGAGTCTTCAGATTCGCCTTCCTTGGATTTGATGTCGATGAAGTCGCTGAGAAACCTTGTTGACTGTTTGCCCCTAATCTTCTTGGCAACCCTATCTCCGTGAGCATAGAGGGATTGGGGCCCCTCTTATGGAATGAATCGATGTGCATGCCATGCATCCTTAGGGTTACCTGGGAAGCCTTAGGGTTTGGGTAGGTTTAGTGCAAGGGAGAGTGAACTAGGTGTCACTTTCTTTGGGTTGATCATATGCATGAGAATGCAGCAACTTGAATTACTTGGAACTCTTGTCTTGACATGGAATATGGAATGCATAAAAATGAATGCATAGAGTATAAGGAAAGATAATACAGTTGAAGTAAATATGCATGTATGAGCAGTTAGACAGTCATTATAAATGTAAAAATACAGTCATTATAACAACAAGAATAGACAAGTATAAATAAAAGTAAGAGCAGTCACCCTTTTCTCCATGGTTTCGAAAAATGGTGTGCGTGTCTTAAATCCGACAGAGGTTCGGCTATGCATGGTGTTTATATGAGCATGAGGTTGAGGGTTGACTAATGTGTCCTAAAAAGGCTCGGTCCCTAGATCTTCAAACCTAGGCCCACTCCCCGAGGTGGTGCCATGATTGGTTGGTGATCCGAGCGGGGGAACCATCAAGAGGCTATAGGCAAAGAAACTAACACAGCATCTTACCCACAACTAATATACAGTTTCCCCTTTCTAACTAGAAGGGTCATATTAGGGTAAAAATGCAAGTATGCAGAATGCAGGTGCTCATGCAGTGTGTATGTGATTTTTGAAAGTGGAGGAAAGAGCCCAACAACTCCCATTCATCCTGTTCATCACATTCATGTATAACAGTTAATAACATAAAATTGCAAACAAAAGCGCACCTATAAAACAAAGATGCAAGAGTTAGTATGTGGATAGCAAACTTAATACAAGATAATATGAATAAATGCATGTTTTTTTTTTTAAACAATTCTAAAAATTTGGTTTGAAACTTTAAAGTGAATAGGATTGAACAAGTTAATTGAAGACTCTACATGGGTAAAGGGTAAAGAGACATGACTAAGGTCTAACCCTCTAAGCGTTTCCCAGTGGAGTTGCCAGCTGTCGCGCTTAGATTTTTTACACTCGAGAAATACACACACAAGCGGAAAAAATACTATACTATCTCTTTAGAACTCACCCTCCTAGAAGAATGAGTGCGACTAGGTTTGAATCGAAAATTGATTTGAATAAAGGGTTTTTGGAAAACATTTGGAGTCGCCACCTAACTGGATTAAGGTGAGTTGGGTCACCTAAAAACTAAGCACAATCCAAAGACTATACTTAGGGTTTTTGAAAATGATTTTGAAAATACTACCTCAAGAGAGGGTTTTTAGGAAAACAGGTTTTTTGGCAACCTTTAGAAAATATTAAGCCCTTTTTGAAAATAAACTCTATTTTGGTCTCTCGAAAACAGTGATCTAGATTCGGAGGTTGGTTACATGTAGGGAAAATGCACTAAGCCATCACCTTACCCCGCCCCTGCGGTACCTACATTTTTATTTACCCTAAATTCACCTATGAGAGTCTTCAACTAACAAATGTCCAATCCTATTAACTTTAGAAAACAATTTTGAAAAGAAGGATGCATGATATGTAAGTGCAAGAAAAAGAGAGTTGAAAAATAGATTTGGAAAAGAAGAATTAAAGTTTGAAATTGGAAAGAAAGTTTAGAAATTGAAATTAAGGATTGAAGATAGATTTTTAGAATTGAAAGTTGGAAATAGAACATAGAATTAGAAACTTGAAGAAGATTGTAGAATTGGAGATTTGAAAGAAGTTGTGGAATTAAAACTTTGGAAAAGGTTGTGGAATTGGAGATTTGAAAAAGGTTGTGGAATTGGAAATTTGAAAAAGGTTGTGACTGCACCCATGAGGGTTGCCTACGTATCCTTTTTGAGGAATCAGGTCAGTCATAGTTTGGACAAGAGTCCGATAGAAAATAGATTTTTAATTTGAAAAAGGATTTGATTTGAACTTAGAATAGAAGATTGGAAATTGGAATTGAGGAGATTGGACTTTGATTTGGAAAGATAGAAATTGGAAGAGGGATTTGGAGTTATTTTGGAAAGATTGAGATTTAGGAAACCTAGACTTAGGAAAGATAAGATTTAGAAAGGACTTGAGGTTAAGAAAGATTGGACTCGAATGTTAGACTTGGAAGATTGGAGAAAGATTGGATTTAGAAAAGATTCAAATTAGGAAAGGCTCGAATTAGAAAAGTTTCGTTTTAGGAAGGTTCTGTTTTAGGAAAGTTTCATTTTAAGAAAAATTTCGAATCATGGAAGATTTTGATTTAGGAAAGATGTTGATTTAGGAAAGTTTTGAAATAAGAAAGGTTTTAAAATAGGAAAGGTTTCATTTTAAGAAAGTATCAAAATTGGAAAGTTTTGAATTTGGAACGTTTTGAAATAGGAAGTTTAGAAAGTTGGAAAGTTTAGAAATTAGAAAGTATTTGAGTTTTAGAAATTCTTGAAGTTAGGAAAGGTTTGAGTTTAGGAAAGATTTGAAGATTTACATTTAGAAAGTTAAAATTTGGAAAGGTGTAGAATTAGGAAAGGTTTAGACTAGGAAGGATTTGAAAGTTTAAAGTTTAAGGAAAGATTTAAATGTTTAAGTTTAGGAAACTTATGGTTTAGGAAAGTATGAGATTAGGAAGGAGTAAATTAGGAAAGATTTGGACTTGAAAGGATTGAGATTCCTATTTTCCTAAAACAAGGGATTGGATTTTATTTCTAAAAGAGGTGTTTTGATTTTGTTTCAAAAAATGGAGAATGGGTTCTAGTTTGCTAAATGGGGAGATTGGATTTGGTTTCCTAAAGGGAAGATTGGGTTTGACATGGATTTGGGAAGGGAAGTTTTAGAAACCTTAGATTTGAATGACTATAGTTTTAATGTAGAAAATAGGTTTTGGAAATATATATAATTTCGATGTAGAAAACAAGAGGTTTTGGAAATCTAGGTTTTAAGGCAAGATTGAAAATCATGTTTTTGGGAAGGAAAATTTGGGTTTCCTAATTGTTGGCTCTAAGGTTTAATTTGAACACCAAGAAAAGGAATTTTTGGAAGGTGAGTTTTTAGAAAGGGAGATTTTTGGAAAGAAATTCTAGAGAGGAGTTTTTAGAAAGTGAATTTGAAAAGAGAGTTTTTGGAAGGGGATTTTTGGAAGGAGATCGTTGGAAAGAGTTTTTTAAGAAAACCTAGGGAGTGGTTTTTAGAAAGTGAATTTGAAGAGAGCTTTTTTGGAAAAGAGTTTGCAGAGAAGTTTTGAAAAATAGATTTTTGGAAGGAGTTTTTGAAAACAATCTTGGAAAAGAAATTTAAAAAGGAAATTGGAGAGAGTTTTTAGAAAGCATGTTTGAAAGGAGATTTTTAGAAAGAAAGATTTGAAAAGAGAGGTTTTTAGAAAACATATAAAATATCTCACTTTTCTAAAACGATTCTAATCATAAGAAGGTTAGAACCACTTAAGATAGTGGTTTTGAAAACAACAATGTTTTGAAAATATGGACCATATTGGTCACTTTAAATGTAACACTTTTCTAAAGCAACCCTAACCATGAAAAGGCTAGAATCACCTTAGGGTTGTGATTTTGAAGACAAGTTTTGAAAAAGAAGGTTTTGATGTAAGTTTGAAATCGAATTTTGGAAGAATGAAAGACTATGAAATGCATAATGCAAGTTGGGGTCGTGAACATACAAGGTTAAAGGTTTCACCACATAATCAAGGGGGCCAAACCCACGTGGTCTCTGGTTAGACTAAACGAAAGCCCCCGACACGGTGACTCTCCAATAGCGTAATCCTACACATGGACTGGAAAGTCCCTTGTTTCAAGCATGCAAAGAAAGGAGGGGAAGAAGATGGGGGATTAAAATAGAAGAAAACTCAAATGGGTTTAGAGGGAGAAGAGAGAGGAAAGATGCGTAAATTTAAATAGAAAACCTACCTTGTATTTTCTTTATTTTGCTTAGCTGTGCGCGCTTTGCTTTGCTTTGCTTCGGTCTTTGCTTCAGTCTTCGTCTTGATCTTCGTCTTGATCTTCAAGTGCTTGCTTCGATCGTCAAGAGCTTCAGATTGCAGCACTTTAAGTCTTCAATGGAGGCTTTGGAACCTAGTGTATGAGTATAGGAGAGTGTGTATGAGTGTATACGAGGCTAGGCTTTGTGTATGGATGCTAGGATATAGAGAAACCTAAAGAAGCTATGGTTTAGGGATGCTACGAGCTCTGTATATCGAAAAGTAGGATTTTTAGACTGAGTTTGTAGACCTCTTTCACACTGGAGGAAGCTCTGTATTTATAGACAAGGTAATGACCTGGCGCCTGTTGCAGTAGCGCTAAGCCAAAAATGCTTCTGGCGCCACTAGAAGTGGCGCTAGGCCAAATTTGGCTTGGCACCCCTACTAGTGGCGCCAGCCATTTAGGAAAGTTTTAAGGTCGGCAAGCAACATTTCTTGAGCAGATTTGGGTACTTGTAATAGTGACTACCATGCAAAGTTTAGCTTGGCTTCACTAGGAATGACTCCGGAAGGTCTGGGAAGGTTTCAAGGGACAGGGAATGGTCCGAAAGGTCGAAAAAGGACAGGAACACTTAAAACAATGTCCCAAAGGTAGTAGACTTGAAAGACGTGCCTGTTGAAATTAGAAAGGGGACTTACTGTCTTCGGAAAGATGTGCCCATTGGAATTAGAAAGGGGACTTACTGCCTTCAGAAAGATGTGCCTAATTTGGAATTGGATCGAACAATGCCCCCAAGGGCATTTTGGTCATTTTGCCTCTATTCGGGCCTGGTGGGCCCGCAAAGCGACGGATAGACGGGGTTCAACCTAGAAAGTTGATTTGACTCAAAATATGTCCACGTTGACTTGAATACAAGTCTGGACGGACCGTAGACTACCGAGCGGTCAAAAATGGGGTGCTTACAAGAGATTTTTAGCAGCCTATAAATACAGGCAGTCCCCCTATGTATTCTAGATTCACAAAATCACTCCAAAAATTCTGCTTCTTTGAAAACAGACTTCGAGTTGTCCCAAAAACCCTAATTCTCTCCATGTTCTCTCAAATTCTAGCCTCTTACACTCAAACCTCCAAGCTCCATTGAAGGCCAAGTCTAGCCCCTTCAAAGCTCTTGAAGGTCTCTAAAGTTCAAGCAAGTCCTCCATTCCTTCAACCCAAGCAGAAGACAAGGTAGGGTTCTATTGACTTTTATGTAATTGCCCTCTCTTTTTCCTCCCTCCAAGTTCACTTGTACTATTTTCTATTTTAATCCCCATTTTGACCTCATCTTCTTGCAAGCTTGAAACAAGGGATCTCCCAGTTCATGCTTAGGAAGGCCATGGAAGGAATCACTATGCCGGGGATTTTCTTTGAGTTCAACCTAAGACGGTGTGGGTCCGACCCCCTTGGTTATGTGGTGAAGCCTAATCTTGTATGTTCATGTCCTTATTACATTGTTGCTATCATAATCATGTATTCAAAGGTGTTTTCAAACTTGCATTAAAGGTTTCTTTCAAAACTTACATTCAAAACTTTTTCTTTCAAAGTTGTTTTCAAAACCTCAACCCTAAGATGATTCTAGCCATTCCATGGTTAGGTTTGTTTTAGGGAAGTGTAATATTCAACATGACTATCAAGGTCCAATTTTGGGTTCAAACGTTAAATTGTTTTTCAAGAAATTATAACTCTAAGGTGATTCTAGCTATTCTATGGTTAAGGTTGTTTTAGGAAAGTGTTACATTCAATGAGACTATCAAAATCCATATTAGGGTTTCAAACCCTAGTTGTTATCAAAATCACAATCCTAGAATGATTCTAGTCTTCTCGTGATTAGAATCATTTTAGGAAGGTGAGATATTCAAGAGACTTTCAAAAGTCTATATTCATACCTTTCTAAAATAGTTTTGCAAATCCACTTTTTAGAAATTCTTCTCATACATTTACTTTCCAAACACTCTTTGTCTTCAAATCAAATCTTCCCTAGTGTCCATGTTTAGGAAACTCTAGTTTTCTTACATAAAATCATAGCTTTTTATTTGCATCAAATCATAGATTTTGAAGACCATTTTCTACATGAAATCATGGATTTGCTAATTCAAAAGTCACATAAAATGATAGATTTTCAAAATTAAAACTTTTCTAATTTCAAATCAAATCAAATCATTCTTAATTCTAGTTTTTCCTAACGTCAAATCTTTTTTAATTTCAAAACTTTCCAAAAACAAAATTTTCATTTTTTAATTGAAATCCAATCTTTCCAATTTAATTGCATTTCATGAACCCTAGGTCCTAGGGTTTCTTAAATTTCAAGTTACCTCAAATCTAAGTTAAAACATTTTTAAACTCGACTTTCTAAATTCAATTCTTCTTAAATCAAACCTTTCCAAATCCTAACTTTTCAAATTTTAAATTCAAATCTTTCCTAAATTAAATCTCTCTTAAAATAAAACTTTCCCAATTCAAAACTTTCTTAATTTAAAACTTTTTAAAAATCAAACTTTTCAATGGCATGCTTAAACCCTAAGTTACCTAAGTCCTAGGATGCTAAACCCTAATTCAACCCTAACCCTAAGTTAAGAAACTTTAATTCTTTTCGAAATCTTTTCTAAATCAATATGGTTTTCAAACTCCAATTCAAGTCAAGATAATTTCAAAGTTCAATTCAAACTTTCCAAAATGAGTCCAAGTTTTACTTTAAAGTCAATTTCAAATCAAAGTTTAAATTAAACTATTTTCAAGTTAAACTTTCTAGAGAAAGTTTAATTCGAATCTTTCCTGAATCAAATCTTTACTTCCCTATATTCTTGTTTATTCCTGCTATTATAATGCTCGTATAATATTCATGCATGCTTGTTTAGTTTACTATTGCACACTCTCTCTTTATACTATTGCATGCATGTACATGCATTCAATACTTCATTTCAAGACAAGAGTTTCAAAGTAACTCAAGTCACTGCATTCTCATGCATATGATCAACCTATAAAGAGTGACACCAAGATCAATCTTCCCTCTATAAAACCTATCAAAATCCTAAGGGTTCCCATGTAACCCTAAGGACTCATGGTATGCATCTCAAGTCATTCTATGAAGAGGGAACTCAATCCCTCTATGCTCACGGAGATAGGATTGCCAAAGAAGACAAAGGGTAACCTGCAAAGCAAGGTCAATGACCTCTCAACAATAGCAAAAGGCAAATCCAAGGACACAAAAATAGTTTAGGATGCTCGTTGTAGAAGTAGATAGGCGGAAGTCCTAAGAAAAATGTTTCCCTTCCCCCTATTAAAATGTACTCCAATTTTCCTGTATTCAAAGTTAAGGTTTAATGTACCCTTTTATTTCGGCGAATGAATGAATGAATGAATGCCTATTTTCAATCAATGGTAAAGCATCTGCATACAGGGGCAAACTCTTTATCTCCAAAAATCAAGCCGAATGCATCATGTTTAGTCTCTTTCTTAAGTAGGGACACCCCTAAGACATGCATCACATAAAGCTTCTTAAATAACGAACACTAACCCATGACTTGTGTCCTTATTTTTTTTTTCTTTATTTTCCTCTTTCCTTCATTTTCCAGGGGTATAGAGACTACACTACAAAAAAGATATCATTATTTGCAAGAAAGGTCCACAACCACCTAGAGACCTGATCGTCACTAGAAAAAGAGCTTTGCTAATGGCAGCCAATCCCGATGAGTCCTCCCTAGTCTCTCGAGAAGAGGTCAATGAGATGAAAACCAAGATTGATGAGATATTTAAGCTTATCCAAGCCATGTCTGTAAAAGATGCTATTTTTGCCTCATCATCATTCACGGTTATTCCTAAAGACTTTGAACCTACCAACCTGAGGATTGTGCTCCAATCTGATACTACGGGAAAAAATAAAAAGGACTCCAAGGGGGCTAACATCAAAGAAGAAGAGACCACACTGCTCTCACCTACTACCAAAAGAATTTCCCCAGACCCTCTTAACATAAAGATCCAAGGTTTGGAAGACTCACTACGGAGCCTCCTTGGCCATGACCCTTTTAGGCTCACTTCCTACGATAAGCTATGCTTTTTCCTAGATCATTTATGGCCGGCCAAGTTCAAAATGTCTGACTTTCAAAAGTATGATAACATTAGCAATCCCATAGCCCACCTTTGCCTTTATGCTGGGGCATTGAGTGACCATAGGAATGACCTAAAGCTTCTTATGCAACTTTTCCAACATAACTTAACTCGGTCTGCTCTGTAATGGTTTGCTTGACTTGATTTGAGGAAGGTCACAACCTGGATTGAACTGGTTAATGCATTCAAGGCCCAATACTGCCACAACATAGATCTAACTTTTGACCTTTGGTCCTTGATGACAATAAGTAAAGGAGACAACGAAAGCTTCAAAAGTTATACCCTTAGGTGGAGAGAAGAAGCAGCGCAAGTCAATCCTCCTTTAGAAGAGAAGAAGTATGTGTAACTGTTCGGGAATACTTTTCAAGGCATGTACTATGAAAAGCTCTACACAAGTGTGGAGAAAAGCTTCTCTGAGCATATTATACAAGGGGAGATGATAGAAAACAATCTCAAGATAGGAAGGATTAAAGACCACTATGAAAAGACTGGAGAAAGCTCTGCCAACATTGTCAGAAAGCTAGCAACTGTAAGAGGAGTAATCGAGTAGGAGAGTGAGGTGTTAGCCATCTTGCTTATTCAACCACTACAATATTGTCCACCACCCTAGTCACATCCTATATTGCCCATACCCACCTTAACCATGCCCACTCAAACACCTAACTCTGTCCCTGATAGGGCATATCCTAATTTTAATAGGCCAGCCAGACACATCCGCACATTTGGCACCCTAGCCTACACCAATATAGAAGCTTACCATAACCCCTTAAAGAATAATATACTGAAACCCATACTGGCCAGTCCATTGCCAAGCCCTTTACCTCTAACCTTCAATGGCGCTCTCACTTGTGAATACCATTTGGGCAGCCAAAAGCATGACACTAAAAGCTACTTCTCCCTCAACCACAAAATTTAAGACCTGATAGACAACAAGACCTTCAACATACAACTAGTAAACCCAATTCCTATCCTAATATGACCATAAACCCCTTGTCGAATCACACTGTTAACTTGGTACTAGAGAAAATAGAAGAAGGGGATGAACTGGAGGAGATTAAAAAATGAGTTATTTTCAAAAAGGGTTTAGATCTTTCCAAAGGTTGCCAAACAACCCGTTTTCTCCACAAAAAAAAAAAAACCCTCTCTTGAGGAAGTTTTCTGAAACCTTTTCAAAAACCTTAAGTTTATGTCTTCGGATTTTACTTAGTTTTAGGTGACCTAACTTACCTTAACAAGTTAGGCGGCAACTCCAAACCTTTTTCTAAAATTTCTTATTCAAGTTAATTTTCAATTCAAACCTAGTTGCACTCGTCATTTTAAAAGGTTGAGTTCTAACAAGAAAGTATCATGTCTTTTTTCACATATTATCTCAAGTGCAAAAAATTGAGGTGCGACATGAGGTAACTTGGGATTTAAGCAATCCTAGGACCTAGGGTTTATGCAATGCATTTGAATTGAAAATATTGGATTTCAATTGAAAAAAGTCAAGTTTTATTTTTGAAAAGTTTTAAAATTAGGAAAGATTGACATTAGGAAAAATTAGAATTAGGAAAAATTTGATTTCTATTTCCTAAAATAGAAGATTCGATTTTATTTTAAAAAATATGATATTTGATTAGGTTTCCTATTTGGGACAAGATTTGATTTGACTTGAAATTGGAAAGCTTTAGTTTTAGAAATCTATCATTTTATGTGACTTTTGAACTAGGAAATCTATGATTTCATATAGAAAATGATTTTGGAAATCAATGATTTTGATGCAAATAGAAAGTAATAAGTTTATGTGAGAAACCTAGGGTTTCCTAAATATGGACTCTCTGGTTTTAACTTAGACTTTAAGATAAAGGGTTTGAAAAGTAAATCTTTGAAAAGAATTTTTAGAAAGTAGATTTTTCAAAACTCTTTTAGAAAGATTTGAATAAAAACTTTTGAAAATCTCTTAAATATCTCACTTTCCTAAAATGATTCTAATCATAAGAAGGCTAAAACTGTCCTAGGGTTGTGATTTTAAAAACAACTACGGTTTGAAACCCTAATGTGGACTTTGATGGTCTCATTGAATGTAATACTTTCCTAAAACAACCATAACCATGGAATTTCTAGAATCATCTTAGGGTTGTGGTTTTAAAATCAAGTAGGGCTTGAAATCCTAATATGGACACTATAGTCTCATTGAAAATAACACTTTCCTAAAACTACCCTAACCATGGAACCGTTAGAATCATCTTAAGGATGTGGCTTTGAAAACAACTTTTTAGATGTAAGTTTTAAAGAAATCTTTTGTATGGAATATTGAATGCAATGTATGAACATAACAACCATAATGCAATAGGGACGTGAACATACAAGGCTAGGCTTCGCCATATAATCAAGGGGGTTGGACCCACGCCGTATTAGGTTGAACTCGAAGAAAGTCGCCGACACAGTGACTTCCTCCAAAGCCTTCCTAGGTATGAACCAAGAGATCTCATGTTTTAAGCAAACAAAAAGAAGGGGTAGAAAATGGGAATTACAATAGAGGATGAAAGAGAAGAGAGAGAAGGAGATTACATAAAAGGAAATATAACCGTACCTTATATTCTTATTAGGTTGAATGCTTCAATGGAGGATTTGCTTAAACTTTGAGATGATCTTCAAGAGCTTCCAAGGGCTAGGCTTGACCTTCAATAGAGCTTGAAGGCTAGGGTTTGAAGTGCATAGATTAGGGTTATATGTAGGAGGCTAGGGCTTAAGAGAGCCTTGAGAGAATTAGGGTTTGTGGGGGTAACTCAAAGTCTATTTTCAAAGAAGCAGAGTTTTTGGAGTGATTTTTCGGATCTGGAATATGTAGTGGGTGGCCAGTTGCAGTGGCACCAGGCCAAATTTTGGCTTGGTGCCACTACTAGTCACACTAGCCTTGGTGCCAACCCATTAGGAAAGTTGTCAAGGCAGTAAGAAATAGATGTTTGACTTTTAGGATCCAAGGCAGAAGATTTAGACACCTTTTCTAGCAATTAGTATGCAATTTTTAACCTGGCTTCACTAGGAGTGACTCCAAAAGTTTGAAAATGATTCAGAAGGTTTCGAGTAGCCAAACTTGGCCAGGAATGGACAAGAATCCCTAAAAAAGTGCCCCAGAGCTAACCGGCTTGATAACTAGAGTAGGAGTGGTTGAAAAAGGCAACTGGCCCACCAAGAACAAAACGGTCATTTCACATTGGGTTTATCGGAATAAACTTAGAATGGTTCAGAAAGGTACTAGAAGGTTTGGAATACTATTAGAAGCATCCCCAAAAGGTAACCAGTTTGATACCTAGAGCCAGTGTGGTTCTTGGATGCGATTGAATGCGCAGAGGCAAAATGGTCATTTTAACCAGATGCTCTCGGAATCTATCCAGAAGCGACTGGAAGGCACTAGAACGTGCTAGATTATCTTTGGAACAATCTTGGAAGCGTGGACTTACTGCTTTAAGGTCTTAGGTACTTTTTCAAAAAGTGTGCTGGTGGTGCCCACCGAGGGCACTTTAGTCATTTTTTTTATTAGAATGGGCTAGCAGGCACTGGTGTCAACCTAAGTTTTGAGTGTTTCCATCACTCTGACAGTGTGTGACAAGTTAGTTTCTAAAGGTAACCTGTCTTCTAATAAACGTGCCATGGCCAAAAGGCGTATTTGGTCCTATTATATATAGGGTGTTTGTTGGCATTCCCAATGTTAACTTATTTGCCAGCGTGTCTGTCACTCTGACGGTAGCGATATTTATGAGTGTTTCTGTCACTCTGACGGTGTACTTTCATTCCGGAGATTGCTTAATCTCGAGAAGATCCTAAATGGTCTTATCGCCTCAAGGCCTTAGGTACTTTCCCGATCGACGTGATGAATAGCGTACATTCTAAGTTGGCAGGCTAGCAAGCGCTAGAAGTGAACCGTTCTACCATCTCGAGGACTTGGGTTCTGTTTCAGTCGATGGGTGTGAAGTGACTTATCAATCTGAGGAGTTTTGTGCTTTCTCGGTAAATATGCTATGCTGAATAAGCTTATCATTTGAGGGATCAACTTTCTCAAAAAGCACGCTGGATTGAGTTTGACTAGTCTATACTAGAATTGGAACTGAAATTGAGGTTAAAATATGGACTTACCGTCTTCAAGACGACATGCCAACTAGAATTGGACCGAGCAATACCCTAAGGGCATTTTGGTCATTTTACCTCCATTAGGCCTGGTGGGCTCACGAAGTTGTTGATTAACTGGATTGAGTCTAGAAAGTTGGTTTGGGCTTGAATATGTCTGTGTCAGTCTGAATGTGAATCCAGTTAAGTAGAAGATTGCCGAGCGGGGAAAAATGGGATGCTTACATAAATTTGGTAGATCGGCTTGAAGAGAGCCAAAATAAAACTAAGTCATGCTTATGTTCGACAGGTCGGCTAACGAAAGCCAAAATAAAAACCAAGTAAAGAGCTTGGTCCTACCTAAGTTTGATAGGTTGGCTTGAAGAGAGCCCAAATAAAACCAAGTACAGAGCTTGGTCCTCCCTAAGTCTAGTAGGTCGGCTAATGAAAGCCAGAATAAAAATCAAGTAAAAAGCTTGGTCTTACCTAAGTTTGATAGATCAACTTAAAGAAAGCCAAAATGAAACTAAGTGTAAAAACTTAGTCTTGCCTAAGTTTGGCAGGTCGGCTTGAAAATAGCCAAAATATAACTAAATGTTAAAACTTAGTCCTACCTAAGTTTGGCAAGTTGGCTTGAAGAAAGTTATGCTTGCTATAAAGCTTATAAAGAAGTTCAAAAAAAAGAAAAGCATAAGGGAAAAGAAGCTAAGTCCTTGGAGGAGGGATTGTGTTGGGATCCACTACATCACCAGGGGGAACCCAATAGTTACATTAACATCTAAAGTCATAGGAGCAGGAAGGGTCGGAAGCACCTTAGCATCAGTCAAATCAATCAGGCTAGACAAAGAGACTAGATCAACTTCAGTGCTAGTAGGGATCATCTCACCAGGGAAGGGCCAGGGAATATTCTTCCATAGTGGGGAAGTCTTATTGACCTTGGCCTCCGTCAAAGTAGAACCCCAACTTTCTTTGAAGAGTGCATTGGATACTTCGTACATCTACCTAATATAGTCTTCCCCAGCTAAGTCAAAGCCCCTCTTGAAGCTGGCCTCCCATTCACTAAGAAGCTCGGCCTTGAGACCCAGGACTTCCTCCTCCGTCTTCAATAACTCCTAATTCCTCTTGTCTATGTCAAACAGAGTAGCTCAAAGAGCCTCTTTGCTCTTTTTCAACTAGCTCACAACATGAAAATATTCCTTTTGCTCCAGGGTTAAAGGAGCCTTGAACTCGGTAACCTTTTCCTCGAGCTTACCCTTTTCAATCTTTGAGTGCTTCAGCTTCTGACCCTAAACCCTAAGGCGGTTCACGCACTCGGTCATTTGCTGAACCCCCTAAAGAAGAAAGATGAGAAACCCAAAGGACGGGGTAAGTAAGAACAACTAAAAGATTGCAAGCACTCACCACCATACTAGAATGGATTACTCTCATGAAGAGGGTGGGGTTTGAGCCTATATCAGAGTTAGAGCATCATTGGTAAGCACGATGCTCTACGCTAGCACTACCGCCACGTTGGCATCATTGATCACAAAGTCGATAGTGGAGAAAGGGCAAGCCTTAATGCGCAGCTGAAGTATAACAGATTTAATAGCATCAGGATGGCCCTGAGCAAGAGATCTGACCCTCTTCGGCCCAACAGACCAAGCCCTCATTGCTAGAGGAGTCTCAAGAGGAGGATCCAATGCAGGCCTTTTCTCTGCCAATCTATTTGCCGGTTGGGGATTTACGTCTATAGCAACAAGTTGCTACACAATAGGTTACTACACGGCAAGGGCGGTAGGAGGCTGAGACCCCTCCACTGTCTTCTTTGCCAGAGTTTGCATCAAGTTCTTGGTCTACATCTTAGAGTCCTCTTCGTTAGACTTGTCACTCGAATAGACGACTTGTGGATTACAACGATGAGGATGTTGGTGATCTGAAATAGTAGCCGAACTTAAAGAAGAAACCTCTTCAAACACTAGGGTAGAGGCAAGCCGGTCTGGAGAGTTAGAAATAGAATTAAAAGGGGTTGCCGCTATAGCAAATGAAATGCCACCAATTGTTGCCACAATAACTTGTGCCGGCTCACGGAGAAAAAGGATCAGAACTAGTTTTGGCAAGTCGTTAGGATTCCCGGCATTGCCTTGCTCTTACAACAGAGCCATCACTCTGTGAGGAATGCCTTCAGTTGCAATGAATGATCTGTAGTAGATTGGTACTTCAGCAAGATGTGTGCAACCTAATCGTAGCCTTTCTGTGTGCCTTTCTGGTCCTCTTTAGGGATGTTCCTATGATCCTAGGGTCCAGTGACCAGAGCCATAACATGATCCACACTTTCCCAACATTGGGAAGGATCTGGATTTTTTTTCAGTTACGAGCTTTGATTCTAAGTAGTACTTCACATCCACGTTATTTACAAGTCATGGGATGTAATAGTATTTGAACTCATGGAGACCCATATCTACACTAAGTATGCAATTTAACTCTATCATCGCCATGATTATTCAGAAGGTGTTAGAGGCAAGCTGAGCCAGACATAGCTTAAAATGCGAGAGGATTTGAAAAAGTAAGGGGTGTAGTGAAAAACTAACCCCTCCCTTAATAATAGCGATCAAAGGAAAGGGCATCCCATCTGTAGTCTCCCATAAACAGTTATCCCTCCCCTCGTTGGCTGGCCTAATGTTTACCCTTGGAGGAAACTCGTATCTTTCCCTAAAAGTGGCAATAGCTACTAGAGATCTGAGCATATTCTTAAGGCGGACAGCCATGACTACGTAAACGAGGTCGAGAATGAAAAAAAAAGTAAAGAAGAAATCAAGAAGGGTAGAAAGACTTACAAATGGGTAGTTCGACACTCTCTCAACGATGGTTATCTTCTTAGACAAAGGTGAGAATCAATATCGAATGGGACTGCCTTTATACAAAAGGTCGTTGTCGTTTCAAGGAACGAGGAATGACTCAATCATCATATCTTCACTAGAAGGTTGCCTCCCCATTTAATGTAAAGCTGCCTCTTCACTACACAAGCCAACTGTAGCGTGACATGTGGCACACGCACCCTAGAAAAACACCCCACGATCTTATTGTTGTGCCTCGATTTTTCACACTCAAGAAAAATACGCACAAGTGAAAAAAACACGATGCTCTCTCGTTAAAACTCATCCTCCTAGAAGGAGGAGTGCGATTAAGTTTGAATTAGAAATTGATTTGAATAAAGACTTTTGAAAAAGATTTGGGAGTCGCCACCTAACTTGATTAAGGTGAGTTAAGTAACCCAAAACTAAGTGTAATCCAAAGATAGGTTGTTTGGCAACATTTGGAAAATTTTAAGCCATTTTTGAAAATAACTCCATTTTGGTCTTTAAAAGCAATGATTCTAGGTTCGAAGGTTGGTTACGTGTAGGGAAGATACACTAAGCCATCACCCTACCTCGCCCTTGCGGTACTCACATGTCCATTCAACCTAGGTTCACTCGTTAGAATCTTTGATTAACAATTGTCCAACTATATCCACTTTGAAAAGAACTATATGATGCATGATGTGCAAGTGCAAGAAAAATATTTGATTTTGGAAAATATACTTAAAAAGAAGATTTGATTTTGAAAATAGATTTGGAAAGACTTGATTTTGAAAATAGATTTGAGAAGACTTGATTTGAAATTTAAAAAAAGGTTTTAGAAATTAGAATTAGAGATTTGAAAATAAATTTTAGAATTAGAAACTTGAAATAGATTATAGAATTAGAAATTTGAAAAAGGTTGTAGAATTGGAAGTTTGAAAAAAGTTGTGACCACACTCATAAGGGTTGTCTACGTATCCCTTTTTGGGAATTCGGTCAGTCGTAGTTCGGACAAAAGTTTGATTGAAAATAGACACTTTGAGGTTTTGAAAAGTGTGACTTGAAAATGTTTGATTCGAAAAGGGTTTGATTTGAAAAAGAGTTCAATTTTGACCTTAGAATAGAAGATTTGAAATTGAAATTTTGATTTAGAATTGACCTTAGAATTGACTTTGATTTGAAAGGATGAAACTTGGAAGAAGAACTTGGACTTGATTTAGAAAGATTGAGATTTGAAAACATCTTTGACTTAGATTGAAGTTGAAAACCATCTTGGTTTAGAAAGGAGTTGAAGCTTCCTAACTTAGGATTAGGGTTGAACTATGGTTTAGGTATCCTAGGGTTTAGTTATCCTAAGGTTGGAACATATAGTTGAATTAGGAAGGTTTGATTTAGATTTGAAAGGTTTGATTTTAAAAAGTTGGATTTAGAAAAGGTTCGAATTAAGAAAGGTTCAAATTAGGAAAGTTGGATTTCAGGAAGATTTGAAAAGAGATTTGATTTGATTTAGAAAAACTTGACTTAATCACTTGATTTGAATGGATTTAGAAAGTTAGGTTTAGGAAAGACTACATTTTAGAAATATTTGCATTTAGGAAAGTTTCAAAATAGGAAAGTTCCGTTTTAGGAAAGTGCCAAATTAGAAAAATTTCATTTTAGGAAAGTTTTATTTTAGGAAAGTTTGAACTTAGGAAAGTTTTGAAATTAGAAAGAATTGATTCCTATTTCTTAAAGTAGAAGATTAGATTTTATTTTCGAAAATAGACGATTGGATATGGTTTCTAAAATTAAAGGATTTGATTTAGTTTTCTAAATGGGAAGATTTGATCTAGTTTCCTAATTTGAAATATTGGATTTGAAATGGAATTGGAAAGGTTGAATTTTGAAAATTTAGGATTTGGTGTAGAAAAAGATATTTTGAAAATCTATGATTTGATGTAGAAGATGCTGACTCCATGCCTTGATTTTAATGTTAACCAAACCTTATGTTTAGTTTACTAATACATTTAATTAGTTTGCAGATTAATTAGGAATATATTTTACACCTAAAGGTCAATAAATGGCAAAACGGATGCACAACAATTCTAAGTTTCAACCATGCACCAAAACAGAGCAATTGCACCCATTCAAACTTCAAATAAATGATTTGAATTCGAAGAGATTGAAGGTGTTTGAAAGAAGATTTCATCAAGTGTGCAAAGACTCAATGAAGTTGACTCAATTCATTCAAAGATAAGAAACTAAATGTCTCATACTTTAGAGCCTTTGGATGTAAATATGCTTTGTGTTGAATAACAATAAAGACAACCTTGGTAAGTTTGATGCAAATTTTGACGAGGGTGTATTTCTTAGATATTCAACACATAACAAAGCTTATAGAGTCTTTAATAAGATGACTTTAGTGGTTGAAGAATCAGTCCATGTCACTTTTGATGAACATAACTCTTTTTCTAGAAATGTTGTAAGTGATGATGTAGATGAGGTAGAGCAAAATATGCAAAGATTAGATATTCAACCAAGCTTAAATGAAGAACCACAAAAGGAGAAAAAAGTGCAAGAAGTCTCTACAAGCCAACAAGAGATCAATGAAGGTTTACCTAAGGAATGGAAATTTGTGCATAACCATCCCACGGAATAAATCCTAGATGATCCTTCACAAGGGGTAAGAACTTGTTAAAATGAATGAGGTATGGCACCTTGTTTCTAGGCCTACTGATCATCCAATCATTAGAACTAAATGGGTTTTTAGAAATAAAATTGATGAATTCGGAGTTGCAGTGAGGAACAAGGCAAGACTTGTTGCTTAAGGGTATAGTTAAGAGGAAGACATTGATTTTGATGAACGTATGCCTTAGTAACTAGATTAGAAGCTATAAGGTTATTACTTGCATTCTCATGTTTTAAGGATTTCAAACTTTAGCAAATGGACATTAAAAGTACATTTCTAAATGGTTTTATTACCGAAGAGGTATATGTTGAGCAACCCCCCGGATTTGAAGAACCAAAATTTTCTTAACTATGTTTTTAAATTAACAAAAGCTTTATATAGTTTGAAGCAAGCCTTAAGAGCTTGGTATGAAATATTAAGCACATTTTTTTATTGAAAAAGGTTTTTCAAGAGGAAAAATAGACACCACTCTTTTTACCAAAATAAAAAATAATAATATGCTTTTAGTACAAATATATGTAGATGATATCATATTTGGTGCTACTAATGAGTCGTTTTGCAAGGAATTTGTTATGTGTATGCAGGGAGAATTCGAAATGAGTTTGATGGGCAAACATAACTGCTTCCTCGATCTTCAAATCAAGCAATTAAAGGAAAACATCTTTATCAACCAAGCTAAGTACATCAAGAACTTGATCAAGAAATTTGGCATCAAAGATGCAAAGCCCATAAGTACTCCAATGAGTACTAAAACAAAATTAGATAGTAATGAGAAAGGTAAATCAGTAGATACTAAGCTTTATAGAAGCATGATAGACTCTTTATTATATCTAACTGCTAGCAACATTCAATGTTTGCTTATGTGATATAATGTTCAGTGTTTGCTTTTGTGATAGATTTCAATCAAATCCTAAAGAATCTCATGTGATTGCCGTGAAAAGAATCTTTCGTTATCTCAAGCACACATCTAATCTTAGATTATGGTATTCAAAAGGTTCATGCTTTAATTTGATTGCTTACACCAATGCTGACTATGCGCGGAGTAGAGTGGATAAGAAGAGTACAAATGGCTCTTGCCAACTACTAGGCAACAAAATTGTGTCTTGGTGTAGCAAGAAACAAAATTTGGTTACTCTTTCCACAGCTAAGGCTGAATATGTAGCAGCTGGTAGTTGTTATGCTCAAGTGTTACGGATTAAACAACAATTGAAAGATTATGGTATTTTATTTGATCATGTTCCTATTAGATGTGACAATATTAGTGCTATAAACTTAACTAAGTACCCCATTCAACACTCTCGCACAAAACACATTGAAATTAAATATCATTTCATACAAGATCATGTACAAAAAGGAGATATTGAACTTGATTTTGTGAGTATAAACATGCAATTGGCTGATATTTTTACAAAACCATTAAGTGAAGATAGGTTTTGTATGATAAGATGACAATTGGGAATGAGTAATCCTATGTCTTGATCTTCAATTAAAATTGTGTAATTTTCATTTTATTTGTGTTTTAGTTATGAACAAATGTGTTGATTGATTGTATAAGTTGCATTTCTAATTCTTAAAATTCATTGCATGCTCATAATGGAACATATTCTCTCTCCCAATTGAAAAGTTATCTCCTGAATTCACTTACACTCAATACAACCTAGTCTGGTTGCATATGTCGACACACTATTTTTCATGTGTCTACATATCACGACAGTGGACTCAAAATGATTTGTTGATACATATGTGTTGACACATCAAGTTCATGTGTCGACACATGAGTCGGGTCTATATATTTTAAAGAAACCCATTTTTACGCACATTTGAACTTTTTCTCCATTTCTCTATTTCACTCCCTCTGTTTACCAACCAAACCGTCACCAACGAATCATCACAAATCTCTCTTCCAATCACTTTAGAAACCCTAATCAATCCCTTCCCAATTTCTCACTCAAATATTAACCGTCTATCCCTAAATCTCTTTATCTCTCTTAATGCTTTAGACTATCAAAATGTCTTCCAAAATCGATCAGAGGCAACAAAACGCTAAGAGGTCTTCTATAAGAAGTTAGAAACGGAAAAAGGTTGGAACACTGACTCAAGAACCAGTTGAAGGAATTTCATCAAACCATACTGACTGGGATGCTGTACACTTTAGAGACGCAATGGCTCAAGAAATGTTTTCAAACATTTTCTCTCTTTGTAAAATTCTGGTTGGACGATGGATTAACTTTTAGTATTTTGAGAATGAGAACTTTGAATTCCCTCACACCCTGACTAGCCTGGAATGGAAACCTTACACTTCGATTCAAGAGAATGTATACTCTGAATTGGTTATACATTTCTACTCCAATCTATTGAAAAAAGTTGGAAGTGTGTGTACGCACCTCATTTTTGCCCGCTCGGCAATCTCCGATTCGACCAGACTCATATTCAAATTGACATAAACATGTTCAAGTTCCAATACTCAATCTAATCAGTTAATCGCTTTGTGGGCCCGTTGAGCCTAATAGTGGCACAATAACTAAAATGCCCTTGCAGCACTACTCAGTCCAATTCCCATAGGCACGTTTTCTTGGAGATGATAAGTCTCTGTTTCAATCTCAAACTCAACTTCAAGTCCATTTCCAATTTAAATCAAATTTGGCACGCCTTTCAAGAAAGTTGATCCCTCAAGCCATAAGACCATTCAATCGGACACGTTTTTTTAAAAAAACTCTTCGGAACGGTAAGTCCCTTCAAACTCGTCAACCTAGACTGAACCCAAGTCTCGAAATGGTAGAACGGTCCACCTTTGACGCCTGCTAGCCCGCCAATAAAGAATGTCTATTATTCGACACATCTTTCAAGAAAGTTAATTCCTTAGACGATAAGTCCACTTAGCAGCTTCCCAAGATTAGACAGTCTCTAGAATGAACGTGAACCGTCAGAGTGACAAAAACACTCGTAAACTTGTCGACATTAGGAATTGTCAACAAACCTCCTATGTCACAAGGCCGAACTCGCCTCTTGGCCAGGATATGTTTACCAAAGGACAAGATATTTTTGGAAACCAACTCATCATAGACCGTCAGAGTGACGGAAATACTTAAAACCCGAGTCAACAATAGTGCCTGCTAGCCCACTTCGGTAAAAAATGACTAAACTGCCCCTTGGGCCATTTTTGACATGCTTCTAGAGAAAGTACACCTCTTCAAGATCATCCCAAAGATGATCCGGCATCTTCAAATGCCTTCTAGTTAGTTTTGAACTAACTCCGGGACCATTCGGTGCAAAATAACCGTTTTGCCCTTGGAGGGTCAGTCGCCTTTTCTAACCACACTAGTTCTGGGTATCACATCGGTACTTTTCTAATGGTATTCTCAACTTTCCAGTACTTTTTCGGATCATTCCAAGCCTATTCTAGTGAACTCGGTGCAAAATGACCGTTTTGTCCCTAGAGGGCCGGTCGCCTTTTCCAACCACCCCAGCTTTGGGTATCAAACCGGCATTCCCCTGAAACACTTTGGATAATATTTCCAACCTTCAAGTCCACTCATGAATCATTCCGAGTCCATTATGGTGGTTTTCTAGTCTAGTTGACCATTTTACCCCTAGTAGCTCAATCAACAATTCCGAGCTTGGTTTTCAAGTCTATTACCCCTAGGACATTATTTCAAGGGTTTCTACCCATATTTGGCCTTCCAGACCATTCTTGGCCTCCCAGAACATTTCCGGACCTTCCGGAGTCACTCCTAGTAGAGCTATTCCAAAAAATGCATGGTAGTCACTAGAACATGCACCTAGATCTTTTGCCTTGCATATCAAGGGTTGAAGATATGTTTCTTACCGCCTTAAAAGGTTTCCTAAGTGGTTGGTGCCACTAGTAGTGACGCTAAGCCAAAAAATGGCCTGACATCCCTCCTAGTGGTGCCAATGTATTTTTAAGCATGGCCCCACTACAATAGGCACCTGGTCAATTTAAAGTGTCTATAAAAATAGAAACTCCCCCTACATAAAAAGGGTTGGCAATCTAACTCTAAAAACTACATCTCTCTGTATGCAAACTTCAAACCCTCTCCAAACCCTAACTCTCTTACGCGTCTTCAAACCCTAGCCTCCATACACTTAAAACCTTAGCATACATACACTCAATATACGCCTATACGAGCCTCCAAGCCGACCTTTAAAGACTCAAGGTGCTACAATCTCAAAGCTCTCAAAGATCAAAGCAAGCAAAGCAAATAAAGCAAGCAAATCAAAGCAGACACAAGGTTGGTTTTCAATTTATGTTTATGCAATTCTCCCCTCTCTCTTCTCTCCTAACCCACTTAGGTTTTCTTCTATTTTAGTCCCCTATCTTCTTTCCCCTTTTCTTACATGCTTGAAACAAGGGTTTTCCCAATTCATGTGTAGAAAGAATGGTTGAAAGTCACCGTGTCGGGGGCTTTCTTCTAATTCAACCTTAGACCATGTGGATTTGGCCCCCTTGATTATGTGGTTAAGCCAACCTTATATGTTCACAACCCTACTTGCATTGTGCATATTATACTCATATATCTCTTTAGAATCGTTTTCTAAACTTGTTTTAAAAAACTTGCATCAAAATCTGTTTCAAAACTTGCATTAAAATCTTCTTCTTCCAAACATGTTTTCAAAAATCACAATCTTAAGATGATTCTAACTACTCCATGGTTAGGGTTATTTTAGAAAAGTGTTACATAAATCTTGGGTGTAAATCCTAAATTGTTTTTATTAAAATCACAATCCTAAGATGATTCTAATCGTTCCATGGTTAGGGTTGCTTTAGAAAAGTGTTATACTTAATGAGACCAATATAGTCCATATTTTCAAATCTTTGTTTGTTTTCAAAACTACAATCCTAGAATTGTTCTAATCTTCGTATGGTTAGAGTCGTTTTAGGAAAGTGAGATATTTTTAGAGACTTGTAAAAGTCCATATTCCATTCCCTTTCCAAATCGCTTTTTCAAATCTCTTTCCAAACTTCTTTTCCAATCTACTTCCTAGAACGCTTTCAAAAATCTCCTTCTAAAAACTCTTTCCAAAAGTTCCACTTTCCAAAACTTCTTTCCAAAACTCCTTTTCAAAAATTCCCTTCAGAAATTCATTTTCTAAGAACTCATTTCTGAAAAAACTCTATTCAAAATTCTACTTTCTAAAAACACTCTC
Organism: Euryodendron excelsum; assembly: GCA_033060915.1. Taxonomy (NCBI): domain Eukaryota; kingdom Viridiplantae; phylum Streptophyta; class Magnoliopsida; order Ericales; family Pentaphylacaceae; genus Euryodendron; species Euryodendron excelsum. The sequence continues at coordinate 12,623,962 of CM065384.1, read as the reverse complement.
CAAGTTTCCCTCCTAGAAACTCCCTTCAAAAGATTTACTTTCTAAAAACACTTTTTCTTGGAGTCTAAGTCATGCCCTAGAACCTATGTTTAGGAAATCCTAGTTTTCAACTTCCTTTTTCTACATCCAAACCTAGGTTTTCAAAACTATTTTCTAGATCAAAATCATAGGTTTCCAAGACTTCCCTTTTTCACATCAAATCATAAACTTCCAAATCCAAGCTTTCCAAACCTCATCCTTTCCAATGGGATGACAAATCTAATCTCCCGACTTAGGAAACCAAATCTGGTCTCCAATTTGGGAAACCAAATCCAATCCTCCAATTTAGAAACCAAATCAAATTATCTCTTTTTGGAAATAAAATCCAATCATTTATTTTAGGAAATAGAAATATAATCTTTCCTAACATAACCTTTCCTAATTCCAATCCTTTCCTAATCTCATACTTTTCTAAATCTTAATTTTTCAAAACTTAAACTTTCAAACCTTCCTTAAATTCAAACTTTCCAATCTTTCTAAATTTAAACCTTTCCTAATTTTCTAAACTTTTTAATTTCAAACCTTTTCAAAATCAACTCTTTCTTAAAAAGGAGGCTTTTCCTAATTCAGCACTTTCCTAAAATGGAACTTTCCTAATTTCAATATTTTTCAAATCCAATCTTTCTTAAATCTTAAGTTTTCTAACCTCTTTCAAATCAAATAATCAAGCATTTTCAAATCAATTCAAATCTCTTTTTCGAATCTTCCTCAAATCCAACTTTCCTAAGTTGAATTTTTCCTAATTCGAATCTTTCGAGCCTTTCCTAAATCCAAATTTCTAAAATCAAACTTTTCAAATCTAAATCAAATCCTTTCTAATTCAAGTCTATGCTCCACCCTTAGGTGCCTTAAACCCTAGGAGGCCTAAACCCTAAAGTTAGGAAGCTTCCAACTCTTTTCCAAAAACTCTTTTCTAAACCAAGATGGTTGTCTAACTTCAATCTAAGTCAACATATTTTCAAAACTCAACTCTATCTTTTCAAATCTAGTCCAAATTTCTTTCAAAGAACGAAACCTCTTTTTCAAGTCTAATCCTAAGTCTAGGTTCAATTTCAAATCTTTTGTTCCAAGTTCAAATCAAATCTCTTTTTCAAATCAAACTATTTTTCTAATCAAATCTTTTCAAATCAAACTTTCCAAAGCCTCAAAGTGTTTATTTTCAATCGGACTCTTATTCGAACTATGATTGACTTGATTCCCAAAAATGGATACGTAGACAACCCTTATAGGTGCGGTAATAACTGTTCTTAAGTTTTCAATTACATAACTATTTTCAAACTCCTAATACCATGATCTATTTCAAGTTTCTAAATCTAAAATCTATTTTCAAATTTCTATTTCCAATTTATAAAACTTTCTTTCAAACTTCAAAGTCTTCTTTTCAAATCTATTTTCAAAATCAAAGTCTTTGCTTGCACTTGCATATCATGCACCATGTCAAACATCTTTTCAAAGTTTTTTTCTAAAGTGGATAACATTAGACATTTATTAATCAAAGATTCCAAATGAGTGAACCTAGGGTGAATAGACATGTAGGTACCGCAAGGGCGGGGTAGGGTGATGGCTTGGTGCGTCTTCCCTACACGTAACCAACCTCCGAACTTAGAATCATTGTTTTCAAAGACCAAATGGAGTTATTTTCAAAAAGGGCTAAAATATTTTCGAAGGTTGCCAAACAATCTATTTTCTTAAAAACTCTCTCTTGAGGAAGTTTTCAAAACCTTTTCAAAAATCCTAAGTATAATCTTCGAATTGCACTTAATTTTAGGTGACCTTACACACCTTAATCAAGTTAGGAGGCGTCTCTAAATCTTTTCCAAAAGCCCTTAATTCAAATCAATTTTCAATTCAAACCTAGTCGCACTTGTCCTTCATGGAGGATGAGTTCTAACAAGAGAGCATTGTATTTTTTTCACTTGTGTATATTTTTCTCGAGTGCGAAAATTAGGGCACGACAGTATGAAATTGACAAGTTATGTGAAGGGAGTGAAGATCATCCTAGATGAGTATATTCTATCTGAAATTATGGGAACTAGATATGGTAGAGAAGTGTATTTTGAGTATATAACCAAAAAAGAGCAATTACAGGTCCTTTATGGTCAAGACATGCCTGAAACCATCCAACCTTTAGCCAATGACCTACCAATAGAACTAAGGTTAGTATACCTCTTTGTCTCCAAAATCTTTCTGCCTAAAGTTAGAAGTTTTGAGCATGTGAGTGAAAAAGATCTTTTCTTCCTATGGGTTTCCCTAACAAATACCAAAATTGATATTCCCTATTACTTCCTCACAAACATGGACCATGCCTCCACCACATCCACCGAAAACCTACCCTATGGTATATTGCTCACCAAGATTTTTAAGTACTTTCAAGTGGACTTAACAGATGAGAACTATAGAAAACTTGACCCCTATAGTGATGGATACAACAAGTATACACTGAGCAGAATGGGTTATAAGAAAATGAATGGCCAATGGATTCCCAAACGTACGAAAGTTGCTTCTGGTAGCACTCTTCATGGCAGAGTATCTATCTCTAAACCCAAGAAACCTTTAGCACAATCTCTAGAGGCCACTCATGTTAAATAATTCATGAAAAATCTAATGGATATGATTCACAATAAGAACCAGAAACTTAACAATGAGCTGAAATAGTTAAACGTCTTAAGAAAGATGTGAATCAATTGAAGAAAACTCAAGGAATTACTGTTGAAGAAGAAGAAGAAGAAGAAGAGAAAGCAGAAAAATAACTAGAAACAGAAAATGTTACTCCAGCAAAAAACCAAGAAGAAGAGGAACAAGAAGAAGGTTCAGAAAAGATGGACACAGAAGAAGAAACAGAGGATGAGTATGAGGATAGCATATTTGATGGCAGAAGAAAGCAAGCTGGTAAAGCCAAGAAAGCCAAATCACTTATACCAGTCTCTAGATCATTGGGAAGACTGAGATATAGTTTGAGGCCGAGATATAGACTTGGTCCTTCCAAGACTGCATCTAATCTAATTGAACTATCCCCTTCTCCCTTAGCCACTCCTTAACCTCCTTCTAAAATTCCACACACTTTTTTTGCATCACAGTCATCACCTTATGGTTCTGTTACACCTATGTTTGTCCTATCTTGCATATTTTAGTTTTGGATATTGACCTTTGATGGCTTAATCTATATATTTTGAATTTTAGTCTTTTATTGAATTCATATAATTTTTTGTAATATTTTGTGAATGATCACTGACTCATCTTATGTAACGCTTTTTGTGAATGAAATATAACCCTGTTGTTATAGTTTGAGGCCTTAATGATTGAATGCTATGCTTGTTGCCCTGTTTTTACAAATTATCTTGGTATAAAATTTTTTTGCTATTGTACCTGTCTCTGTTTTCAACATTTCTTTTTCTTTTTGATGAATTGACAAAAAGGGGGAGAAGAATTCAAATAAAATGGGGAGAAGAATGAACTTAAAATGAGAAGAAAAAACATAAAATGGATTGTTTAAGAATGAGCTTAAAATGAGAAGAATGAACATAAAGAATTATAGAGCATGTTCTTAGGGGGAGTAACATTATAAAGGAATTATTTCCTTCAACTTGTTTTGGACTTGACAGATAAAAACTCTTTTTGAAAATTGAGATCTATTTTTGCTAATCAAGCAAAAGAAAAGATATTTTTTCTTGGAAGTATCGGTTGCAAAACAAAGGGGGAGCTTTCTCTAGTAAGAAATTTGGTTCTATCTATTTTAATTTATCTTATATTGATTGTTTTTGTAAAGGTCAATAAATGGCTCAAACAAAGGGGGAGCTTTCTCTAGTAAGAAATTTGGTTAATTAAAAATATATTTTGCACCTAAAGGTCAATAAATGGCAAAATGGATGCACAATAATTCCAAGTTTGAGCCATGCACCAAAACTAAAAAATTGCACCCATTCAAACTTCAAACAAATGATTTGAATTCAAAGAGATTGAAGGTGTTCAAAAGAAGATTTCATCAAGTGTGTAAAGACTCAATGAAATTGACTTGAATTCGAAGGGATCTCAGGTGCACTAAAGAAGATTTCATTAAGTGTACAAAGACTCAATGAAGTTGACTTGAATTCAAAGAGATTAGAGGTGTTCAAAAGACGATTTCATCAAATGTGCAAAGAGTCAATGAAGTTGACTTGAATTTGAAGAGATTGAAGATGATTAAAAAGAGAATTCATCATGATTGCAAAGTCTCTATAAAAAATTCAAAAGAAGACTTCATCAAGGCTGTGAAGATTCAATAAAGTTGATGTGTATTGAAAGTGCTCAAAAGTAGACTTTATCAAGCTTCTAAAGACTCAATGAAGTTATCCTGAAAAAGAGATCGGCATCATGTATATGAAGCTCGACATAGATAAAAAGAAAGTTAGAAGCAAATGGAAAGAGCTCGCCAATGAAGAAGAGAAGCTTGGCATTAATAAAAAGAAGTTTAGCAGCTCGCCAATAAAGAAAATATAATCTTCAAAAGAAAATTTCAATCCAAAAGATGCTATTCTCAATAAATAAATCTTGTTTGAAGAACATCATACCCCAAAAAGAAGATCCCTTGAACATCCCTAGATTTTGAAGATAAACTGGATAAGGAAGACATGAATGAAGATTTCTTGGTGATGTGTCGACACATGATCTTGAAGTGTCGACATATGAAGACAGTGGAAAAAATATGAAAAATGCAAGCTTGATGTGTTGACACATGAAGCCAAGTGTTGATACATGAGGACTAACGACTATATTTTTAGACATTATATTGAACTGAACTCACATTAAATGAGCCTCCAACTATCTCCAAAGGGTGAAATCAGTTCAGGGCCTTATATACAAGCCTCTAAATGCATTTTTGGACAAGAGATATAACATTCACTGATTGATTGAGTTGAAAATTCTCTTTGTCTTCAAGTTGGCATTTAGTGAGCTATTCAATTCGCATTTACTCTTCATAGAGAGTTTATATTTTATTTGTATATCTTTCGTATACTTATAAGTGAGAGTTAAAGTGGTCTCTTAAGTTGAAGTGGATCTTGAACAAAATCACTTGGTGGTTGGAAGAACTTGGAAAGAAGCTCTTATGTAAAGGTGAGCTGAACACTTTAAAAATCAGCATCTACTTTATAGTTGGAGATTGTATAGTGGAAGAAAACTTCAAGGGAATCTTAGGGTGAGGACGTAAATCACAAGTTGTGGTTGAACTTCAGTAATTCTTGGTGTGCTTTCTAGTGCTCTGTTTTCATCTTATTATGGCTTACATTGCATTACATAAATCTTGAATTACTGCTCCATTGATTAGAACAATTTTAATTAATTTTAGTTGCTTTAATTTTTGAAAAACCCAATTCACCCCCCCTCCCCCTCTTAGGTTGTTTTTTGGGCCAACAAAGGATAGTTTTGTAAACCTATGATTTGAAGCAAAACAAGAAGTCATGCTTTGAGGAAAGAGAATTAGGGTTTCCTAACTATGGAATCTAGGGCTTGACTTGGACTCCAAGAAAAAGACTTTTTGGAAACGAGTTTGAAAAGAATTTTTGGAAAGGAGATTTTTGGAGAGGGCTTTTGGAGAGAAGTTTGAAAAGCAATTTTGAAGAGAGTTTGAATATGGACTTTTGAAAATCTTTTGAATATCTCACTTTCCTAAAACGATTCTAACCATAAAAAGATTAGAACCAATCCAAGTTGTTGATTTTGAAAACATGGATTTGAAATATGAACCAATATGATCACATTGAATATTACACTTTCTCAAAACAATCCTAACCATGGAATGACTAAAATCATCTTAAGATTGTGGTTTTGATGAAAAACAATTTAGGGTTTACATCCAAAATATGGACCTTGATGGTCACAATAAATATATCACTTTCCTAAAACAACCCTAACCATAGAATTACTAGAATCACTTTAGAATTGTGATTTTGAAAAACAAGTTTGAAAAAGAGATTTTGAATGTAAGTTTTTGAAATAGTATTTTGATGTAAGTTTGAAAACAACTTTGAAAACAAGTTTTAATATATGAATGAATATGATATGCATAATACAAGAAGAGTCGTGAATATACAACATTAGGCTTCACCACATAATCAAGGGAGCCAAATCCACATGGTCTAAGGTTGAACTAGAAGAAAGTCCCTGACACGATGACTTTCAACAGTCCTTCTTACAGATGAATCGAGGAGTCTCTTATTTCAAGTATGCAAGAAAGGGAGGTAGAAGATGGTGGATTAAAATAGAAGAAAACCCAAGTGGGTTAGAAGGAAGAAGAGAAAGGGGGAAAGTATATAAACATAAAGAAAGAGCCTACCGTGTCTTCTTCTTATTTTGCTTGCTCTGTTTGTTTGATCCTTAAGAGCTTTCAAGCTACAACACTTTGAGTCTTCAGTGGAGGCTTTACAGTCTTGTGTTCAAGTGTATAGAGTGTATGGATGTTAGGATTAAAGTGTGTGGAGGCTAGGGTTTGAAGAGACTAGAAAGGGCTAGGGCTTGGAGAGACTTTGGGCTCTATATTTTAAAAAAAAAAGTTTTTGGATTGAGTTTGCGGACTCTTTTACATGGGAGGGAAGGTCTGTATTTATAGGCAACTAACTAACCTGGCACTTGCTGTAGTGGCGCCAGGGTAAATTCCTATTGGCACCACTTTGGCGCTAGGCCACTTATTGGCTTGCCGCCACTTTTAGTGGCGCCAGCCAGTTAGGAAAGCTTTTAGAGCAGTAAGAAACATATCTTTTAACCCTTGATAAGCAAGGCAAAAGATTTGGGCACCTGTACTAGTGTCTACCATACAATTTTTGGCTTGGCTCCACTAGAAGTGACTTCGGAAGGTCTGAGAATGTTCCAAGAGGCCAAGAATGATCTGGAAGGCTAAAAATGGGTAGAAACCCTTGAAATAGTGTCTTGGGGCTAACAGGCTTAAAAAAAAATAATGTCGAGATTATTGAAGTGGTCGGTCAAGCCATTAGGGCAAAAATAGTCAACTAGACTGAAAAACCACTGGAATGGACTTTGAATGACTCGTGAGAAGACTTGAAGGTTGGAAACATTATTTAGAATACTAAGGGGGATTGCCGGATTGATACCCAGAGCCGGTGTGGTTAAAAAAGGGCCCACCAGGGACAAACAGTCATTTTGTATCGGGCTTGCTAGAATGGGCTAGGAATGTTCTAGAAAGGTGCTAGAAGATTGAGAATACTATTAGAAGCGTCCTCGAGAGGTAAACCAGTTTGATACTCAGAGTTGGTATGGTTCCCAAAGGCGTTCGGATGCCTAGGGGCAAAATGGTCATTTTGACTAGATGGTCCCAGAATTGGTCTAGAACCGACTGGAAGGCACTCAAACATGCCGGATTTTCTTTGGGACAATCTTGAAAAGGTGAACTTACCACTCTGAGGACTTAAGTACTTTCTTGATAAACGTGTTGGAAAAGGCCCAAGGGGCAGTTTGGTCCTTTTTCACCAGAGTAGGCTAGCAAGTACTGGTGTTAACTCGGGTTTTGAGTGTTTCCGTTATTCTAATGGTCTGTGACGAGTTGGTTTCTAAAGATATCTTGTCTTTTGGTAAATGTACGATGACCAAGAGGCGAGTTCAGTCTCGTGACATAGAGGGTTTGTTGGCAATTCCCGATGTTGACCAGTTTGTAAGTGTTTTCGCCATATTGACGATTGCGATGTTTGTGAGTGTTTCTGCCACTCTGACAGTTTGCGTTCATTCTAGAGACTGCCTGATATTGAGAAGTTGCTAGGTGGACTTATCATCTGAGGAATCAACTTTCTCGAAAGACATGTCGAATAACAGACATTCTACATTGGTGAACTGATAGGCGCCAAAGATGAACCATTCTATCATCTTGGGGACTTGGGTTCCATCTTGGTCGACAAGTTTGAAGGGACTTACTGTTCTAAAGAGTTTTCTCAAAAAATGTGCCAAACTAGATTGACTTATCGCCTGAGGGATTAACTTTCTTAAAAGACATGCCAAATTTGAATTTGATTGGTCTGGACTGGAATTGGATTTTAAACTGGATTTGAGATTAAAATAGGGACTTACCGTCTCTAGGAAGGCGTGCCCACTAGAATTGGACCGAGCAATGCGCTAAGGGCATTTTGGTCATGTTGCCTCTATTGCGCCTGGCAGGCTCGTGAAGCGGTTGATTGACTGGATTTAGAGTGGAAGACTGGTTTTGACTTGATTGTATCTGTGTTAGTTTGAATGTGAGTCTGGTTAGATTGGAGATTGCTAAGTGGGCCAAAATAGAGTGCTTACAACTGCCCCTCTTTTTCTATCTTTGCTTGTTAAAGGTAGAAAACGATAAAGTAAGAGTTCCATGTTGATCGAGAGGCGATCGAAGAGACATAATTTGAGATTTGTTTAAGACTGGAACTTAAAAATAGCAATTTGGCCCAAAGGGGGCATTTGAAATCGAGTTTTAGCGGGAAAAAGGGCAAAACTACCTAGAACTTGACAGTAGTGGCGCTTGTTTAAATATTGCCTTGGCGCTACTGCTAGTGGCACCAGGCCTGGGATTAAATGTAGCAGTGATAGCTTTATTCAGTGCTTATGGGTTTCGGAATAGTAGAACATCTCTAGTCGAGTTTTTGCAAGAGGAGAGACTAAGACATTGAGAGAGTGAGCATTGGGGATCTCAGAGAATTGCCGGAAGTGGTCACCATCACCGAAATAGTCGCCGGAGAAGAAGATTTTGCTGGAGAACTCCAAGAGGTGAATTTTTTGTCTCGTGTTGATTTTGACGTATAGAATTCCGTTTGAGTCATGTAAACAGTCGAAACTGATGCTTTGATGTGTTTTGAATGCTCTGGTGGAGTTATGTTTGCCTTCTAACGCTCATTTGATTGAGTTTGAGTAGTTTTGCATATTTATGTAAAGAGGATTTCTGCAGAAATTGGGGATTTGCCCCTACAGTCTTAGGTATTGAGCTTTTCGGCTATATTTTTATACTATGTGCCATAGAAAAATGTGTTAAACATTCATATGCAATTTCGTGATTTTATGAAAACTTTTGAAATTTTTTATTTTTTGAAAAATAGAAAAATAGGTTGAAAAATAAGAAAAATTAAAAATAGAGGAAATATTTAACTTTAACCCTTAGAAAAATGTGAGAATATTTTAGAAAATATTTGAGGTAGTTTTGAAAGACTTTGGCGACAATTTTGAAAACCCTTGGTTTTTTTAAAAATATAACGGGTGTTTGAAAATTTGAAAATCATAGGAATGTGCACAAATTCTTTTGTGTTGATATTATGTGGTTGTGATATCGTGCAATGCACTATTCATGCCTTGTGATAGTGTTGTGGGCGTTGTAGGGACTATTTACAAACGGGACTCTGCCAAAAATTCTTTAAACTTAAGGAAAGAGTTAAAAAAATTTTGAAATGAAATCTTTTTGAAGGGAAAAGATATAAAACCTTTAAGGGTGGGGCGTTTTTGGTAGAGAAAGCCCTGCAAAACTCTGGAGGAGTTTTTGAAATAAAGAAAGAGTTGAAAATTTTGAAAAGAAATCTTTTTGAAAAAAAAAAGAGGTAGAACCCTTGAATGTGACGCCTTTTTGGCGGAGAAGGCCTCGAAAAACTTGGGGAGACCTAAAACTATTAATAAATAAACTTAGTAAGAATTTTTGAAAATAGAATTTTGAAAAAAAACTTTTGAGGGAAGTATGTATATATTTTTTTTAAGAAAATTTTTGAAAACGGACTTTGAAATTGGAAACCCTATAATTTGATAAGAGTATTTGGAGGATTGCAAACTTGAGAATTTTTCATAATAGATTTTGAAGAAGACTTTTTAGAGGAAAAAGTTTTTGGAAAACCTTGAAACTTGATTGAAATAGAAATCTTTTGAAGGAGAAGCTTGAGATGGGCTTGATTGAAAATTTTTGAGATTTATTTTGAAATGAACTTTTGATTTTAAATTAGAAACTATTTGATTTGAAACTTAGACAAAACGTGTAGAAAATTCGCTTTGACTTGAAATTGACTTTTTAAAGGCAAAATGTTTAGAAAATTTGTTTTGACTCAAAATTGAAAGTCTTTTGAAAGCAAAATGTATAGGAAATTCATTTTGATTCAAAACTTGACTTTTAAAACCAAAATGTTTAGGAAATTCATTTTGACTTAACATTTGAAATCTTTTTCACTTTTTCCTTCTTTTTTTTTTTTTTTATCTCTTTCCTTACCATATGTCGACGTTCTTATCTTGACTGGGCTTTCAAGATGGCTGACACGGGCGATAATGGTTCGGAAAGGAGGCGCCAATCTGGGAAAGGTGCTCTCACGAATTCTGCTGGTAGTTCTAGCCACTCCAAGTCGTAGGTCAGCTAGTCGAGCATCATCTAGCTAGAGCTAGAGAGGGAGTATGCCTCCAGTCGACCCCTTCCCTCCAATCGAGCAGGCCTTTGAGGGAGATATGGATGCAAAAGAGGAGGTATCGGGCCTTGGCGACTGGGTGACTGGTTACGAGAGGGCCTTCTCTAGACATAGGCAGATAGATGCTGATCTTGGTGATTTGGAGGTATCATATATTCCTTCATTGGGAGACCTCGCCTATCATCCCAACATCTACTCTCGACAGCACTTGCATCCTCTCCGGGTACACACATCGTTTAGAGGGGCCGTCCATCTGGTTTTTTGCACTATACAGCGGGTCGTTCTATCTTATCGTGCCTTCTTGGCAGAGATCAGGTTTGGAGCATTTATGGGATTATAGGCTAACCACCTGAATAGACATTTGGTGCTAGCCTTGATTGAGAGGTGGTTTGGTGAGATGGGTACTTGCCACTTTGTGGGCTTTGAGCTGGCTCTTACTCTATTGGATTGGGCCATCATTACGGGGCTTTCTTTCGTCAGTCGATAGATCACCCTATAGTCAGTCAACAGGGTTGACGCATTCTGCTTTTCCAATTTCTTAGCTTAGTCAAGACGAGAGTACCTTTGTTGTTGAGTCACCATCCGCACGGCGAGATATCATGAGGCGACGACTTGTTTTGTATATCATTTTAAGTTGCTTTTGCAACAACAACAAGTCACTCATTCCTTTTTGATTAGTGAGCATAGTAGCCGATCTGGGAGCTCTATCTGAGCTGGACTGGGGGTCTTTTTCCTTTGGTTGCTTCCTTCGATCCATGCGAGTCCGCACTACCTTCTGTTTGGGTAGTGTGATTAGTTTTTGGCCGTTTCTTATCTAGTGGAGCTATGAGCACTTGCCATTCCATCATCCTGAGGTTATAGAGGTAGATCTTTATCCTCGAGCCCTAAGGTGGGCTCGCGATCGGGTGGCCTAACGATCTGAGATCACTGACTTTGTGACGATACGAGTGAACCTGGAGCTAATCGAGGTGAGGGATATGACTTAGCGACCCTTTGTCAGATCAGTTCATTACAAGGCAATGAGGTATTTGGTCCCGATGTCCTTATCGAGGATTTCCTTTCTCAACGATGATTCTTGGGAGTCCTATCTGGGAGACCGGCGTTGGCTACAGTTTCATGAGGAGTTCCGGTCAGTAAGGGATCTACCAGAGTATATGTTCAGAGCCTTGTTTGAGGGAGTTCCTATTCTACATCAAAAGTGTTAGCCAGGTGCTGGTTTTTTACTTCCCCTAGAGACTGACTATGCCGCACATTTTGGGGTCCATTCTGTAAGTGCCTCTACTCAGTTTGAGGTGGTAGTCGATGGGTACACCGTTGACCAAGTGGTGATGGACTTGTGGTGTCGAGCTAGAGGATATGTGCCCGAGGCAGAGTTCACTACTGTAAGGGATCAGAGGGACCGGTACCACACTGAGAGGGACCAATTCTAGACGGAGAGGGATCATTTACAAGCCAAGGAAGCTACTTTGACCGCTCGGTTGGCTCAGATGGGAGGTGGCGGGGTATGTTGTCCTTTCCCTCTCTTCTTTTTAGCGTTGCTTAGTTATTCATTTGTCTTGCTAATTCTGATTCTTTCTTCTTTGTAGGACGCTAATGCTTCTAGCAGTCGATCGCTTCCGCCTGAACTAGGTTTCAGAGTCTTTGACCCAGACATTGATTTCGACCTCTGATGGATGCCCTTTATCATGGACCTAGCTTCTTTTCCTATATCATGACATGGACATGTACTTATTTTTCTTAGATAGTTTACTTATATCTTTTGAATAGAATGGACATTTATGATTTAGATATTTAGATGTATGTATTAATGCATGGACATGAATGAATGTTTATAGCTTACATAGCTAGGTATATGGACAGATGCATGTGCAAGGATGATGATGACATATATTTATTACATGTTCTAGAGATGACATTAAACTATTTTGGTGACTTTTGTTTCTACAGGGAGCTATGTCCTATGCATACAAACCTCATGCCGAAATTTTTATAAAAATGCAAAGCACATATGAGGGATGCAACAGTTAATACAATGAACAGGGTGTTGTTAAATTCTGCATCCTTGAAATGGTGACTCCTTCCTTTTCAAGGGTTAGTGTGTCGGATCATTCGGCTGGAACTCTCAACCGTCGAGGCTTAGGCAACAGCTTACTTGACCTTTAGCAAAGCGATGAGCAGTTAGACTTTCAATCTGAGGAGACTTTGCTTTAGGACCGTAATGTAGACTAAGTTGTGGGGTTTGAAACAACGAGATGTGTAGGCTAAAATTTGATGTCGCTCTTGGTGGGGCTTAGATCCATACCATCCCCAGTTGTTCTTCCGGTAGGCCTTAGATTTCTAGCATTCTTCCTCAGCTTTGGTAGCACATCTGGCTCATTCAGATCAAGCAATCTATTGTCAATTAGAGTGGACTTTAATAGGGTTATAATGGAGGCCATGGATTTAGGTTTCACAAGAAAAGGTAAAGGATTGAACCTATAGCTGCTATTGGGTTTCCTTATCACCTAGAATCACCTTCGGATTTTCCTTCTTACCTTTGCTATATACTTCTCGGGATACCATGAAATGACTCTTTTCTCTTCTTGGCTTTTACTGTATGGCACAAAATGACTTTTCTTTCGGCCATTTTTTTTTTTTTTTTTGGCCTTTTGCCCCTTGGCGACTCTTTCTCTTTGCTTTTCTTTTTCTTCCATTTTTTTTTTATGAAACGAACATTTCTATAACTTTTTTCCTCTCGAATCTTTTCCTTAGCACTTCAATCTACCCCATTGTGGGTGGTGATCCCTAGGTTGGGGTTTTCTTGAAAGGGAAAGTGACTGGCTCAAAAGGTTTGACAATGGTTGCTTTTGACTGTATAGGAAATAAAATGAGAGCCTTTCTTCATTTTGCACTAGATTGCTTGATTCATAGAGCCTTTACGTTGCTTCAACTCGATGGAGGATGAATGACATGCTTTCCGGAGTTCTCAGTTACTTGTCTGCCCCAGTGTGGGGGGACGGTCTTGGATCAGGGCTGACAAGGAATCTTTTGCTTTCTACGAGGCACTAGGGGGTTGAGCAAAGGGGTATTCTTTTTTTAAGTTTTGAAAAATGAAAGATGGCTCCTCTTCGTTTTTTTCCATGATAGTCCGGCCACACATCGCTTAGCTTCAATGTCTTACAAGTGCCACTTTTGGATAGTTTCCTCACTCATCCTCATTCTCTCTCTTCTTGAAAAGTAGATCCTTCGGCAAGTGGTTAACTCATGCTATCATAGCTTCCAAGTCAGGTCCTCCATAAGATAGACCATATTCCTTGTGTAGGACGCATTTACCATTCATAAAAAATTATATATATAAAATAACAGCAATGAGACAACAACATTTTGAATAAAAAAAACTAACATTTTATTATTTTAATGAAAGCATAGAGTTCTTTTAGAATGAGAATGTAGACATTAATTTAAAGTTCAAAAGCAAGAAAAGATAGAAAGAAAATGAGTGAAAACACCCCTTTTTTGTGTGCTTTTTGTGAAGGGTCCTTCTAGTAGGGTTTTGGGACGACACCCACATCTTTGATGCTCCATCCGTCATTAAGATTCTTGGTCAAGGCAAGGCTGGCAGAGGCTTCTCCTAGGGCTCTAAGTAAATTAGCAGTGATGGTGCAGCTGTCAGCTTTGTTAGCCTTTTTATTTTCCTCAGTTGCCTCCTCAATTTCTTCAATAAACAAGTTGGCCACGCCTCCCTCTAGTTTGAATGCTTCACAAGTGTCTTTGGCTTTGATGTCCCTAGCCCATATCTTCATAGTTAAACTTAGGTACGGTATATTTAGGTTGCAAAAATTCCTCACCCAACCATCAACGACCATTTCTTTGGAAGGGACCCCGTCCATGGGTGAGGATTCTTCAATGGGCCATTCAAAGGGATCATGTACTTTGTCAGGATCATAGAGATAGATTAGGCAAGGTGGGAAATCTTCTTCCCAATCACTTTCTTCATCAGTCTCCCAATCCCCATCATAGTCTTCGACCACGATCACATCCAATTCACCCCCCTCTTTTATTTCCTCTAATATCAAGTTGACAGCGTGATCCAGTAGAGGTTCTCTGGTTATACAGGAGCAAGAGGAGGATTCACCAGTTGTAAGTCAATGGTCTTATTGTCTATCAGGTCTTGAATCTTGTGTTTGAGAGAGAAGCAGCTTTCAGTGTCATGCCCTTGGCCACCTAAATGATATTCACAAGTGAGGGCGCTATTGAAGGTTGGGGGTAAAGGGCTCGGTAATGGTCATACTAGTATGGGCTTCAAGATATTGTTCTTTAGAAGGTTGTGGTAGGCCTCGGTTTGGATGCAAGCTAAGGTATAGAAAGTACAGATGCGACAGGCCAGCCTATTGAACTTAGGTCGTGCCCTAGTAGGGGCATAGTTAGGTGTTTGAGTGGGTATGGTTAAAGTGGGTAAGGGTAGGAAAGGGTGTAATTGTAGTGGTGGACAGTATTGAGGTGATTGAACGGGTAAGATGGCAGACACCTTGCTTTCCTTTCTTGATTACTCCCCCTGTACTGGCCACCTTTTTGGCTATATTGGCAGAACTCTCTAGCTTTTTCATAGGGGTCCGTAATCCTCCCTGTCTTGAGTCCATTCTCTATCATTTTCCCTTGCATGATGAGATTTACTTGTATTGGGTAATCCTCCCTGTCTTGAGTCCATGCTTCTTTTCCTATACTCGTGCAGAGCTTTTCATAGTATATTCCTTGGAAAGTGTGCTTGAACAATTGTATGTACTCCTTCTCTTCCAATGGGAGATTGACTTGTGCAGCTGCTTCTCTCCATCTAAGGGCATAGCTCTTAAAGCTTTCCTTCTCACCTTTACTCATCGTCATTAGGGACCACCGATCAGAAATAAGGTCGATGTTGTAACGGTATCGGGCTTTGAACACATTAACTAGCTCAATCTAAGTTGTGATCTTCCTTAGGTCCAATTCGGCAAACCATTGTAGAGCGGACCTAGTAAGGCTAGATTGGAATAGTTGCATGAGGAGTTTTGGATCATTCCCATGACCACTTAACGCCCCAGCATAAAAGCAAAGGTGGGCTATAGGGTTGCTAGTGCCATCGTACTTCTAAAAATAGGGCATTTTAAACTTGGCAGGTATTGGGTAGTCCAAAAAGAAGCATAACTCATCATAGGAAGAAAGCCCAAAGGTGTCATGGCCATAAAGGCTTCACAGTCAGTCCTCCAACCCTTGGATTTTCAGACTAAGAGGGTCTAAGGGAGTTCTTTTCACAACAAGTGAGAGCAGTATGGTTTCTTCTTCTTCAGTGTTGGCCCCCTTGGCGTTTTTCTTGTTTTTCCCAGTATTGTTAGATTGAAGTACAATCCTTAGGTTGCTAGGTTCAGGGTCTGTGGGAAATACCATGGGCGATGACGGGGTTACAGCAGCATCTTTCACAGCCATGACTTGGAGAAGCTTAAACATCTCATCGATCTTAGTTCTCATTTCATTGACATCTTCTTGAGAGACTAAGGATGACTCGTCAAGGTTGGCAGCCATTAGTAATAATCACGACCCATTTTATCTTCTAGATTGGGACAAGCGGTTTATAAGGTAAAAAGATATCATTCACATACTTCCAAAATGATTATTACATCTAGAGAACATTGTGTTTCTAGTTAAGATCCATAACTTTATTTTATGTACAATCCAAACTAAATACTAAGGAAATTCCAACTGAACTGTATGGTTCATTTCTCATAATCATTTCCTTGGATTTCAGCTGAAGTCTCATTTCCTGAAATTTGTCCCATAACATTGGAGTGAGCTACGAAACCCAGTAGGAATCTCATAAATTCTATAAAGTACAGGTTTACATGCAATATAGTAAAAAGATAGCATGACACACATATGCCCCTTGTAATTCTTTTCTTTTTCATCAATATCAGGATCCTTGCAGGTATGTCCTGCCCGAGGCATCATCAAGCCCAGTGGACCCACCCTTGACCCTTCCTCCCATCAAGATAGTGGGGGCTCACCCATGATTATCTAGCCCATATCAAGCCTAACGAAGCTGACCCATGATCGCCCCAGATCAAGCTCGGTTAGGTTCGTCCATAATATTAACTTGGGATCTTTTTTTTTTCGGTTGTTCCACCCTTATTCCTCCTTAATGCTGCACGCATACAGTAAATGCATATTTGTAGAAAGCAATATAATCAACAACATAATTAGCAGAAAGACGTAAAGTCAATACAGTAATTTGCAAGTTAAGAAGAAAATAAGCATGTATTTTAAAGAATGTATAAGTTCCTACCCTGATAATAGTCTTGGTGAAAATAGATACTCTTTTCATGTACTATCTGTGAAGGAAGGCAATACAAGCTTGTATGTCATAATTATCCAAGATTCTTGTAAATAAGTGGAAGTGTCAAATAATTAAAGAGTCAGCAAGGTTAGAGTTGTTAGTAGGGGAGGGTGGTTTAGTAGGATGGATCCTTTGGCATCCTCCTCGTCTCCCGTGAAGAACAAAATTGCCCGGTATCAGGACCCAATGGTGAAATCCCAAAATTTACCAAGGGGCCTAGTGACCTTACACTCTCCCATATTTCAATTCCTCATGCTTTTATAAATTTACTGGTAAATTTTTAAATTTTTCCCATTTACAGTTTATTTTCTACAATTTTCTATGTCTAGACAGAGTTATTAATTCACGAAAAATCGCAGAATTACTAAAAAATTTCAGAAAATTTAGGGTAGGCTTACATGGTCTCTTGGACCATTCCACCAAAAATTGGTGGTCATCGGCGCAGGCACGCGCCCTCACGCACCACCAGCCGCACGTGGGGTAGGATGGCATAGCCTTCTCCTTCCTCCACCGCCACTGGTGGTGCTTCCAGGTCCATTTCTGGCCATCCACTGCACTTCCTAGCCATGCATGTGCAACCTAGAGATAGATAAGGACCTGAGCTTCACACTTATGGCCAGAGTTCGGCTGGTGGTGGTCGGAGGTGGCCGGTTTTTTACTGAAAGGTTCGGTTGCACGGTGGAACCCTAGGTTCCAGACATGAAACTGGATTTTTTAGGCCCTTCCCCTCATTTTTTGGAAAAGTGTACTTCACAAAAGTTGTTTAGATCGTCGAGATGAAGAGGACCCAATTAGCCTCATCAGATTTGGTGGCCGATGGTTGGAATTAGGGTCTGCCGAAGCTTTTCTAGCTAGATTGGCCTCCCAGGGAGTTTCCGGTGCATGCACAGAGGCCTCAAGCCTCCCTAGGACACCTACAGGGGTCCTTAAGAAGCCTAGAGCTCCTGTGGGAGCCCTCAGTCCATGGTGTTGCCGCTGTGGGTTGGGTGGTGCATTGTTTTTTCAATTTCTCTCTCTCTCTCTTCGCTTGCGGTTGTTATGGTGGATCAACTGGGGTGGTTTTGCTAGGTTTAGGGAGTTCATGTGATGGGGAAGGACTTCCTTGTACCTCACTTCAAATGGCCCGACGTCCAACCCTCTATTTTTTCTCTTTTTCTCTCTCTTTTTTGCTTCGGTTTCTCACACTCTCTCTTCGTTTTGTCTAAGTTCTCAACCCAAGTTAGCGTTCTGTTTCACTGGGTTTAGGATGTGGGAGGTAGAAGGAGGTGGGTTCTTACCTTAGAGTGTTGTTTTGAGAAGCCCTTCCTAAAATTTTCTTTTTGTTCCTTTTAATTCTTTCAGTTTCGGTTTTATATGTTTGTGGCTATTCCTTTTGTTTGAACTATCTATGCGAACCCTCTATGGCAATCAAGATTTTTTTCCAGCTAGTCATGATAGGTGTGCAAGGCCAGGTGTTTGTGTGCATGAAGTGCAAGGTGTTTCGGTATGGCATGATTCTGATGCGATGAAATTTGTAAGTCGATTAATCGGTTGATCATCATGAATGATCTATTTGGCTTCCTGAATTGATATATATGTTTCTTTGTAGCGTATGTATGATTGGTTTCATTCACCTTTGCGTGGATGTGGTTATGTCAAAAGTTAGTGGAATCTTGGTTCGTAATTAAACAAGTGGAACCTTGAACCGGTTTACTTCTATTTGCTAATGCATGGTTATAAGACTTGGGCCAGTTTAAAGTTTTGGGATGCTTCATGTAGGGTTTTAATTATTGTAGTGAGATATGTTCAATAAGCGAGTGAATGGGCTGAGTTTGTGTGTATGACCGGTTGAACCTGTGCTTGCCTATAGTAGGCATGTTTAGTGAGTTGGTTCATGGGGAAGGGTTTAGACCGGTGTGTCTACTAGACCGACGCTCGATTCTTCAGGACAAGGAAGAACTAGGTAACTGACTACAGACGGTTTAATAGTGATACTCATCCGTTGTGTTTCAATTAGACATAAAAACAAAACGCAACAATTCTAACCTTTTTAATAGGGATGTAATGCAGTCAAGAAAATTTAGGGTGTTACAGGCTTACCTCCTTTAGGAAATTTCATCCTCGAAATTAAGTTCAAACAGGTAAGGATATTGGGTTCTCATATCTGACTCTGCGTCCCACGTGGCTTCTTCTATTCCATGATGTTGCCAAATTACCTTAACTTTAGAAATTTCTTTGTTTCGTAAAATTTTTATTTGATGATCCACTATCTTAATGGGCCCTTCGTCATATGAGTGATCGGGCTGTATGTCAATAGTTTCCCAATGAAGCATATGCGTAGGATCAGAGTGATATTGCCTCAACATAGACACATGAAATACGTTGTGTATCTGATCTAATTTTGGAGGTAATTCCAATTGATATGTCACTTGCCCAATTCTTTCTAAGATACAAAAAGGTCCAATAAATCGTGGTGCTAATTTTCCCTTTTTGCCAATCTCATCACACCTTTATGGGGAATTACCTTTAAAAATACCCATTCACCAACCTGAAATTCTAAAGGTCACCTACACCTACGCCGATCTGCATAACTCTTTTGTTAGTTGTGGTCTCTCGAATGATTTCTAATCCATACAAGAATTTTTCCCCCAGTTGCAACCAACAGTTGGGTGCCTGATAGGGTCATCTATATGGTGCTTCATATGGGGTCATTTCTATGCTAGCTTGATAACTGTTGTTATAGGCAAACTCTGCAAGTGGTATATAATCACTCCAGGTTCCTTGGAAGTCCAAGACATAAATGCGAAGCATATCTTCTAAGATTTGATTGGTTCTTTTGGATTGGCTATCCGTCTACGGATGATATACAATACTCATGTGTATTTGTGTTCCTAGAGCTTTCTATAAACTTTGCCAAAATGGAGAGGCAAATCTGGGATCTCAATTTGACATGATAATTTTAGGCACTCCATGCAATCGAAGTATTTCTTTCACATATAATTGGCTCAAAGTACTTAAATTGTCGATTGCCTTTATAGGTAAGAAATGTGCCGCTTTTGTCAGTCGGTCCACAGTGATCCAAATTGTATCATAACCTTGTCGGGTCTTTGGTAGTCCTGTTATAAAATCCATAGTCATTTGTTCCCACTTTCATTCTGCGATTGGTAACGGTTGCAATAATCCACCCAGGCATTGGTGTTTTGTTTTTACGTGTGACAGGTAAGACAACATGCCACAAATTGTGCAACATCTTTCTTCATCTCTTTCCAATAATATTGTCGCTTAAGATTATCGTGCCCAGATTTTTCGCACTCGTGGAATACACACACGAGCGGGAAAAATACTGTACTCTCTCGTTAGAACTCATCCTCCCAGAAGAATGAGTGTGACTAGGTTTGAATTGAAAATTGATTTGAACAAAGGGCTTTTGGAAACCATTTGGAGTCGCCACCTAACTTGATTAAGGTGAGTTAGGTCACCTTAAAACTAAGAACAATGCGAAGATTACATTCAGGGTTTTTGAAAACGATTTTGAAAATACTACCTCAAGAGAGGGTTTTTAAGAAAACAGGTTGTTTAGCAACCTTTGGAAAATATTTAAGCCCTTTTTTGAAAATAAACTCCATTTTGGTCTTTTGAAAACAGTTATCTAGGTTCGGAGGTTGGTTATGTGTAGAGAAGACGCACTAAGCCATCACCCTACCCCGCCCTTACGGTACCTACATGTGCAAGAACAAGAAAAAGATAGTTGGAAATTAGATTTGGAAGACTATAGTTTTGACGTAGAAAATAGGTTTTGGAAACCTAGGATTTAGATGTAAAAAAGGAGATTTTGAAAACCTAGGTTTTAAGCCAATATTGGAAAACATGTTTTAGACAAGAAAATTAGGGCTTCCTAATCGTGGGCTCTAGGGTCTGACTTGGACTCCAAGGTAAAGAGTTTTTCGAAAGGGAGATTTTTGGAAGGAAATTCTAGAGAGGCGTTTTTAGAAAGTGAATTTTGAAGAGAGAGTTTTTGGAAAGAGTTCTTGGAAAGTAAAACTTTGAGAGAGTTTTTGGAAAGAGGTTTTAGGAAAGAGATTTTTGGAAAGAGTAGTTAGGAAAGAGACTTAAGAAGTATTTTTGGAAAGTGAACTTTTAGGAGAGCGTTTTGGAAAATAGTTTGAAAAGGAGTTTTTGAAAAATAGATTTTTGGGGGGAGCTTTTGAAAACAATTTTGGAAAGGAGATTGGAGAAAGATTTTAGAAAGCATGTTGGAAAAGAGGTTTTTAGAGGGAGAGATTTGAAAAGAGAGTTTTTAGAAAGTATATAAAATATCTCACTTTCCTAATGCGATTCTAACCATAAGAAGGTTAGAAACACTTTAAGATAGTGGTTTTGAAAATATAGACCATATTAGTCACTTTCAATGTAACACTTTCCTAAAGCAACCCTAGCCATGGAAAGGCTAGAATCACCCTAGGATTGTGATTTTGAAAACAAGTTTTGAAAAAGAAGATTTTAATGCAAGTTTAAAAATGATATTAATGCAAGTTTTGAAAAACGAGTTTGAAAACAAATTTTGGAAGAATACAAGATCATGACATGTGCAATGCAAGTTAAGGTTGTGAACATACAAGATTAAAGGCTTCACCACATAATCAAGGGAGCCGAACCCACGTGGTCTCCGGTTAGACTAAAAGAAAGCCCCCAACACGGTGACCTTCCAATAGCCTAATCCTACACATGGACCGGAAAATCTCTTGTTTCAAGCATGTAAGAAGGGGGAGGGGGGGAAGAAGATAAGGGAAGAAGGGGGAAGAAGATAGGGGATTAAAATAGAAGAAAACCCAAGTGGGTTCGGAGAGAGAAGAAAGAGGGGGAAGATACGTAAACTTAAATAAAGATCCTACCTTGTATCTTGTTTATTTTGCTTTGCTTTGCACGCTTTATTTCGGTCTTCGCTTCAACCTTCGTTTTGATCTTCGAGAACTTGTCTTGATCTTCAAGAGCTTCGGGTTGTAGCACTTCAAGTCTTGAATGGAGGCTTTAGAGGCTAGTGTATGAGAGTATGAGAGTGTGTATGAGTGTATAGGAGGCTAGAGTTTAGAGAGGCTACGAGCTCTGTATATTAAATAATAGGGTTTTTAGACTGAGTTTGCGGACCTCTTTCATGCTGAAGGAGGCTTTATATTTATAGAGAGAGGAATGACCTGGCACCTGTTGCAGTGGCGCTAGGCCAAAAAAACCTTCTAACGCCACTAGGAGTGGCGCCAGCCACTTAGGAAAGTTTTAAAGTCGACGAGAAACGTATCTTAAGAAGATTTGGGCGCCTATACTAGTGACTACCATACAATTTTTAGCCTGGCTTCACTAGGAGTGGCTCCGGAAGGTCCGGGAAGGATTTAAAGGACCGGGAATGGCCCGGAAGGTTGAAAAAGGACAAGATCCCTCAAAATAGGGTCCCAGAGGTATTAGACTTGAAAAATGATGACAAGATGTGTTGGAAGGGTTGACCGGGCCATTAAAGGCAAAACGGTCAACCGGGCTAGAAAGCTATCAGGACGGACTCAGAATGTCTCGGAAGAAGACTTGAGATTTGAAAACATGATTTAGAATGCTCCTAAAGGTTACCAATTTGATACCCAGAGCCGGTGTGGTCGGAAATGATGACTCGCCTGCTAGGGGCAAAACGGTTATTTCACATTGGGTTTGCGGGAACTATCTCGGAATGATCCAAAAAGATAATAAAAGGTTGAGAATACTAAAAGAAGCATTCTCGAGAGGTTATCGGTTTGATACCCAAAGCCGATGTGGTTTCCGGGGCGTTCGGATGACTAGGGGCAAAATGGTCATCTTGAGCGAAAAGTCTTAGAATTGGCCCGAACACACTAGAAGGCACCTAATCATGCCGAATTGCTTTTAAGACAGTCTTGAAAGGTGGAATTACCGTTTTGAGGACTTAGGTACTTTCTCAAGAAACGTGCTAGAAGTGGCCTTAGGGGCAGTTTGGTCATTTTTCACCAAAGTGGGCTAGCAAGCACCGGTGATGACCTAGGTTTTGAGTGCTTCTGCCACTCTGATGGCAGTCCTGTGATACAGGGGTTTGTTGGCAATTCCTTATATCGACCTGTTTGCGAGTACTTCCGCTACTTTGACGGTTGCGATGTTTACGAGTACTTCTACTACTCTGACAGTTCGCGATTATTTCCAAGACTGCCTGATCTTGGGAAGTTGCTAATTGGACTTAGCGCTTGAAGAATCAACTTTCTCAAAAGGCGTGCCAAAACGGACATTTATGCATTGGTAGGCTAGCAAGCGCCAAAGGTGGACCGTTCTAGCATCTCAGGGACTTGGGGTCTCATCCCAGTCGACGACTTTGAAGGGACTTACCATTCCGAAGAGTTCACTTGGAAACATGCCGAATTGGATGGTCTTACCACCTTGAGGAATCAACTTTCTCGAAAGGTGTGCCGGATTTAATTAGAATTAGAATTGGAATTAGAATTGGAAAGGAGACTTACCATCTTCAGAAAGACGTGTTTGTTGGAATTGGACCGAACATTAGCCCCAAAGGGTATTTTGGTCATTTTGCCTCTATTTAGGCTCGGCGGGCCGCGAAGCGGTTTGATTGATGGGATTAGACTTGAAAATTTGATTTAGATTGGAATACGTCCATATTGACTTGAATACAAGTCTGGACGGACTATAAACTGTCGAGCAGTAAAAAATGGGGTGCTTACAGCTGCCCCTCTTTTTCTGTCTTTGCTTGCTAAAGACAAAAAAATGATAGATTAAGAGTCTCATGTTGACCGTGAGGCGGTCGGAGAGACGGACTTTGGAAATTTTGAAAAACAGGAGTTTGGAAATGGATATTGGGCCCAAAAGGCCTTTGAAATCGAGTTTTGGCAGGAAAAAAGGCGAAGCTGCCCAGAATTGGCAACTTGCGCCACTAGTAGTTGTGCTTTTGGAAGAAATGGCATGGCGGCTTAGGAACAAAACCAGAAACATTTCTAGTTCGAGCACTTGTGGGATTCTGAAGAGTTTGTGAAAAATCGAGAGGCATTATAAGGAAACTAACCTAGACATTGAAGGAGTATCTCTTAGGGACCTCGGGGGATTGCTGGAAGTAGACGCTATCGCCGGAAAAGTTGTCAGAAGAGAAGATTTTGCTGGAGAACTCCAAGAGGTAAGTTTTCAATTTTTTGTTGATTTTGATGTGTAGAGCCTCGTTTAAGTCGTGTGAATAGTGAAAACTAATGTTTTGACATGTTTTGAACACTGTGGTGAAGTTATTTTTGCATTTTAGTGCTTGTTTGATTGAATTTGAATGATTTTGTGTGATTATGTGAAGGGAGTTTTTGCAGGAATTGGGGGTTTGTTCCTACGGGCTTAGGTGTTGAGTTTTTTGACTAGATTTTTATACTGTGTGTCTTAGAAAGATGTGTTTAACAGCCATATGAAATTTCGTGATTTTTCAAAAATTTTTGTATTTTAAATTTTTTGAAAAATAGAAAAAAGACTTAGAAAAATAGGAAAAATGGAGAAAATTGAGAAAGTGATAAAATTAAGGAAGTTTTAAATTTTGGAAAAATGTTGGAATATTTTAGAAAACATTTGAAATGATTTTAAAAAATTTTAGGATAACTTTGAAAACCATTGATTTATTGAAAAATGAAATGAGTCTTTTGGAAAGTTTGAAAATTTTAAAAGTGTGTGCGGGTGTTGGTGGTATGTGATGATGCTGTTTGTAGAGTTCATGGCCTGTGTTTTGTGTTGATGTGGTGGGTGTTGTAAGGACCGTTTTTAAATGGAACTCTGCCGAAATTTTTAGAATTTAAAAAAGAGTTGGGAAAGGTTTTGAATAAAATATTTTTGAAGGAAAAAGGCAAAAACCTCTTGAAATTTTAGAAAACTTGTTTTGACTTGAAGTTGACAAATCAAAATATGTAAGAAATTCATTTTGACTCGAAACTTGACCTTTTAAATCAAAATGTGTAGAAAATTTATTTTGACTTGGAAATGGAATTTTAAAATCAAAATGTGTAAAAAATTCATTTTGACTTGGAAATGGAATTTTAAAATCAAAATGTGTACAAAATTCGTTTTGACTTAGAAATGGAATTTTGAAAATCAAAATGTGTACGAAATTCATTTTGTCTTAGAAGTGGAATTTTAAAATCAAAATGTGTAGGAAATTCATTTTGACATAGAAGTCGAATTTTAAAAATCGAAATGTATAGGAAATTTACTTTGACTTAGAAGTGAAATTTTAAAAATCAAAGCGTATAGAAAATTCACTTTGACTTAGAATTGGATTTAGAATCAAAATGTATAGGAAATTCATTTTGACTTATCACTTAAAAAATTTTGTTGTTTGTTTTTTGTTTTTTATTTTTTTGTTTTTTTATTTTTTTTGGTTATTTATTTATTTATTTTTATTATTATTTTTAACTGCATGTACCGTATATTAACACCTATTATTTTGGCTTACCTTTCCAGGATGGTAGATGCAGGCGACGATGGTTCTGAGAGGAGACAGCGCTTCGAGAAGGCGACTAGAATAGATTCTGTTAGCGGCTTCAGTCGTTCTAGGGGTAGTCATCAATCCACTAGACGGGCCTCTTCCAGTCAGAGCGGACGGGGGAGTAAATCATTTGTTGACCCCTTTCCTCCGGTTGAACAGGCATTTGCAGAGGAAATTGGTGCTGAGAAGGGGATACCGGGTTTTGGTAACCAAGTGACTGGCTATGGGAGAGCCTCCTCCAGACATAGGCAGATGGATACTGATTTAGGTGACCTGGAGGTACCGGACATCCCAATTCTTGGCGATCTTGCTTATCACCCAAGTGTATATTCTAAACAGCATTTGCCCCATCCGCGTGTACACACAGCTTTTAGAGGGGCTGTTCATTAGGTCTTCGTGACCATGTAGCGGGCTGCTTCACCATATCATGCTTTCTTGGCTGAGATTGGATTCAGAGCTTTCATGGGATTACAGGCTAACAGCCTGAATAGACATCTCGTGCTGGCACTAATTGAGCGGTGGTTTTGAGAGACGGGGACCTTCCATTTTGTTGGCTTTAAGTTGGGTCCCACCCCCTTGGATTGGGTGATCATCACGGGGCATTCCTTCGTTGGCCAACGGATCACTTTACAATCAGTCAGTAGAGACGAGGCTTGCATTCTGCTGGACTTGCCCCCTCTCGAGCGTTCTGCTTTCCCAGTTTCCTGGCTCAGCCGAGATGACCATACCTTTGCTATTGAGCCCTCCCCTACTTAGCGCGACATCATGAGGAGACGACTTATTCTGTACATCATCTTCAGCTGCTTCTGCAACAATAACAAGTCGCTCGTACCTTTTCATCTGGTGAGCATAGTAGCTCATCTTGGGGCTTTATCTGAGCTGGATTGGGGGTTATTCTCCTTTGGCTACTTCCTTTGATCGATACAGTCTGGACTTCTTCCCGCTGGGGCAGTATGACTAGCTTCTAGCCCTTTCTTGTTTGGTGGAGTTATGAGTACCTGCCTGTTCATCGCCCCGCGGTTATTGAGGATGACCTTTATCCTTGCGCTTTGAGGTGGGCTCGTGACCGGGTGGTCCAGCGATCAGAGATTACTGACTTTGTGACACTATGAGTGAACCTGGAGTTGATTGAGGCGTGAGACGTGACTTAGCGGCCCTTCATTGGATCAGTTCATTATGAGATAGTGCGGTACTTGGTTCCGTTGTCCCTGTCGAGGGCTGCTTTTCTTAGTGGTGATACTTGGGAGTCCTATCTCAGAGAGCGGCACTGGCGGCAATTTCATGAGGAGTTTCGATCAGCAGGAGCTTCGCCAGAGTATATGTTTGGAACCTAGGTGGCGGGAGTGCCTATCTCCTATCAGGAGCGCCAGCTAGATGCTAAGTTCTTGCTTCCTCCAGACACGGACTACGCTGCACACTTCGAGGCTCACTCTGTAGGTGCCTTCACCTGGTTTGAGGTAGTAGTCTGTGGATACGCTATGGGCCAAGAGGTGGTTGACCTGTAGCGCCGTGCTGGAGGATATGTGCCCCAGGTTGAGTTTGCTGCTGTGAGGGATCAGAGGGATCGATACCAGACGAAGCGAGATCAGTATCAGGCAGAGGTAGCTTCCTTGATGGCTCGGATAGCTCAAGTGGGAGGTGGCGGGGTATGTCGTCTTTTCTCTTTTTCTTCTTGCTCTGCTATTGTTTAGTTCTTCTTTCATGTGGCTGATTTCAGTTCTATCTTCTCTGTAAGATGCTGGTGCTTCGAGCAGTTATCCGCCTCCTCCGATGCTAGGTTTCGGGGATTTTGATCCAAATGACATTAACTTTGACCTTTGACAGATGCACCTTGTGGAGACTTTGATCTTCTTTTGCCCCTTATCCCTGAGATGTATTTACTATCGCGCCCAGATTTTTTGCACTAGAGGAATACACACACAAGCGGGAAAAATGCTGTACTCTCTCGTTAGAACTCACCCTCCTAGAAGAATGAGTGCAACTAGGTTTGAATTGAGAATGGATTTAAATAAAGGGCTTTTGGAAAAAGTTTGGAGTCACCACCTAACTTAATTGAGGTGAGTTAGGTCACCTAAAAACTAAGCGTAATCCGAAAACTACACTTAGGGTTTTTGGAAAACGATTTTGAAAATATCTCCTCAAAGGAGGGTTTTTAACAAAAACAGGTTGTTTGGCAACCTTTGGAAAATACGTAAGCCCTTTTTGAAAAATAACTCCTTTTGGTTTTTCGAAAATAGTGATCTAGGTTCGGAGGTTGGTTACATGTAGGGAAGACGCACTAAGCCATCACCCTATCCCGCCATTGTGGTACCTACATGTCAATCTACCCTAAATTCACCTATGAGAGTCTCCGACTAACTAATGTTCAATCCAATCCACTTTATAAAACAATGTTTAAAAAGATATGATGCATGATATGCAAGTGCAAGAAAGAGAGAGTTGGAATATAGTTTTGGAAAGAAATTTGAAAAGAAATTGATTTGATTTGAAAGAGATTTGAAAAGATAGACTTGGAATTGGAAAGTTTTAAAAATTGAAAATAGAGATTTGAAAATAGATTTTTGGAATTGGAAACTTGAAATAGATATGGAATTGGAGATTGAAGAAGATTGTAGAATTAGAGATTTGAAAGAGGTTGTGGAATTGGAAACTTAAAAAATGTTGTAGAATTTGAGATTTGAAAAATGTAGAGACCGCACCCATGAGGGTTGCCTACGTATCCTTTTGGAGGAATCAAGTCAGTCGTAGTTCAGACAAAAGTCTGATAGAGAATAGAAGAGTTGATTGGAAGAAAGAGATTGAATTAGAAATTGGATTGGAAGATTGAGAGATTGAACTTTGATTGGAAAATTTGAAAAGATTTGACTTTGGAAAACTCGGTTTTAGGAAACCTAGACTTAGGAACTTAGAAAAGAAAGATTGGATTTGACTTGGAAAGATAGAACTTGGAAGAAAATTTTGGACTTGTTTTGGAAAAATTGAGGTTTAGGAAACCTAGACTTAGGAAAGAGAAGAGACTTAGGAAAGACTTGACTCGAATGTTAGACTTGGAAGATTTGGAAAGATTGGATTTAGGAAATATTCGAATTAGGAAAGGTTCAAATTAGAAAAGTGTCATTTTAAGAAAGTTCCATTTTAGGAAAGTTTTGGTTTAGGAAGGTTTTGAATTAGGAAAGTTTCAACCTAGGGAGGTTTTGGATTAAGAAAGTTTCAACTTAGGAAAGTTTTGAATTAAGAAAGGTTTCATTTTAAGAAAGTTTTGAAATTAGGAAAGGTTTTGAAAATAAGGAAGTTTTGAAAATAAGAAAGTTTTGAATTTAGAAAGTTTTAGATTTGGAAAGATTTGAAGTTTTAGGAAAGTTCAGAATTTAGAAAGTTTGGAAGTTTAGAAAGATTTAACTTAAGAAAGTTTTGAATTTAGAAAACTTTGAATTTGGAAAGATTTGAAATTTAGAAAGTTTAGGATTTATAAAGTTTTAGAGTTTGAGAAAATCTTGATATTAGGAAAAGTTTGAATTTAGGAAAGATTGAAAAACTTAGATTTAAAAAGTTAAGATTTGAAAAGGGGTAGAATTAGGAAAGATGTGGAAGTTAAGTTTTAAAATTTAGGAAAGATTTTTATGTTCAAGTTTTGGAAACTTAAGATTTAGGAAAGTAGAAGATTAGGAAGGAGTTGGATTACGAAAGATTTGGACTAGGAAGGGTTAAGATTCCTATTTCCTAAAGCAAGGGATTAGATTTTGTTTCTAAAGAGAATGTTTGATTTTATTTCAAAAAACGGAGGATTGGATCTAGTTTCCTAAACGGGGAGATTGGATTTGGTTTTCTAAAGGGAAGATGGGATTTGGTTTTCAAAAGGAAAGATTGGATTTGACAAGGATTTGGAAAAGGAACTTTTAGAAACCCTAGATTTGAAAGTTTATAGTTTTGACGTAGAAAATAGGTTTTGGAAACTTGTGATTTTGATGTAGAAAGGGAGGTTTTGGAAACCTAGGTTTGGGGAAAGGTTGAAAATCACGTTTTTGGAAAGAAAATTAGGGTTTCCTAATTGTGGGTCCTAGGATTAACTTGGACTCTAAGGAAAGAGTTTTTGGAAAGTACATTTTTAGAAACGAAGATTTTGGAGGGAGATGCTAAAGAGGAGTTTTTTTTTAGGAAGCGTATTTTGAAAAAAATTTTAGGAAGGAAGTTTTTGGAAAGTAAACTTTTGGGAGAGTTTTGAAAACAAGATTTTGGAAGAAGCTTTTAGGAAAGAGTTTTTAGGAAAGTAACTTTTGAGGAGAGTGTTTTGGAAAGGAGTTTGAAAAGAGAAGTTTTGGAAAATAGATTTTTGGAAGGAGTTTTTTAAAACAACTTTGAAAAGAAGAGTTTTTAGAAATCATATTGAAAAAGAGGGTTTTAGAAAGAGAGACTTTTGAAAAGAGCGTTTTTTGAAAAGTATAAAAACGTCTCACTTTCCTAAAGCGATTCTAAGCATAAGAAGGTTAGAACCACTTTAAGAAAGTGGTTTTGAAAACAACAAGATTTGAAAATATGGACCATAAAAGTTACTTTAAATGTAACACTTTCCTAAACCAACCCTAGCCATGGAAAGTTTAGAATCACCCTAGGATTGTGATTTTGAAAACAAGTTTTGAAAAAAGAGAGTTTGATGCAATTTTGAAAACAAGTTTAATGCAAGCTTTGAAAACGAGTTTGGAAACGATTTTTAGAAGATGCAAGATCATGATATGCACAATGCAAATTTGGGGTCGTAAACATACAAGGTTAAGGCTTTACCACATAATCAAGGGGGCCGAACCCACGTGGTCTTCGGTTAGACTAAAAGAAAGCCCCCGACACGGTGGCCCTCCAATAGTCCAATCCTAAGCATGGACAGCGAATCCCCTTGTTTCAAGTATGCAAAGAAAGGGGAGAAAGAGATGGGGGATTAAAATAGAGAAAACCCAAGTGGGTTAGGAGAGAGAAGAGAGGGGGGGGGGGGAAGTGCAAAAACTTAAAGAGAAAACCTACCTTGCGTCTTCTTTATTTTGCTTAGTTTTGCGTGCTTTACTTTCCTGCTTTTTCTTCAGTCTTCACTTCAGTCTTCGAGAGCTTTGACTTGGTCTTCGAGAGCATCGAGTTGTAGCAATCCAAGTCTTCAATTAAGTGTTGGAGGCTAGTGTATAAGTGTATAGGAGTGTATATGAGTGTATAGGAGGCTAGGGTTTATGTATGGTGGCTACTGTTTGGAAAACCTAGAGAAGCTATGGTTTAGGGTGTGTACGAGCTCTGTATATCGAATATTAGGGTTTTTAGACTGAGTTTGCGGACCTCTTTCAAGCTGGAGGAGGCTTTGTATTTATAGAGATAGGATAGACTTGGCGCCTGTTGTAGTGGCGCCAGGGCAAAATTCCTCTTGGCGCCACTAGGAGTGGCACCAACAAGTTAAGAAAGTTTGTTAAGTCGGCAAGCAACATATCTTTGACAGATTTGGGCACCTATACTAGTGACTACCATGCAATTTTCAGTCTGGCTTCACTAGGAATGACTTCGGAAAGTCCAGGAATGATTTAACGGACCAGGATTGGCCTGGAAGGCCGGAAAAGGGCAGGAACACTTAGAACAGTGTTTCGGAGGTATTTGACTTGAAAAATGAAGACAGGATGTGTTGGAAGGATTGACCGGGCCATCAGGGGCAAAACGGTCAATTAGGTCGGAAAGCTGTCGGGATGGACTCAGAAAGTCCCAGAAAAAGACTCGAGATTTGGAAACATTATTTAGAATGTTCCTGAAAGGTTTTCGGTTTGGTACCTAGAGCTAGTGTGGTCGGAAAAGGCGACTGGCCCACTAGGGGCAAAACGGTCATTTTGCACCGAGTTTGCCGGAACTGACTCGTAATGATCTGAAAAGGTAAAGAAAGGTTGAGAATACTATAGGAAGCATTCTTGGGAGGTTACCGATTTGATACCTAAGGCCGGTGTGATTCCCAAGGCATTCGAATGCCTAGGGGCAAAATGGTCATCTTGACCGGAAGGTCTCGGAATTGGCCCGAAACTGACTAGAAGGCACCTAATCATGCCGGATTGTCTTTAAGACAATCTTAGAAGGTTGGACTCACCGTTCTGAGAACTCAGATGTGTTCTCAAGAAACGTGTCGAAAAAGGCCCAATGGGCAGTTTGGCTATTTTTCACCAGAGTGGTCTAGTGGTCTAGTAGGCACTGGTGTTGACTTGGGTTTTGAGTGTTTCTGCCACTCTGACGATGGTCGTGGGTTTGTTGGCAATTTCCTATATCGACCTGTTTGCGAGTATTTCCCCTACTCTGATGGTTGCGATGTTTGCGAGTATTTCTGCTACTTTGACAATTCGCAATCATTCCCGAGACTGCCTGATCTCGGGAAGCTGCTAAAGGGACTTAGCGCCTGAGAATCAACTTTCTCAAAAGGTGTGCCTAAACGGATATTTTTGCATTGGCGGGCTAGTAGGTGCCAAAGGTGGACCGTTCTATCATGTAGAGGACTTAGGGTCTTATCCCGGTCGATAGGTTTAAAGGGACTTATCGTTCCGAAGAGACTTTCTTCGAAAAACGTGTTGGATTGTCTCGAGGAATAAACTGTCTCGAGAGAGGGGTTGGAATTGGAAAGCGGTCTTATCGTCTTTGGAAAGACGTGCCTGATTGGAGTAGATTTACCGTCTCGAGGAATAAACTGTCTTGAGAGATGCATTGGAATTAGAAAGGGGTCTTATTGTCTTCGGAAAGACGTGCCTGATTTGGAATTGGAAAGGGGACTTACCGTCTTCAGAAAGACGTGCCCGATTTGGAATAAATTTACTGTCTCGAGGAATCAACTGTCTCGAGAGAGGGATTGGAATTGGAAAGGACAATGCCCCTAAGGGCATTTTGGTCATTTCACCTTTATTTGGGCCTGTGGGCCCGCGAAGCGACGAGATTTAGACTTAGAGAGTTGGTTTTGATTGGAATACGTCCATATTGACTTGAGCACAAGTCTGGACAGAGCGTAGACTGCCAAGCGGTCAAAAATGGGGTGCTTACATTTACATTAGACAGTTTTATTTTGTAAGTTTTGTACGAAGATGGATATTTATGGTATTTAGATGCATGGATAGGCAGAGACATTTATGATTGATTTTTTTTCAGCTAAGTATATGATCCGATGCATGTGTAGAAATGATGATGTTATATATCTATTACAGGGGTTGACATTAAATTGTGTTGGTGATTTCTGTTTCTACGGGGAGTTATATCCTATGTATACAAAGCTCATGCTAATTTTTTTTTTTTTTTGGAAAATGTATGCACATATTAGAAATACATTAATTAACAAAATGACAAGAGGTGTTGTCAAACTCGGTATCTTTGTAATGGTAACTCCTTCCTTTTCGGGGGTCTAGCCTCTCCTCTAGCTCAACCTTACCTTGATTGGATGATAGCACTCCGCACCTTCCTCAACCTTTTGATCGCTTCCGACTCTCTGCCTCAGGGTTAGTGTATATGATTATTGGGTTGAAAACTCTCAACTCTCGGGGTTTTAACAACAGCTTACCTGACCTTTAACAGAGCGATAAGTGGCCAGTCCTTCAATCCAAGGAGACTTTGCTTTAGGATCGTAATGTAGGCTAGGTTATAGGGTTTTCGAAACAATGGAATATGTAGGCTCAAATTCAATGTTGTTTTCAATAGGGTTTAGATCCATATCATCCTTGACTATTTTTTTCTTCCAGTAGGGTTAGCATTCGTTCTTGGCTTTGGCAGTGTATCCAGCTCATTTAGATCAAGCAATCTGTTTTCAATCAAAGTGGACTTTAGTAGGGTTGTAATGTAGGCTATGGTTCCAAGGTTGTGCAAGAAAGGGTAAATGCTCGAACCTATTGTTTCTACTGAGTTTCTTTGTAACCTAGGATCACCTTTAAATTTCCTTTTTGCTTTTACTATATACTTCTCAGAGTAAAAATGATTCTTTTCTTTCGCCCTTTCTATATGCTGTTTGGGATAAACATGACTCTCTTCTCTTTCAATCTTCTTATTATACCTTTGAAGATGACTCAATCATGGTTTTCTTCAGGCCTTTCCTTAGAATTTTTTTTTTCGGCCTCTTACCCCTTGGTAACTCTTTTCCTTCGCTTTGTCCTTTTTTTCGTTTTTTCTTTTTATGGAACGAGTAATTCTACCATCCCTTTTTTTTTTCTTTAGACCTTTTCCTTAGCAATCCAACCTAACCCAATGTGGGCGGTGATCCCTAGGTTGGGGTTTTCTCGAAAAAGATAAATGGTTCAACAGATTTGGCAAGGGGTTGCTTCTAACTATATGGGAAATGCAATGAGGGTCTCTCTTCACTTTGAACTAGATTGCTTGATCTATAGAGCCTTTAATGTTGCCTTAGCACAGTAGGGGTGGATACCATTCCTAGAGTTCTCAAATATTGTCTGCTCCAGTATGTGGAGGACAGTCTTGGATCGAGGTTGACAAGGAAAACTTCGTTTGTTGTGAGGCTCTAGGGGTTAAACAAAGGGAATATAAACACTTTTTCTTTTACGTAAGGAAATGAAAGATGGCTCCTCTTCATTTTGATAATCTGGCCACACATCGCTTAGCCTCAGTGTCTTGCAAGTGTTGCCTTCGAGTAGTTTCCTCACTCATCCTTATCCTCTCTCTCTCTAGAAAGCTAATCATTTGGCGAGTGGTTAACTCATGCTTATCATCCCTTCAAGTCGGATCATTCCATAAGATAGACCATGCCCCTTACGTAGAAAATAGTTACCATTCATAAGAGAAAAGAGGATAACAATAATGAATAAAAAGATTTAGTCATTTTATCTTATCAATGAAAAGCATATAGTTCTATTTTAAAGAAACAAAAATGCAAATATTAATTTAAGGGCGAAATGTAAAGGGATAGAAAGAAAGTGGGTAAAAACACCCTTCTCTTGTACACTTTTGCAAGGATTCCGTCTCAGTAAGGCCTCGGGACAATGCCCATATCTTCATTCTATCCATAGTTGGGATCTTTGGTCAAGGTAGGATAACTAGCAATTTCTCTCAGAGTTCCAAGCAACTTGGCAGTGATGATCCAATTGTTGGCTTCCTTGGTCGTCTTGCCTTCCTTTGCTAGTTCCTTGGTTTCTCCAGTAAACCAATTGGGTAGCTTTTCTTCTTCCAGTTTAACAGACTTGGCCCGAGCTTAAGGTTTTCTGCTCTGGCATCCGGCCGTGTCCCAGTGTTGGCGTGCATAATGGTGGGTTCTTATTACTGAGCTTGAATGACTCCTGGTCAGTCATCTTAACAGATTCATCTACGAGTTCATCTTCGGGGACCGACACTTTATCGGGGTTGCACCATGACCAGGGTTGGCATTGTTCTTTATCTCCGTATTCCATTTCTTCTCCATCCTTGTAATATATCTCTTGGCATGTAGCAAAACAAACCTTGTCGTTACCAAATTTTGTAATGATGTTGACGGTGTGGTCTAGCGGAGGCTCCACAGTGCTGTTCAGAGAAGGATTTGCTGGTCGTAAGCCAATGATCTTATTATCTATTAGGACTTGAATCTTATGCTTGAGGGTCAAACAATCTTTAGTATTATGTCCTTGGCCACCCGAATGGTACTTACAACTTGCTGCAGATTTAAAGTAATGAGGCAGAGGATTAGGGCGGGGTCAAGCAGGTATAGGCTTCAAATATTCGGCTACTGAGAGACCAAAATAGGCCGTGGTTTGTGAACACGTGAGTTTAGTAAATGTCTATCTTTCCCACTTATTTGCCTAGGCCGAGGAGGTGTTACAAATATTTTTGAAGACTAGGAACTGAGTTTTGGTGAGGTCACAACCGGGCTAATGGTTCAGGAATTGAAAAGACTTCAGGTTTTATGTTTCAAAACGGGATGATTTTCGGTGACAGGGCCAAATGGGTTGGGTTGGTATCTGTAGGAGAGATTATATAATCCATGGGTTTGGTTAGAAGTTGGTTTGGAAGGCATTGGAGCAAGGCCCTCGGCCTGGGGAGGTAGTTGGTAAGCAATGGTCGGGGCACAGTTTTCTTGGTCTTCCTTCTTCATCCTTTTTCGTCCATAATGGGTTTGGGGTTGCGAGGACTCTGCTAGCTCATGGGTGGCATGGGATAAGATTGAAGAGAGTATGCCTTTCATTTTGGTCATCCTATGTCTGACTCCTCTCGCCTCCGCTAGTAGTAGAGTTAAGGTATCGAGAATGAGTGCTTCCATGGGCATTTCTTAGCTCTTCGCCTGTAACGATTGGGGGAACGAGAAGAGGTACCTAAAACCAACAAAGGAAAAGAGTCAGTGTTTTATCTTGACAAGTCTTTATGCAATGCATGCTCTAGGGTGCCCCTCTTTAAGAGGGAAACTAAACATGGTGAATTGGCTCACTTTTGGAGATAGGGGATTTGCCCCTGTATGCAGATACCTTACCGTCAGATGGGGAACTTCATCCATTCACATATTCATCCATCCATATATTCATCCATCCATTTGCTCGAGAAAAATAAAGAAATACATTTTAACTTTGGGTTTACAATACTAAAGAATTGAAATACATTTTAACAGGGGGAGTGGGAACATGTTTCTTTGGGATTTCTGCCTCTCTAGTTTTACATAAGAAGTCCTAAACTACTCTTGAGTCTTTGGATTCTCCTTCCTTGGATTTGATGTTGAGGAGGTCGCTGAGAGACCTTGTTGATCAATTGCCCCTTGTCTTCTTGGCAACTCTATCTCCATGAGCATGGAGAGATTAGGGCCCCTCCTGTGGAATGAATTGAGGTGCATGCTATGAGTCTTTAGAGTTACGTGGGAACCCTTAGGGTTTAGGTAGGTTTAATGCAAGGGAGAGTGAACTAGGTGTCACTCTCTTTGGGTTGATCATATGCATGAGAATGTAGTGACTTGAGTTATTTGGAACTCTCGTCTTGACATGGAATATGACATGCATAAAAATGAAAGCATAGAGTATAACGAGAGAGAATATAGTTGAAGTACATATGCAAGTATGAGCAGTTAGACAAGCATTATAACAATAAGAATACAGTCATTATAACAACAGGAATAGACAGGTATAAATGAAAATAAGAGCAATTGCCATTTCCTCCATAGTTTTGGAAAATGGTACGCGTGTCTTAAATCCGGCAGAGGTTCGGCTATACATGGTGTCTATATGAGCATGAGGTTGAAGGTTGACTAATGTGTGTTAAAAATTCTCGATCCCCGGATCTTCAAACCCAGGCCCACTCCCTGAGCTGGTGCCATAATCGGTTGGTGATCTGAGCGGGGGAACCATCAAGAGGCCGTAGGCGAAGAAAATGACACAGCATCTTGCCCACAAGCAATATACCGTTCCCCCTTTCTAACTAGAAGGGTCATATCAGGGTAAAAATGCAAGTATGCAGAATGCAGGGGCACATGCAATGTGTGTATGATTTTTAAAAGCAGAGGAAAGAGCCCAACAACTCACATTCATCCTGTTCATCACATTCATGTATGGTAGTTAATAAAATTTAAACAAAAAGCACACCTACAAAACAAATATGCAAGAGTTAGTATGTGGATGGCAAACTTAATAAAAGATAATATGAATAAATGCATATTTTTTGAAAACAATTTTGAAAATTTGGTTTTGAAAAGTTAAAGTGAATAGAATTGAACAAGTTAATTGAAGACTCTACATGGGTGAAGGGTAAAGAGACATGACTACAGCCTAACCTTCTAAGTGTCCCCAGCGGAGTCGCTAGTTGTCGCGCCCTGATTTTTCGCACTCGTGGAATACATACACAAGCAAAAAAAATTATGTACTCTCTCATTAGAACTCATCCTTCTAAAAGAATGAGTGCGACTAGGTTTGAATTGAAAATTGATTTAAACAAAGGGCATTTGGAAAACATTTGGAGTCGCTACCTAACTTGATTAAGGTGAGTTAGATCACCTAAAAACTAAGAACAATCCGAAGATTACACTTAGGCTTTATGAAAACAATTTTGAAAATACTACCTCAAGAGAGGGTTTTTAAGAAAACAAGTTGTTTAGCAACCTTTGAAAAATATTTAAGCCCTTTTTTGAAAATAAACTCCATTTTGGTCTTTAGAAAATAGTTATCTAGGTTCGGAGGTTGGTTACGTGTAGGGAAGACGCACTAAGCCATCACCCTACCCTACCCTTATGGTACCTACATGTCTATTCACCCTAGATTCACCTATGAGAGTCTTCAACTAACAAATATCCAAAACTATCCATTTTGAAAAGAATTTTTAGAAAAAAATTGACATGATGCATGATATGCAAGTGCAAGAAAAAGAGTGTTGGAAATAGATTTGAAAAGAAATTGATTTGATTTAAAAAGAACTTTGAAAAGATAGATTTGAAATTGGAAAGTTTTAGAAATTGGAAATAGAGATTTGAAAATAGATTTTTGGAATTGGAAACTTGAAATAGATTATGGAATTGGAGATTTGAAAAAGGTTGTGATCGCACCCATGAGGGTTGCCTACGTATCCTTTTTGAGGAATCAGGTCAGTCGTAGTTCGGACAAGTGTCTGATAGAGAATAGAAGATCTGATATAGAAAATGAAATTGAATTGGAATTTGGATTTGATTTGAATTTAGAATAGAAGATTGGAATTTGAAATGGAAAAGATTGGACTTTGATTTAGAAAGATAGAGATTTAGGAAACCTAGACTTAGGAAGATAAGATTTAGGAAGGACTTAAGATTAAGAAAGATTTGACTTGACTTGGAAAGTTTTGAGAAAAGATTTGACTCGAATATTGGACTCGGAAGATTAGGAAAGATTCGGATTAGGAAAGTTTCAAAATAGGGAAGTTTCATTTTAGGAAAGTTTCGAAAATAGGAAAGTTTCATTTTAGGAAAGTTTTGATTTAGGAAAGTTTTGAAATAAGAAAGGTTAGAATTTAAGAAAGTTTTGAATTTAGAAAGTTTTA
This sequence comes from Euryodendron excelsum, assembly GCA_033060915.1. Lineage (NCBI taxonomy): Eukaryota > Viridiplantae > Streptophyta > Magnoliopsida > Ericales > Pentaphylacaceae > Euryodendron > Euryodendron excelsum. The sequence goes on along the minus strand of CM065384.1, from coordinate 12,585,774 downwards.
GATTTGGAAAGATTTGAAGTTTAGAAAAGTTTATAATTTTGGAAAGATTCAAAGTTTGAGTTTTAGAAATTATTAAGATTAGGAAAGGTTTGAGTTTGAGAAAGATTTGAAAACTTAGATTTGGAAAGTAGAAATTCGGAAAGGTATGGAATTAGGAATGGTTTAGACTAGAAATGATTTGGAAGTTTAAAGTTTAAGGAAAGATTTAAAAGTTTAGGTTTAGGAAACTTATGATTTAGGAAGGTAGGAGATTAGGAAGGATTTGAATTAGGAAATGTTTAGACTAGGAAGGATTGAGATTCCTATTTCCTAAAACAAGGGGTTAGATTTTGTTTCTAAAAGAGAGGGGCTGATTTTGTTTCAAAAAACGGAGGATTTGATCTAGTTTCCTAAATGGAAGATTAGATTTGGCATGGATTTGGAAAGAGAAGTTTTAACAACCCTAGATTTGGAAGACTATAGTTTTGACATAGAAAATAGGTTTTGGAAACCTAAGATTTAGATGCAAAAAAGGAGATTTTGGAAACCTAGGTTTTAAGGTAAGATTGAAAAACATGTTTTAGGCAAGAAAATTAGGGCTTCCTAATCGTGGGCTCTAGGGTTTGACTTGGACTCCAAGGTAAAGAGTTTTTGGAAAGTGAGTTTTTAAAAAGGGAGATTTTTGAAAGGAAATTCTAGAGAAGAGTTTTTAGAAAGTGAATTTTGAAGAGAAAGTTTTTGGAAAGAGATTTTAAAAAGAGATTTTTGGAAAGAGTAGTTAGGAAAAAGACTTAAGGAGCATTTTTGGAAAGTGAACTTTGAGGAGAGCTTTTTGGAAAAGAATTTGAAAGGGAGTTTTTGAAAAATAGATTTTTGGAGGGAGCTTTTGAAAACAATTTTGGAAAGGAGATTGAAGAGAGTTTGTAGAAAGCTTGTTGGAAAAGAGGTTTTTAGAGTTCCTAAAACGATTCTAACCATAAAAAGGTTAGAAACACTTTAAGATAGTGGTTTTGAAAATAATAATGTTTTAAAAATATGGACCATATTGGTCACTTTAAATGTAACACTTTCCTAAAGCAACCCTAACCTATGTTAGAGACATTTGTTTCAACTATTTTGAGAGCATTAGGGTTGGCTAAGGTTAGACAGGGGAGGGTCTGAACATATTGTTTAAGAGTTTGTATAATCTTTGTATGCTCATTAGACCAAACAGGAGGGTCCTTCTTGAGACGTTGTCTTAAAGGGGTAGCTATTTGACTTAAATTGGGGTAAAATTCAAAGACATAATTAAGACTACCTAAGAAACGTTGTAATTGATTTTTATCTTTTTGATTATATCAAGAAATTTATTAGCAAATTGAATAGATCGTTCAATAGGGGTAATTGTACCTTGATAAATATAATGACCTAAGAACCTGACATGAGTTTGGAATAAACTAATTTTCTTTGCAGAAAAGACTAAACCAGTGTGTTTAAAAATTTTGAAAAATTATTCAAGATGTGTCCAGTGTTGAATAATAGAATTAGAAAAAAACAAAACATCATCAATATAAACAATTGAGAATTGAGAATGGGGATTGAAAATACCATTCATAATTTTTTAAAATTCAGAGGGAGCATTTTTTAAACCAAATGGCATTACATTTCATTCATAATGTTCAAAAGGTAAAGTAAATGTACTTTTATATCGATCTTGTTCAGCTGATTGAATTTGCCAAAAGCCACATTTCGTATCAAATTTTGAACAAATTTTTGCATGACAGAGACGTTGAAGAAGATCTTTTTATTGGGAATAGGATACCGAATCCATTGGAGGGCATCATTGAGAGGTTTATAATTGATTACTGGATGGGGAGCACCTCGTTCAATCTCAGCATTTTTATAAATATAAAAGGCAGCACAACTCCATGGAGATCTACTAGGACGAATTAATTTTTTATAAAGTAAATCTTAAATTTCTTTTTTGCAATATTAAAAAAGTTCATGGTTCATTTGGATTGGACGAGCTTTGGTAGGAATTTTGGAGTCAGAAAATTCAGAAGCATAAGGTAAAGAAACAACATGTTTGTGCCTAGACCAGAAAGTATTGGGTACATCAAAACAAATTTTTTGTTGTAATTTTGTTAAAAATTTACCTATGGCTAATTGCAAAGTACCATTTTGTAAGCTATGTTCAATTCGAGTTCTAATTTTTTCTTCTTTTAAAAATAATAAGTGTTTTTCTTTTCGAAGGATAAAATTGAGAGTATTATGGGAAATAACAAAATTTTTTAAAGTACTAAGATCTTTGGTACGAGGAGGACAAACAAAGGGAAAAATAATTTGATTATTATTAAGAGTAGTAGTGATACCTTTAGTAGTAACTTGAAAGGGTTGGAGAAGACTAAGGAAAGGAGTTCCTAATATGACTTCTCTGGAAAGGTTTTTGACAAGAACAAAAGCAGTTTTGATACACACATTATTATTGCAAATATGAGCATTAGAAAGTTTATATTGTATTTGGAGTGGAGTTCCACCAGTAGCAGAGAGACGTTTACGTGTTTTTTCAAAATATTTAGTTGGGATTAAACCTTCTTGAATACAATTAAGATTGGCACCAGAGTAAAAAAGGGCAATAGTGTCAAATCAAAATTCTTGGTTGACAACAATAGTAATTTTGACATTCCATTTTTGATAAGAGATTTGGGAAAGTAAGAAAATATCTGTAGGATTTGGGACAATAGGTTGGCTAGAAGAAGAGGAAGAGTGTTGAAGTAATAATTCTTGATTCTTAAGATTATCAAGATCAATTTTGGAAATATTATGTTCAAGTTTTAAATCACGTAATTCTTTTTTGACAGAGTTGATTTCAGTTTGTAAATCTTGAATATTTATAGGGGAAGACTTAGAAGTTTGATCAAATTTTTTGAGAATATCATTAAGATTATAAGGGTTATTTAGTAATGAAATGTCTTGGATAACTTTGTCAGCAGAAGTTAAACTTTGTTTAAGTTGAAGCAAATAATCTTTTTTAACTTGAGGATCAGAAATTTTATCAATAACATCAAGAAGTAATTCTTGCTCTTTTGCAACAACATTAATAGTATATATGGTTGGACATTGACAATTTATTTTTATAATTGGTCAAGTTCAGGAGGAGAAGAAGAAGTATGAGATTTTTCTTCAAAAGAAGATTGGGATACAATTTCATATATTTGTAATTCATCATCAAAGAGTGGAGGATTATCAGAAGCATCAGAATTTAAGAATAAATGCATAAGTTGTTGTTTAAGTGTTTCATAAATATCTAAAGAATTAATTTTTTGATTCATGCGATATTAACTTTTATAATGGCCAATTTTACCATATTTGTAACATGTGGGAACTTTTCTTGTGTGTTTAGAAACATGTTTAGGTTTAGAAGGAGAAGTTTTGATAGGAGGTTGTGTATGGGGTTTTTGGTAAAAAATATTGGAACTTGGTTTTGGTTTTCGTAAGAATCTACGTGCAGAAGTAGTGCGAGGTTTGCGTCGTGAAGGGGGTATGATTTGTATTGTGTTTTCAAAACCAAATTGTTGGCAAAAGGTGCCTAATTCACGTTTGGAAGTGGCTAAATCCTTTGTAATTGTTGGTTAAGTTTGAAGTTGGTACAGAGTTCAAGACTTTGGGTTTGGATGGCATTAATTAAGTCACCATAAGTGAGTTGTTCATAAGGGACAACTCCATTGTTGTTTTCTTTGAGTTTGTCTTTAACCTTTTGAGAAAATAGTTTGGGAAAACCATCTAAATTTTTTTCTTTCCAATGTGTTTGACGGCAATCATCACGTAACATAACTGTGGTTAAGAAAACATCTTTATACCAACGAAAATCTTGAAGTTTTGAACATCGAAAATTATTGAGGATTTCAGAGGTAACAGCTTGGACTTTGGAAGGACGCCCTAAGAAGTGCCTAAAAATAGAAAAGATAAGGGTACTAACTGCATCTTTAATTGTTTGATTATCTTCAGTTTTGATGGGTGTACCATTTGAATTAGTTTTGATTGCAGTAAGGATTTGAGTACGTTCAGTAGAGGTAAGGAAATGATCCCACCATCCTTTAAGATGACCAGTAAAACCAGCAACTAAAGCTTGAGCAACAGCAAAATCAGAAGATTTTTGTTTAGTTTTGTAGGCTAAAGCAACCATTGTCATTTCTTGGAGTTTGTTAAGAATATGATATTCAGTCATACCATCAAAATTCCATTCATAAATGGTGCCACCATGATAAGTAGCTTGAGTGAATTGATTCCTTTCCTCATATTGCATATCAGGAAGAGTAGGACAAGGATAATAATTTTTTATGTTATTAGCTTCATAGCGGTTTTGATATTTCCATTTTTATTTTTTATTCTGAGTAGCGTTAAGTTCTAAAGGTTGGGAATCATTCATGGTTTGTTCAATAGCTTCAACTCCAGAAAGGGTTGGTTGAGATAAAGTATTAATAGTTTTAGAAGTAGATGGAGGTGTGTCAGGTGCAGTAACAACACAGAAAATATGATCTAGTTGTGCAAGTTTGTGATTAATTTGAGAAGAAAAGTCTTGGTCACTTAATTCATTTTGAAGATGTGAAGGGACGTCATGTGGTGTAAATAGAGGGGTTTCAGTAGTGGTGAGCGTAGTGACTTGATCTTTGTTGATAAAGTTTTCTACACGAGTTAATTAGTCACCTAGAGTTTTAAGTATTTGATTTGTAAAATTATTTTGTTGTAAAATATTAGAAATATCTTTCGTATTAGGAGGTGAAGTATCAGGCTTAAGTTTGAAAGGGGAAGCAGTAATAATACTAGATCTGTGTTGAATATGAATTTCTTCTAGAGGGGAATGAATAGAAGGTTTAGTAATATCGTTTGAAGTAACCCATTGGTTTTCAGTATTAGTAATAACATTAAGTTGGTCAAAATAATTGGAATAATATTCAAACCAGTCAAAGAAACTTAAATGGATTTTGTGATTTTGAACAAACTGATAATATTCTTCACGTATAGGAAGGCGAACAATTTCATCAAAGGTTTCTAAAAACCAATTTTTCTTCTGTGTATTTTGGGGAGAATTGAAATTACGAATCAGAATAGATTTGTCAAAAATAAATTCTTGTTCTATCATATTTATTTGGGGATCAAGAGGAGAATCTAGAAGCATTTGAGATAGTGTGGGAGATTGGGGAAAATCATCATGTGTATAAATAGGTTATGCAACATTAGAAGTTGTGACAGATTGTAAGATAGGAGATCTAAAAGGTATTGAAGAAAAAAGAACAGAAGAAAAAGAACTTCTAGGAGGAAAAGATTGAAATTGGGTACTTATAGATGAACCAACATCTGAAAATCGTTGTCGAGTTGACCCTGTTGTGGCATTTGTGAATTTAATACAGACACTACTATTAGTAATTTCTTAGATATATTCCAAATCTTTGTTTTCAATTGTTGTAGAGGGAACCTCATTATCTAACGTCCATTCTAATAGGAGATTGACATCTTCCCAGCGTATAGTTTTGGGAGTACTAATGTTTGAATCACTATTGGTGTAAAGAATGAGGGTTTCTCATTTAGGACTAGTGATCCTACATCGTGGATCTAAAAGTGTTGTCATGGCTTTGAGATGAATGCGATAAATTATTGAAAATGGAATATTTCCTAGTGTTAAATCATAACTAGAAGTTTTTTATTTTGAGTGTAAGGACTTTGAGAATACCAGTATATTGAAGACAAACAGTGTACCCTGGATAACAATCAAAATGGACTAGTCCACTGCAAAAGCTTATTTCTATGAGTCCTAAAGTACTATTGATGAATGTTGTGTGTCTTTTGTCTTGTAAAGTTAAAAGAATTGCAGTATTTTGACCTTGGAGAGTTAAGGGAACAACAGCTACTTGTATTAATCCTTAATGTAAATAATTGTATTTTTTATGTTTGTATTTATTGATAGTGGATTGACTAAGTAATTGGATTTGTTCAGTTTTTTCAGTAAAAGGAATTGTTTGTTCAACTGTTTTGATGGTATAATTGGAAAGAAAATCAAAAGGTTTGATTTGGTAAACTTGATTAACAGAGACATGAGGGGGTGTCCAACTTGGAGAAGGGAAACTTTGTTCTTCTTGATTAAATATAGTTAAGTCATTACTACTATGAGATTGACGAGATATAGAAGACATAGTTCTAGATAAACGATTCATTAGGAAACTAATTATCTAACATTTAAATATTTAATTCAAAATTATATATCAAATTAAATCCTATGGGATGAACAAGACTTACCCTAGCCGGTCAACGACTTACGCTTACTGCCTTAACTCTAGGACTTACAATGGCTTAGGAAAGTTTTAAGATCGGCAAGTAACGTATCTTTAGAAGATTTGGGCGCCTGTACTAGTGACTACCATGCAATTTTTAGCCTGACTTCACTAGGAGTGGCTTCAGAAGGTCCGGGAAGGATTTAAGGGCCCGAGAAGGATTTAAGGGATTGGGAATGGCCCAGAAGGCTGGAAAAGGGCAGGAACCCTTAAAATAGAGTCCTAGAGGTATCAGACTTGAAAAATGATGACATGATGTGTTGGAAGGGTTGACCGGGCCATTAAGGGCAAAACGGTCAATCGGGCCGGAAAGCTACCAGGACGGACTCAGAATGTCCCAGAAGAAGACTTGAGATTTGGAAACATTATTTAGAATGCTCCCAAAGGTTACCGATTTGATACCCAGAGCTGGTGTGGTCGGAAATGGCGACTGGCCCGCTAGGGGCGAAACGATCATTTCGCACCGGGTTTGTTGGAACTAACTCGGAATGATCTAGAAAGATAATAGAATATTAAAAATACTATAAGAAGCATTCTCGGGTGGTTACCAGTTTGATACCCAGAGCCGGTGTGGTTCCCAAGGTGTTCGGATGCCTAGGGACCAAATAGTCATCTGGACCGAAAAGTCTTGAAATTGGCCCCAAATTGACTAGAAGGCACCTAATCATGCAAGATTGCTTTTAAGATAATTTTGGAAAGGTGGACTTACTGTTCTAAGAATTTAGGTACTTTCTCAAGAAACATGCTAGAAATGGCCCTAGGGTCAGTTTGGTCATTTTTCACCGAAGTGGGCTAGCAGGCATCGGTGTTGACCTGGGTTTTGAGTGCTTTCGCCACTCTGATGGTGGTCCCGTGATACAGGAGTTTTTTTGGCAATTCCCTATACCGACCTGTTTGCGAGTACTTCCGCTACTCTGACGGTTGTGATATTTACGAGTACTTCGGCTACTCTGACGGTTCGCTATCATTCCCGAGATTACCTGATCTCGGGAAGCTGCTAAATGGACTTAGCGTTTGAGGAATCAACTTTCTCAAAAGGTATGCCGAAATAGACATTTCTGCATTGGCGGGCTAGCAGGCACCAAAGGTGGACCGTTCTACCATCTCGGGGACTTGGGGTCTTATCCCGGTCGACGGGTTTGAAGGGACTTACCATTCTGAAGAGTTCACTTGGAAACGTGCCGGATTGGATGGTCTTACCACCTTGAGGAATTAACTTTTTCGAAAGGTGTGCCGAATTTAATTGGAATTAGAATTGGAATTGAAAAGGGGACTTACCGCCTTTAGAAAGACGTGCCTGTTAAAATTGGACCGAACATTACCCCTCGGGGTATTTTGGTCATTTTGCCTCTATTTGGGCACGACGAGCCCGTGAAGCGATTTGATTGACGGGATTGGACTTGGAAAATTGATTTAGATTGGAATACGTTCATATTGACTTGAATACAAGTCTGGACGGACTATAGACTGTCGAGTAGTTAAAAATGGGGTGCTTACAAAGATCCTAATACATCTTGTTGTTTCCTAGATGGATGGTAAATTTAGAATAGTGTGCTTCCGATAGTATCTTTTGTTTCAACTCATCCTTGTTTACTATAAAATACCTTCGTTTATATCGAAGTTCCCCCTTTTCACCTATAATCCATTCTGGATTATTTCTTCCTCTTCCAATGTTTTCCTTTATCTTTTGTACTTCTGGGCTTTCTTGTTGGGCTTGTTTAACTTCCTCTAGTGTTTGGGATCGGATTTGGAGACCACATAGCATTTCCTTTCTGTGTCCAAATTCTTCAAAGGATTCTAACACTTGAATAGCGTTCCATTTATCTAACATAAAACTACTCATACTTCCTTGATTTTTCCTACTTAAGGCATCTGCTACAACATTGGCCTTACCTGGGTGATATTATAAGGTGAAATCATAATCTTGCATATATTCCACCCATCTTCTTTGCCATAAATTTAAATCTTTTTGAGTGGTAATATACTTAAGACTCTTGTGATCAGTGAATAACTTGAACTTTTCCCTATACAAATAACATCTCCAAATTTTGAGAGCAAAGATTACTATAGCCATTTCTAGATCATGAGTAGGATAATTTTTTTTCATGCTTTTTGAGTTGTCTTGACCCATAAGCTACAACCTTCCCTTCTTGCATTAAAACACATCATAATTCTTGACAAGAGGCATCCGTATATACCACATACAGTTTCCCACTACTTGGAAGAGTAAGAATGGGGGATGTGGTCAATTTGTCCTTTAATTGCTGAAATGCTTCTTCACACTTGTTAGTCCATTTCGAATCTTACTCCCTTTCTAGTTAGTTGCGTAAGAGGGCCTGCTATCTTAGAGAATCCTTCCACAAATCTTCGGTAATACCCTGCTAAACCTAAAAAGCTTAGAATTTCAGTAATAGTAGAAGGTTTCTTCCAATCCATCACTGCTTCTATTTTTATAAGGTCTACTGATATTCCTTCTTTAGACACTACATGCCCTAGGAATTTTACTTCTTTCATCCAAAAGTCACATTTGCTTTGCTTGGCATAAAGCTGTTGTTTCCTTAAAGTTTGCAGAGTTATCCTTAGGTGTTCCCTATGGGTTTGCTCGTCTGGAGAATATATAAGGATGTTATCAATAAAGACAATTATAAAACGGTCTAACTGATCTCTGAATACTCTGTTCATCATGTCCATGAAGGCAGCAAGTGCATTAGTTAACCCAAAGGGCATCACCACAAATTCAAAATGTCTGTATCGGGTTCCAAAGGCAATTTTGGATATGTCAGACTCTCTTATTCTTAACTGATGATATCTTGACCTTAAATCAATCTTAGAAAAATACGTTGCTCCTCTGAGCTGATCAAACAAATCATCAATTCTTGGAAGGGGATATATATTCTTAATGGTCATCTTGTTTAACTACCGATAATCCACACATAATCAGAGAGTTCCATCTTCTTTTTTTTTTCACAAATAACACCGATGCTCCCCATGGTGACGTGCTAGGGCGGATATACCCTTTTTCTAATAATTCGTCCAACTATATTTTTAATTCCTTGAGTTTTGCCGGTGCCATCCTACATGGTGCAATGGATATGGGAGCTACTCCAGGGTGTAATTCAATTACGAATTCTATTTCTTGGTTTGGAGGTAATCCAGGTAAGTCTTCTGGGAATACATCTGGGAACTCATCTACTACTGGTATCGACTTTGTCTTGGTTTGAGTTTCACTCTCTTCCTTTAACATACTAAGGAAATAATAACATCCTTCTGTCAACTTTTGTCATTCACGGAGGGTTACCTTGGGTTGTACCATGGTTACATCCTTTTCCTCAGGAAAACATACCTTATCTTTATTTGGGTGCCATAAAATTAAAGTCTTTTGGCTACAATCCAGGATTGCTTTGTTTTTTGTTAGTCAATCCATTCCTAATATTAAATCAAACCCTTCCATATCTAATTGAATTAGATCCATTATAAATTCATAAGTGCCTACCCGCAAAACATTGGACGGACATCCCACATGTACCATTACTATCCCACTGGTAGGAGTTTGGATACTTAATGTTGTGGTTAACGGTGTGGTAAATAAGTTTAGATGATCTACGCATTTTGTAGAAACAAACGAATGTGTAGCTCCAGAGTCAAATAATACGGTAATCCATTAATTGTAAAATAAGATCATACCTTCAATCACCGTACTAGAGGTCTCACCATTTTTGTTGGTTGTAGGAAGGGCGAACATTCGATGTGCAATAGACTGACTAGTCTGTTTCCCCTTTCCTGCTGCCCCTTGATTAATCCAATTAAAGTTGGTTAAAGTAGGTGTTGGTCGCCTTGTAGTGGTTTGCTGGGAAGTTGTTCCGAGTTGACTAAACTTGTGGTGGTACTGGGTTGGTGTTATTAGTACTACTTCCGGTCCTTATAGCATGTGGGCAGTTCCATCTCAGATGTCCTTTTTTATGACAGTTATAACAGATTGGTCCGTCATTCTGGGTTCCTCGATGATTTACCCCAACTCTTGGGGAGTAGGGCTGATATCGAGAATTCAAGTGTTTAAAGTTGTTATCATTAGGGGAACCTCTTGAGGTTCGATTAGGGTCTCTCCCGCTTGAAGTTTGCAATCCATCTAACTCCTGTTCTATGAGCATAGCTCGATCTATCACTTCAACAAATTGCTAGCCCATAAATGCTATTACCCGTGATCGAATTACAGGTCTTAATCCTTTAAGAAATCTTCGTGTCTTTCTCTTTTCAGTAGATATGAGATCTAGGGTAAATCGTGATAATTTCAAAAACTTAGCCACGTGCTGACCTACTGTCATACTGTTTTGTTGTAGTTGTACAAACTCTTCCATTTTGGTCTCTTTTACTATTTCTCGAAAGTAATGGTTTTGGAAAAGAGTAACAAACTCTTCCCACGACAAGTTTATTACATCCCTTAGTAATTTGATGGAATCCCACCAGAAATTAGCCTCTCCCTGAAGGCGGTAAGTTGCAAATTCCACTTGAAATTCTACGGGTATTTCTACAATATCCAACACCTTGCGGATCTGCTTAAGCCATCTTTCTGCTATTAGGGGATTTGGTGCTCCAATAAATTCTGGAGGGTTTTGCTTCTGAAATTCTCAAAGAAGTTTTGGCTTCCTCTCTTTTGGGCTTCGTATAGACACTACTATAGGAGTTACTACTGGTGGTGGTTGAGGAGGAGCAAACGGTGCCTGCGGTGTCTGCTACTGTTGCAGCAGATTAGTCATAGTCTGAAGGCTTTGCAGGATTTGATTCTATTGGTTATTGGTTGGGGTCTCGTTGTTTCTATTTGATTCTGCTTCGGCTCTTGTCCTTGTCATATAAAATTAGTACCATGGTTAGGTTGATTTATATTATTGCATGACACTGTATCATGTCTAAATGTAATATTTTGTACTATCACTTAATAGAAGCGACGAATAGATAAGTATGATCTATTACTAAAAATAACAAATACATAAGTGCAGTGCTAGGTACAAATGGTAAAATGACATAGCACTAGTCGATCTCTTCCTCTTATCTATAATGGTCAAAATGGGAAGGAATAGATATAACTCACAAACTACTATAAACATGCATAGGTCATACGTAGTATTCTAGTTCTTTCTACTACACATCCTGTCTAACCAATTCCTATGCTCACATCCTCATCCGGGTCTTCCTCACTTTCCGACACATCTATAATTGGGGTGGTAGGTATAACAAGACTGCCTACTGGGGTGGGGTTAGTCATTAGCACCTCGGGTGTTAAGGGATGATATTCAGGTGATGGTGGGTGATCCCCAGGAGGTGGTATGGTAGGCAGGGTAGTTTGTTGTCCTTGTGACGTTAAGTGAGGTGAGGGTAGATCAGGCTGTCCCTGTCCTCTTGCAAATGGTAAGTCTCCTGACAATTGCATACTAAGTATCATCTACTGGTACTCAGCAAGGCTTCTCACAATCTCAGAAACTTCTTGTACTACAGAATCTTGTAAAGTTCTAGGAAGATCCCCTCATCTCTGAGCGACCCCCGTAATCTCAGCGTGAAGAAATGCCTTAGCCTAGTTATGTGTCACAGTCCTACGGTTAGCTCTCATCTCACTTTCAACTTCTAGTTCATGCATGAGTACGTCATCCCACATAAATAAATTCATCTGCACCAAAGAGTTAAGGTTAGTACTCAATTAACAATCTATAACTTTGAGGATTAAGGATTTCGACAAGTAATAATATTAGCTCTCCCAAAAAGACCTAAAACCGTGCTCTGATACCAACTTTTGTCACGACCCATTTTATCTTCTAGATCGGGACAAAGGGTTTATAAGGTAAAAAGACATCATTCACATACTTCCAAAATGATTATTACATCCAGAGAAAATTATGTTACTAGTTGAGATCCATAATTTTATTTTATGTACAATCCAAATTAAATACTAAGGAAATTCCAACTGAACTATGTGGTTCATTTCTCATAATCATTTCCTTGGATTTCAGCTGAAGTCTCATTTCCTGAAATTTGTCCCATAAGATAGGAGTGAGCTGCGAAGCCTAGTAGGAATATCATAAATTCTATAAAACACAGGTTTAAATGCAATGTAGTAAAAAGATAGCATGGCACATATATGCGCCTTGTAATTCTTTGCTTTTTCATCAATACCAGGATCTTTGTAGGTATGTATTGACAGAGCATCATCAAGCCTAGTGGACCCACCCTGGACCCTTCCCCTCGTCAAGATAGTGGGGGCCCGACCATGATTATCTAGCTCATATCAAGCCAACGAAGCTGACCCATGATCGCCCCAGATCAAGCCCAGTCAGGTTTGCCCATGATATTAACTTAGGGTCTTTTTTTTTCCGGTTGTTCCACCCTTATTCCTTCTCAATGATACACGCATACAGTAAATGTATATTTGTAGAAAGCAATATAATCAACAACATAATTAGCAGGAAAACGTAAAGTCAATACAGTAATTTGCATGTTAAGAAGAAAATAAGCATGTATGTAAAGAATGTATAAATTCCTACCCTGATAATAGTCCTGATGAAAATAGATACTCTTTTCACGTATTATCTGTGAAGGAAGGAAATACGAGCTTGTATGTCATAATTATCCAAGATTCTTGTAAATAAGTGGAAATGTCAAATAATTAGAATGTCAGCAAGGTTAGAGTTGTTAGCAGGGGAGGGTGGTTCGGTAAGATGGATCCTTTGGCATCCTCCTCGTCTCCCGTTAAGAACAAAATTGCCCGGTATCGAGACCCAATGGTGAAATCCCAAAATTTACCAGGGGCCCAGTGACCTTGCGCTCTCCCATATTTGGGTTCCTCATGCTTTTACAGGTCCACTAGTAAAGTTTCAAATTTTTTTCATTTACAGTTTATTTTCTACGATTTTCTATGTCCAGACAGAGTTATTAATTCACAAAAAATCGCAGAATTATAAAAAAATTTAGGGTAGGCTTACATGGTCTCTTGGACCATTCCACCAAAAATTGGTGGTCATCAGAGCAGGCACGCGCCCTCACACGCCACCAGCCACGTGTGGTGTAGGAAGGCGTAGTGTTCTCCTTCCTCCACCATGACTGGTAGTGCTTCCAGATCCATTTTCGGCCATCCACTGCACTTTCTGGCCATGCATGTGCAACCCAAAAATAGATAAGGACCTGGGCTTCACACTCATAGCCAGATTTCGGCTGGTGGTGGTCGGAGGTGGCCGGTTTTTTACTAAGAAGTCCGGTTGCATGGTAGAACCCTAGGTTTCAGACCTGAAACTGGATTTTTTTAGGCCCTTCCAGTCTTTTTCTGGAAAAGTGTCTTTCATGAAAGTTGTTCGGATCATCAAGATGAAGAGGAGCCAATTGGCCTCATCGGATTTGGTGCCCGATGGTCGGAGTTAGGGTCTGCTGAAGCTTTTCCAACGAATCGGCCTCCCAGGGAGTTTTCGGTGCATGCACAGAGGCCTTGGGCCTCCTTAGGACACCTAGAGGGGTCCCTGAGAAGCCCAGAGCTCCTATGGTAGCCCTCAGTCCCTGGTGTTGCCGTTGTAGGTTGGGTGGTGCATTGTTTTTTTGATTTCTCTCTCTCTTCGCTCGCGGCTGTTATGGTGGATCAACGGGGGTGGTTTTGTTGGGTTTAGGGAGCTTATGTGATGGGGAAGGACTTCCTCTTACCTCACTTCAAATGGCCCGACGTCCAACCCTCTATTTTTCTCTTTTTCTCTCTCTTTTTCCCCTCGGTTTCTCACACTCTCTCTCTCTTCGGTTTGTCTGAGTTCTCAGCCCAAGTTAGCCTTCTGTTTCGCTGGGTTTAGGATGTGGGAGGTAGAAGGAGGTGGGTTCTTACCTTAGAATGTTGTTTTGAGCAGCCCTTCCTAAAATTTTCTTTTTCTTCCTTTTAATTCTTTTGGTTTTAGTTTTATACGTTTCCAGCTATTCCTTTTGTTCAAACCATCTATGTGAACTCTCTACGGTAATCAAGATTTGTTCCAGCTCGTCATGACAGGTGTGTAAGGCCAGGTGTTAGTGTGCATGAAGTGCAAGGTGTTTTGGTATGGCATGATTTCGATGCAATAAAATTTGTAAGTCGGTTACTCGGTTGATCATCATGAATGATCTATTTGGCTTCCTGAATTAATATATATGTTTCTTTCACCTTTGCATGGATGTGGTTATGTCAAAAGTTAGTGGAATCTTGGTTTGTAATTAAACCGGTGGAACCTTGAACCGGTTTGCTTCTAATTGCTAATGCATGGTTATAAGACTTGGACCGGTTAAAGTTTTGGGATGGTTCACGTAGGGTTTTAATTATTATAGTGAGATACGTTCAATAAGCGAGTGAATCGGTTGAGTTCGTGTGTATGACCGGTTGAACCGATGCTTGCCTATAGTAGGTCGGTTTAGTGAGTTTTAGGCTGGTTCATGGGGAAGGGTTTAGACCGGTGTGTCTACTAGGCCGACGCTCGATTCTTCGAGTCAAGGAAGAACCAGGCAACTAACTACAGACGGTTTAATAGTGATACTCATCTGTTGTGTTTTAATTAGACATAAAAACGAAACGCGACAATTCTAACCTTTTTAGTAGGGGATGTAATGCAATCAAGAAAATTTAGGGTGTTACAGTCTTACCTCCTTTAGAAAATTTTGTTCTCAAAATTAGGTTCAAACAGGTAAGGATATCGGGTTCTCATATCTGTCTCTGCTTTCCACTTGGCTTCTTCTGTTCCATGATGTTGCCAAATTAACTTAACTTGAGAAATTTCTTTGTTCCGCAAAACTTTTATCTGATGATCCACTATCTTAATGGGCCCTTCGTCATATGAGTGATCGGGTTGTATGTCAATAGTTTCCCAATGAAGTATATGCATAGCGTCACGCCCCATAACCAGGCCTACACGGACATAGGGTACGTGACCGGCCAGTAGCAAGGCTACCCAAGGCCGCATTACATAAACTGGTTGATCACCTGTGCATAATCACTTATAATGACGCATAATTGTGGAAAATAGAACTTTTGATAACTTAAAAACATAATCTGTGTCATACATGGTAGAGCTGTGCCTAATCCAAAATATAACATACATATGGACCAAATCAAGGTCCACCAAAGTTATAGCAATATATCATTACAAAACATTGGGTCCATCCCTCCAACATTATACAAAACATTGGCCCGTGGGCCGTAGCTCAAAATTCACATATGGCCTCGCTCTAGGGCCTTCTGGATTGGCTACCTGAAAATCATTTGAGAAAACATAAGCTAATGCTTAGTGAATAACAATGATGCATAAGCGAGAAAATATCATGGACTAGCAATTATATCCAATGTACAAGGATAGATAATCATTTATGCATAAGGAAACGAGCTTTTGAACATTTAAAATGTTTTAACATTTCAAAACATAGTATCATAAGAAGAGATGCAACATAACATTATTCTTGATGTAACATTTCATAACTTGTCATAAAGCATGTGAACATATCATGGTTCTCGGTTCAAAACATAAGTGTGCTACAACTCGACATATGAGCTAGGCTCCGTAGTAACCTTATAGGTCACGCTAAGGCTCTTTAGGCCAGGGACATCTCTCAACATAGATAGTTTATTTCCCATCCCCTATCATAGGACTATTGGGCTAGATTAAGGTCTTGCCACGAGAAGACCCGAGTTGGCACCATACATTGGAACTTAGCATCTCTTTCATTTAAACATTATAGTCCATGGTTTTCTTTCATAACATAAATATAACTTGCATGCAATTTAAATATGACATTTGTAATTGAATGTAGCATTTATGCATTGAAATGTATAAAAAACATTCATGATATAGAGGTGAGCTTAAAACATTTAGAAAATACTAGAGTTTTACTCATAGCATATTGTTACTCACCTCTCTCCAATTGAATGGGTGATAAACAAGGTATTCCTACACAAAATGCACATAGAAGCATGGAAACATCAATACAAGGTTCCAAGACAAAGCAATAAGACATAAGTCAAGACTAAGCACATAAACCCCTAGACCCTGACTCAACAACACCTCATTCTCACAATGGAAGAGCAAGGTTAAACCCTACGACAAAGCCCCGATGTAAAATAAGAACATGAAGTTGAGGTTTGAACATGAGAGCCGGAATGTCAACTCCTTCATCAAGTTCCAACCACCTCTCAAGAATGCGTTCACACCCAAGGCTAGCTCCATTTTAAAATAGGCTTAAAGGCCTTTATTTTGATGGGTCATGGGCCAAAAACACATTTCGGGTGAAAAAGTTATGCCTCACGAAAGGTGGATTAAAATTTTGGAAAACAATGTTGTTGGCATGGATTTTGGGTCAAGTTTAAACTTTTATAACTCTCGATCTATAAGGAATTAGAGAACAAACTTTATATGGTTAAAAAGGTCTATGAGTCTACTTTCTAATGCTTCAAACGGTGTAACAATCTGAGCTTTGTAGAGAAAATTATGCTCATTTTACTAAATAGTGCCGAAACTGGCAGAAGGTTCAAACGCCCAACTGGGCCGTTCGAACGCCAGGCCAAAAATAACCTAGCCGTTCAAACTCTCAAAATGGCCATTCGAACCCCAAACAAAAATGGAAAAACACCCTCTCGAGCCGTTTGAATGCCCGAAAGGATCATTCGAATACCAGGCCAAATGGAAAACTCTGCTCTCGGGCCGTTCGAACGGCCCTGTTGGGCGTTCGAATGCCCCCTTCTGCGCAACAACAATTCTTAACCCAAAACTCTCCCAAAACCCCTCCAAACACAACCAAACCTTCCCAACACTCTTAGGGCTCAAAGATTAGCCCACAATGATGACAATAACTCTAAATGGGGGAGAAAGAACAATCAAAACAAAGGGATCTAAAGAAGATATCAAAACCCTAACATTTTACATATTTGGAGATTTTTCAAACCACCACTCCCAATCTTCAACAATGAGCTTCAAGCTCTCAAAATCATGCAAATGGGACCTAAGGGGTCCCCCAAACTCAATGACAACACTCCAAGATGTATATATACAAATACCTAACAAAATCACACAAGATAAATACATAGACATATATAATTATAAAGAGGGAAATGGAACCTTACCTTCTTCAAGCTTGGGGAGGTCTTCAATGGCTTCAATCTCTTTCTTCAAGCCCTTCCTCCCTCAACCTTCCCTTCCTTCTGCCCTTTCTCTCTTTCTTCCTCTCTTAAACGGTTTTGGTGAGAGTTGTGTATATGTGTGTGTGTGTTTTGTGTTTTAAGAAGACACACATGGGAAATAATCCCATATGTCTCACACCTCCAACACAAGCTACAACACAAGTTCTTATTGGTCAATTTTGACCCAAAGGAAGAAATCATTAACATCAAATATTACATAAACTGGAAATTGTCATTAATATGATTAAATAGAGGTTTGAGATATCACACGTAGGATCAGGGTGATATTGCCTCAACATAGACATATGAAATACGTTATGTATCTAATCTAATTCTAGAGGTAATTTCAATCTGATTACACTATTAAAGTGTAATTCATTCGCTTCAATTTGTACTTTGTTAACCTTAGAATAATGTTATATTTATGTTTTTAGTCTAATAAAGTTTATTTGGATGTTTTGTAGGGTTTTGGAGTGAATTGGAGCATCCGGGAGTGTTTGGGAGCATTCGGAAGAGAAACCGGGACAAAGGAGCAAAATTGGCCAAAACTTGACAAGGATGTCCGGACACATGTCGGGGCACTCCAAGTGATGCAAGCATGTCCGGACATGTGTCCGGACACCCTGAGAAACTTCAGAGGCCCAATTCAAGAATAAAATCAGGACGTCCGGACACGTGTCCGGACACCTTTGGGAATGTAACAGTGTTCGGACACATGTCCGGACACCCTGCACAACTTCTGCAAGCTTATTCGGAACCTTGAACAGAGAGTCCGGACATGTGTCCGGACACCCTGGGAATTGATACAGTGTCCGGACACATGTCCAGACACCCTACGGAGATCCAATTTTCTGTTTAACTTTAAACCTATAAATACTTCCTTGTAAACCCTAATTCGGGGTGCTGAGCTTTAGACGTCATTTTTAGAGTTAGAGAGAATATTAGAGAGCTTTCATATTGTCTTCTTTCATTAGATTAATAATATTCTTGTCTTTGATTCCATTGCTTTCAATACAAGTCTTAAATTTCATTATGTTCATGAGTAGCTAATCATCTTTCTCGGCAAGGAACGTGAAGATTGTTCGAAAATTGATTGTTTAACAAGGTATTTCAATGGGCTTTGTTGTTTCATCTTTTAAACATTGAATCTTTCTCTTCTTCATTCCTTTCTCTTCGAAATCAAGGGTTTATGATCAAATCTTTGAGTGTTCATGCGCGACGTTGATCTCGTATGGGTGTTGCTTAGATCCCTGATATGAACACTTCGAATCTATTTTCTAAAAATACTGAATAAAGTTGAGATAGATTCTAAATTGGTTTTAACCGCGAAATCTTCCGATTCAATGACATAAGTTGTTGTTGTTGAATTGAGTTACAAATAAATACCTTGGGAAATTATCATTCTACCAGGTAATTGAATCGTTCTTAGCCAAGATCTTCTTCTACTTAGTGAAACCCTTATTTTTATTTGATCCTTAGATAAACAATCTCTTCAAACCAAAACATTTTTATTTCTTATTTTTGAGGTTATTCTTTGAGTTTTTGTTTGTTTAAAGGGAGTTTCCTTTGGACACCAACCGTCTTCCCTGTGGATCGACCTCGGACTCCTCCGAGTATTACTACATCGCGGCCGTGCAATTGCGGATCATATCGCACTTTCTGGAAGCGATCACAATTGATATGCCACTTGCCCAATTCTTTCTAAGATATGAAAAGGTCTAATAAATTGTGGTGCTAATTTTCTCTTTTTGCCAAAACTCATCACACGTTTATGGGGAATTACCTTTAAAAATACCCATTCACCAACCTGAAATTTTAAGGGTCGCCTACGTCGATCTTCATAACTCTTTTTTCGGCTTTGAGCAGTCTTAAGTCGTTCCTATATTATTTTTACTTTTTCTGTGGTCTCTTGAATGATTTCTGGTCCACACAGGAAATTTTCCCCCAATTCTAACCAATAGTTGGGTGCTCGACAGGGTCGTCCATGTAGTCTTCTTTGATGTTGAGGAGATTGTTAAGAGACCTCTTTTGATTACCTCTTGTCTTATTGGCAATCCTATCTTCGTGAGCATAGAGGGTTTGGGACCCCTCTTATGGAATGACTTGAATGCATGCAATGAGTCCTTAGGGTTACATGGGAACCCTTAGGATTTTGGTAGTTTAATGCAAGGGAGAGTGAACTTGGTGTCACACTCTTTGGGTTGATCTTATGCATAAAGATGCAATGACTTAAGTAACTTTGAAACTCTTGTGTTAATATGGAATATTGAATGCATGAACATGGATGCATAGAGTAGAGAGAGAGAATGCAATTGTAGAGTAAACATGGATACATGAGCAGTTATACAAGCATTATAATAACAGGAATGTAAGCATTATAACAACAAGAATAGACAAGCTTAAAGGAAAGTAAAGCAGTCGCCCTTTCCTTCATGGTTTTGAAATTGACTGGGTGTCTTAAATCTGATAGAGGTTCGACTATGCATGGTTTCTACTTGAGCATGAGATTGAGGATTTGCTAATACTTCCTAAAAAGGCTCAGTTTCCAAATCTTCAAACCTAGGCCCACTCCTCGAGGTGGTACCATTATCGGTTGGTGATTCGAGCAGAGGAACCTTCAAGAGGCTGTAGGCGAAGAAACTAACACAACATCTTACCCACAACCAATATATCGTTCGCCCTTCCAACTAGAAGGGACATATTTAAGTAGAGAATGCAAGTATGCAAATGCTTGTGCATAATGCAGTGTGTGTGAAATTTTGAAAACCGGCGGAAAGGGCCCAACAACTCCCATCCATTATGTCCATTCCATACATTCATGACATACATGGCAATTAATATAACATGAAATAAATTTGTGAACAAAGGTCCACTTATAAAAATAAAGACGCAAAAATCAGTACTTGAATTACAACCTTAATGCAATATTGAATAATTGAATATAATTGAATGCAAGTAATGACATGTTTTTGAAAATAGCTTTGAAAAGTTTGATTCTGAAAGTTTGAAGTAGATAGAATTGGACAAATTAATCAAAAACTCTAAATGAGTGATGGTGAAGAGACGTGACAATGGCCTAACCCTCTAAGCGTCCCTAGCGGAGTTGCAAGTTGTCATGCCTCGATTTTTTGCACTTAAGGAAAATACACACAAGTGAAAAAAAAACGCGGTACTCTCTCGTTAGAAGTCATCCTCCTAGAAGGACGAGTGCGACTAGGTTTGAATTAGAAACTGATTTGAATAAAGGCTTTTGGAAACGATTTGGGAGTCGCCACCTAACTTGATTAAGGTGAGTTAGGTCACCTAAAACTAAGTGTAATCTGAAGATTAAACGTAGAGTTTTTGAAAAAATTTGAAAAACTTCCTTGAGAGAGGATTTTTAAGAAAATAGGTTGTTTGGCAACCTTTGAAAATTTTGAAGCCCTTTTTGAAAATAACTCCATTTTGATATTTGAAAGCAGTGATTTTAGGTTCAGAGGTTTGTTACGTATAGGGAAGATGTACTAAGCCATCACCCTACTCCGCCCTTGTGGTACCTACATGTCCATTCACCCAAGGTTCACTCATTAGAATCTTTGATTAACAATTGTCCAACTATATCCACTTTGAAAAGAACTACATGATGCATGACGTGCAAGTACAAAAAAAATATTTGATTTTCAAAAATAGACTTGAAAAGAAGATTTGATTTTGAAAACAGATTTGGAAAGTCTTGATTTTGAAAATAGATTTGAGAAGACTTGATTTGAAAATTGAAAGAAGGTTTTAAAAATTGGAATTGGAGATTTGGAAATAGATTTTAGAATTAGAAATTTGAAATAGATTATGAAATTGGACATTTGAAAAAGGCTGTGGCCGCACCTATAAGGGTTGCCTACATATCTCTTTTTAGGAATCAAGTCAGTCATAGTTTGGACAAGAGTCCGATTGAAAATAGACACTTTAAGTTTTTGAAAAGTTTGACTTGAAAAGGTTTGATTCGAAATGGGTTTAATTTGAAAAAGAGTTTAATTTTGACCTCAGAATAGAAGATTTGAAATTGAAATTTGGATTTAGAATTGACCTTAGAATTGACTTTGATTTTAATAGATGGAACTTGGAAGAAGAACTTGGACTTGATTTAGAAAGATTGAGATTTGAAAACATATTTGACTTAGATTGAAGTTGAAAACCATCTTGGTTTAGAAAAGAGTTTTGAAAAGGAGTTGAAGCTTCCTAACTTGGGATTAGGGTTGAACTAGGGTTTAGGTATCCTAGGGTTGGAACATATAGTTGAATTAGGAAGGTTTGATTTAGATTTGAAAGGTTTGTTTTTAGAACGTTAGATTTAGGAAAGGTTCGAATTAGGAAATGTTCAAATTAGAAAAGTTGGATTTAAAGAAGATTTGAAAAAAGATTTGATTTGATTTATAAAGACTTGACTTAATCACTTGATTTGAATGAATTTAGAAAGTTAGGTTTAGGAAAAACTAGATTTTAGAAATCTTTGCATTTAGCAAAGTTTCAAAATAGGAAAGTGTCAAATTAGGAAAGTTTCATTTTAGAAAAGTTTCATTTTAAGAAAGTTTCATTTTAGGAAAGTTTGAACTTAGAAAAATTTTGAATTTAGAAAGATTTGATTCCTATTTCCTAAAGTAGAAGATTAGATTTTATTTCCAAAAATAGATGATTTGATATGGTTTCTAAAATTGAAGGATTTGATTTAATTTCCTAAACAGGAAGATTTGATCTAGTTTCCTAATTTAAAAGATTGGATTTGACATGGAATTGAAAAGGTTGAATTTTAAAAATCTAGGATTTATAAAGCTATGATTTGGTGTAGACAAAAAGATTTTGGAAATCTATGATTTGAAGTAAAAGAGGAAACCATGTTTTTAGGAAAGAGAATTAGGGTTTTCTAACTATGGAATTTAAGGCTGGACTTAGACTCCAAGAAAAGGAGTTTTTGGAAAGGAGTTTGAAAAGAATTTTTGGAAATGAGATTTTTGAAGAGAGCTTTTGGAGAGAAGTTTGAAAAGTAATTTTGAAGGGAGTTTGAATATGGACTTTTGAAAACCTTTTGAATATCTCACTTTCCTAAAACGATTCTAACCATGAAAAGATTAGAAGCATTCCAAGTTGGTGATTTTGAAAACACCATGGATTTGAAATATGGACCAATATGATCACATTAAATATCACTCTTTCCTAAAACAACCCTAACCATGGAATGGCTGGAATCATCTTAATATTGTGCTTTTGATGAAAAACAATTTAGAGTTTACACCCAAAATATGAACCTTGATGGTCACAATGAATATAACACTTTTCTAAAACAACTCTAATCATGGAATGGCTATAATCACTTTAGGATTGTGATTTTGAAAAAGAAGTTCAAAAAAGAGATTTTGAATGCAAGTTTTTGAAAGAGTATTTTGATGCAAGTTTGAAAACAAGTTTTAATATATGAATGAATATGATATGCATAATGTAAGAAGGGGCATGAACATAGAAGGTTAGGCTTCATCACATAATCAAGGGGGCCGAATCCACACAGTCTAACGTTGAACTATAAGAAAGCCCCCGACACGGTGGCTTTCAACAGTCCTTCCTACACATAAATCAGGGAGTCCCTTATTTCAAGCATGCAAGAAAGGGAGTAGAAGATGGGGGATTAAAATAAAAGAAAACCCAAGTGGGTTAGAAGAAAGAAGAGAGAGGGTGGAAGTACATAAATATAAAGAGAGAGCCTACCCTATCTTCTTCTTGTTTTACTTACTTTGCTTGATCCTTGAGAGCTTCCAAGTTGCAGCACTTTGAGTCTTCAATAAAAGCTTTGGAGGCTTGTATTTAAGGGTACAGAGTGTATGGATGTTAGGATTAAAGTGTGTGGAGGCTAAGGTTTAAAGAGACTAGAGGGGGCTAGGGTTTGGAGAGACTTCGAGCTTTGTATTTTGAAAAATAGAGTTTTTGGACTGAGTTTGTGGACCCTTTTACGCAGGGGGGCGGGTTTGTATTTACAGGCAACTAATTGACCTGGCGCCTGTTGCAGTGGCGCGAGGGTAAATTTCTTACTGGCGCCACTCCTAGTGGTGCCAGGCCACTTATTGGCTTGTAGTGGTGCTAGCCAGTTAGGAAAGCTTTTAGGGTGGCAAGAAACGCATCTTTCAACCCTTAATACGCAAGACAAAAGATTTAGGCACCTGTACTAGTGACTACCATGCAATATTTGGCTTAGCTCCATTAGGAGTGACTTCGAAAGGTCCGAAAATGTTCTGGGAGGCCAGGAATAATCTCAAAGGCCAGAAATGGGTAGAAACCCTTGAAATAGTGTCCCGGGGGTAACAAGCTTAAAAAAAATAATGTCGGGATTATTAAAGTGGTCGGTCGAGCCATTAGGGATAAAACGGTCAATAGACCGGAAAACTACCGGAATGGACTTGGAATGACTCATGAGAGGACTTGAAGGTTGGAAACATTATTTAGAATGCTACGGGGGATTGCCGGTTTGATACCTAGAGCTGGTGTGGTTGAAAAAGGCGACCGACTCATCAGGGGCAAGACGGCTATTTTGCACCGGGCTTGCTAGAATGGGCTCAGAATGTTTTGAAAAGGTGCTAGAAAATTGAGAATACTATTAGAAGCATCATCGGGAGGTAAACCGATTTGGTACCCAGAGTCGGCGTGGTTCCTGGAGGTGCTCGAATGCCTAGGAGCAAAATGGTCATTTTGACCTGATGGTCTCGAAATTGATTTAGAACAGACTGGAAGGCACTCGAACATACTAGATGGTCTTTGGGACAATCTTGAAAAGGTGGACTTACCGCTCTGAGAATTTAGGTACTTTCTCGAGAAACGTCTTAGAAAAGGCCCAAAGAGTAGTTTGGCCATTTTTCACCGGAGTGGGCTAGCAGGCACTGGTGTTGACCGGAGTTTTTAGTGTTTTCGTCATTCTGATGGTCTGTGACAAGTTTGTTTTCAAAGGTATCTCATCCTTTGGTAAACGTTTCATGGCCAAGTGGCGAGTTCGGTCCTGTGACATAGAGGGTTTGTAAGCAATTCCCAATGTTGACCTGTTTGCGAGTGTTTCTGTCACTCTAACGGTGTGCATTCATCTCGGAGACTGCTTGATCTCGAGAAGCTGCTAGGTGGATGTAAGCACCCCATTTTTGCCTGCTTGGCAATCTCCGGTCTGACCAGACTCATATTCAAATTGACATAGACATGTTTGAGTTCAAATCAACTTTTTATACTCAATCCAATCAATCACTTTGCGGGCCCGTTGGGCTCAATAGAGGCAAAGTGACCAAAATGCCCTTATGGTATTGCTCGGTCCAGTTCCCATTGGCACGTCTTCTTGAAGCCGGTAAGTACCCGTTTTAGTCTTAATTCCAAGTTTAAAATCCAATTCCAATTAAATCAGGCATGCCTCTTGATAAATTTGATCCCTCAGCCGATAAGACCATCCAATCTAGCACGTTTTTTGAAAAAACTCTTTAGAACGGTAAGTCCCTTTAAACTTGTCAACTAAGACATAACCCAAGCCCCCAAGATGGTAGAATGGTCTACCTTTAGCGCTTGCTAGCCCACCAATAAAGAATGTCTGTTATTTGGCACATCTTTTGAGAAAGTTAATTCCCTAGATGATAAGTCAACATAGCAGCTTCTCGAGATCAGGCAGTCTCTGGAATGAACGCGAACTGTTGTCATGCCCCGATTTTTCGCACTCAAGAAAACAAGTGAGAAAAATACAGTGCTCTCTCATTATAACTCATCCTCCTAGAAAGATGAGTGCTAGTAGGTTTGAATTGAAAATTAATTTTGAATAAGGGCGTTTGAAAAATAATTTGGAGTCGCTACCTAACTTGATTAAGGTGAGTTACGTCACCTAAAACTAGGCACAATTCAAATATTACACTTAGGGTTTTTAAAAAGGTTTTGAAAGCTTCCTCAAGAGAGGGTTTTTTGAAAAACAGGTTGTTTGGCAACCTTTGGAAAGATTTAAGCCCTTTTTTTAAAAATAACTCCGTTTGGTCTTTGAAAACAGTGATCTAGGTTCGGAGGTTGGTTACTTGCAGGGAAGACGCACTAGGCCATCACCTTACCCCGCCGCTGTAGTACCTACATATCTATTCACCATAGGTTCACTCATTCAAAATATTTGATTAATAAATGTCCAAAACTATCCATTTTAGAGAAGAATTTTAAAAAGACGTTTGACGTGATGCATAATATGCAAGTGCAAGAATTTGATTTGATTTTAAAAGTAAATTTGAAAAGAACTTGATTTGATTTTGAAAATTGATTTAAAAGGATGGATTTGATTTTTGAAAGAAAGTTTTAGAAATTGGAAATAGAGTTTTGAAAATAGATTTTGGAATTGGAAACTTGAAAAAGATTATGGAATTGGAAGTTTAAAAATAGTTATGGAAATAGAAGCTTAAAAAAGATCGTGACCGCACCCATGAGGGTTGCCTACGTATCCCTTTTTAGGAATCAGTTCAGTCGTAGTTCGGACCAGAGTCTGACTGAAAATAGAAGATTTTGATTGGAAAAAGAGTTTGATTTGAAACTTAGAATGGAAGATTAGAATTGAGATTGAACTTAGACCTAGAATTGAAGTTGAAAAAGGACTTGACCCTGGAAAAAGAACTCGGACTAGATTTGGAAAGATAGAGTTAGATTTTGAAAACATTTTGAAATTTGAAATCGGAAAACCATCATGATTTAGAAAAGAGTTGAAACCTCCTAACTTAGGATTAGGGTGGAACTAGGTTAGACCTCCTAGGGTTTAGGTTACCTAAGATTGGAACACGTAGTTCAATTAGGAAAGTTCAAATTAGGAAAGATTCGAAAGTTGGATTTTAAGAAAGATTTTTTGAAAAGAAATTAGATTTGATTTGAAAAACTCGACTTGGAATAGATTTAGAAAAGTTAGGGTTTAGGAAAGATTGGACATTGGAAAGTGTTAGAATTAGAAAAGTTTTAAAATAGGAAAGTTCCATTTTAGGAAAATGCCAAATTAGGAAAGTTTCAACTTAGGAAAGTTTTGAATTTAGAAAACTTTGAAATTAGAAAGTTTTGGTTTTGGAAAGATTTCAATCTAAGAAGGATTTGGAATTTGGAAAGTTTGATTTAAGAAAGATTTAGAAAGTTTAAAAATTAGGAAATGTTTAAATTTAGAAAGATTGGAAAGTTTGAAATTTGGAAAGATTTGACATTAGGAAAGTTTGGAATTAGGAAATGATTGAATTAAGAAAAAATTGATTTTTATTTCCACGAAGAGACGATTTGATTTTATTTCCAAAAATGAAGGATTGGATTGGGCATGGAATTGGAAAGATGGAGTTTTGGAAATCTTGATTTAGAAAATATGTTTTGTCATTGAAAAAGAGGTTTAGGAAACTTGAGAGTTTGATGTAAAAAGTAGAATTTGGAAAGCTTTGATTGGATGTGGCAAAAGAAAGTGGAAATTAAGGTTTCCTAATCATCGGCTCTAGGACTTGACTTGGGCTTTAAGAAAAAAAAATTTTGGAAAGTAGATATTTTGAAGAGAGTTTTTAGGAAAGAAACTTGAAGAGAGTTTTTAGAAAGTAAATTTTTGAAGTGGGTTTTTAGAAAGGAGTTTGAAAAGAAGTTTTGGGAGCGAAACTTTTGGAAAGAAGGTTTTAGGAAGAAGATTTTTGAAAAGAGTTTTTAGGAAAGAGATTTGAAAAGAAGTTTTAGAAAGCAGATTTTAGAAAGAGAATTGAAAAAGCGATTTGTAAAGGAAATGAAATATGGACTTTTACAAGTTTCCGAAAACATCTCACTTTCCTAAAACGGCCCTAACCATAGGAAGATTAGAACCATTCTATGATTATGGTTTTGAAAACAACAAAGATTTGAAAATATGGACCATGATAGTTACTTTAAATATAACACTTTCTTAAAGTAATCCTAACCATGGAATGGCTAGAACCACTTTAGGATTCTGATTTTGATAAAAACAATTTTAGGGTTTACTCTCAAAACTTATATAACACTTTCCTAAAACAACCCTAGCTATGAAGTGGTTAGAATCATCTTAAGATTGTATTTTCCGGAAACAAGTTTGGAAGAAAAAAATTTTAATACAAGTTTTGAAAGAGATTTTTAGGCCAGCTCTTGAAAACAAGTTTAGAAAAATGATTTTGAGGAGATGCATGAGTATGATATGCATAATACAAGTAGGGTAGTGAACATACAAGGTTAGGCTCACCACATAATCAAGGGGGCCGAATCTACGTGAGCTAAGGTCAAATTAGAAGAAAACCCCTGACACAATGACTTTCAACCATTCTTCCTACATATGAATCGAGGATTCTCTTGTTTCAAGTATGCAAAAAAATGAGAAAAGAAGATAGGGGGTTAAAATAGAAGAAAACCTAAGTAGATTAGGAGAGAGAAGAGAGAAGGGGGAGAATCGTGAAAACGTAAATAGAAAACCAACATTGTGTCTTTTTTGATTTGCTTGCTTTATTTGCCTTACTTTGCTTTGATATTCGAGAACTTCGAGTTTGCAGCGCCTTGAGTCTTCAATGGTCAGCTTGGAGGCTCGTATAGGCACGTATTGAGTGTATGTATACTAGGGTTAAGGTGTATGGGGGGCTAGGGTTTGAAGAGGCCTAAGAGAGCTAATGTTTGAAGAGAGTTCGAAGGCTGTATATCGAGAGAGAGTTTCTAGAGTTAGATTGCTGACCTTTTTTAAGCAGGAAAGAGGCTCTGTATTTATAGACAAAAAATTGACCTGGGGCCTGTTCTAGTGGTCCCAGGCAAAATTTCCTATTATAGTAGTGGCACTATCCACTTAGGAAATATTTTAAGGTGGCAAAAAACGTATCTTCGACCTTTGATATGCTAGGCAGAAGATTTGGGCGCCTCTCCTAGTGACTACTATGCATTTTTTAGCCTGAAAATGTTTCGGAAGGTCGGGAATGGTCCGGAAGGCTGGGAATGGTCCGAAAGGCAAAAAATGGGTAGAAACCCTTGAAATAGTGTCCCAGGGGTGTCGGACTTGAAAAACATGATCGGAATTGTCAACCGAGCTACTAGGGGCAAAACGGTTAATTGGACCAAAAAACTATCAGGATGGACTCGAGATGTCCCGGGAGAGGACTTGAAGGTTGGAAACCCTATCTAGAGTGTTCCAAGGGAGTGCCAGTTTGATACCTAAAGCTGATGTGGTCAGAAAAGGCGACCAACCCACCAAGGGCAAAACGGTCATTTTTGCACCAAGTTTGCCAGAATTGACTCGGAATGATCCAAAAAGATAATGGACGGTTAGGAATACTATAAAAAGTATTCTCAAGAGATTACCGATTTGATACCCAAAGCCGGTGTGGTTCCTAGAGGCATTCGGATGCCTAGGGGCTAAATGGTCATTTTGACCGAATGCTCCGAAAATTAGCCCGAAACCGACCAGAAGGCACTTAAACATGCCAGATTGTCTTTGGGACGATCTTGGAAGGGTGGAATTATCATTCTAAGTACTTAGGTACTTTCTCGAGAAATGTGCCGAAATGGCTCTAGGGGCAGTTTGGTAATTTTTCACTGGAGTGGGCTAGCAGGCACTGGTGTTGACCTGGGTTTTGAGTGTTTTTGTCACCTTAATGGTCTATGACGAGTTGGTTTCCAAAGGTATCTCGTCCTTTGATAAACGTGTCACGACCAAGAGGCGAGTTTGGTCCCGTGACATAGGAGGTTTTTTGGCAATTCCCAATGTCGACCTGTTTACAAGTGTTTCCGCTATTCTGACGGTTGTGATGTTTACGAGTATTTCCACCACTCTGACGGTTCGCGTTCATTTCGAAGATTGCCTAATTTTGGAAGCTGCAAGGTGGACTTATCATCTGAGGAATCAACTTTTTCGAAAGACATGCCAAATAACGGACATTTCTTTATTGGCAGGTTAGCATGTGCCAAAGGTGGACCTTTCTACCATCTCGGGAACTTGGGATCTCGTCCCAGTCGATGGGTTTGAAGGTACTTACCGTTCTGAAGATTTTTCTCAAAAAACGTGTCGGATTGGATGGTCTTATCACTTGATGGATCAACTTTCTTGAAAGGTATGCCAAATTTGATTTGAATTGGAATTACACTGGAATTGGATTTTGATATTGGAATTCAGGTTGAAACAGGGGCTTACCATCTTCGAGAAGATGTGCCCAATGAATTTGGATCGGACATTGCCTCAAGGGCATTTTGGTCATTTTGCCTCTATTTGAGCCTAGTGAGTCCACGAAGCGATTGATTGAGTGGATTATACCTGAAAAGCTGGCTTGAACTGGAATATGTCTATATTGACTTGAACTCAAGTTTGGATGGACTAGATACTGCTAAGCGGGCAAAAATGGGGTGCTTACAACTGCCCCTCTTTTTCTGTCTTTATTTGTTGAAGACAGAAAATGATAGAGTAAGAGTTCCATGTTGACTGTGAGGTGGTCGGAGGACGGATTTTGAAGATTTCTTTAAGATTGGAGTTTAAAGATGGATATTTGGCCCAAAAGGTGATTGAAATCGAGTTTTGATGGGAAAAAGGCAAAATTGCCCGAGATTTGACATTGGCGCCACTACTAGTGGTGCCTGGCTTAAAAATGCCTTGACACCACACTGCTAGTGACGCCAGAAAAATTTCTTGTTTGAACATTCACGAGGTTGTGAGATTTTCTAAGAGTACAAAAGCTTTTGCGAGGAAAACGACTTGGACATTGTAGGGGTGCTCTTTGGGGACCATGGAGGGTTGCTGGAAGTAATCACCGTTGCCAAAAGAGAAAATTTAGCGAGAGAACTCCAAGAGGTGGGTTTTTTATTTTATGTGGATTTTGATGTATAGAACTCTGTTTGAGTCATGTGAATAGTGAAAACTGATGTTTTGATATGTTTTGAATAGTTTGATGATGTTATTTTGATGTTTTGATGCTTGTTTGATTTAGTTAGAGCAATTTTACATGATTATGTGAAGGGGAGTTTCGGTAGGAATTGGGGGTTTGTCCCTACAGCTTTGGGTATTGAGTTTTCTGGCTAGATTTTTATCCTATGTGTCTTAGAAAAATGTGTTTAACAGCTGTGTGAAGTTTCGAAATTTTTTTGAAAACTCGGTGAATTTTTAATTTTTTAAAAAATAGAAAAATACTTTTAAAATAAAGAAAATAAAGAAAATCTAAGAAATTGATGGAATTATTAGGGTTTAATATTTAGAAAAATATGAGAATTTTGTAGAAAATATTTGACATGATCTTCAAAAATTTTGTGGCAACTTTGGATCGCATGATTTTTTTTTTGAAAAATAAAACACGTCTTTTGAAAATTTGAAAATATTGAAAATGTGTATGGGTGTTAGTGCAATGTGATTGTGGTGCTATGAAGTGCATAGTTTATGTTTTGTGCTAGTGTCATGAGCATTGTAGGAACGATTTTGAAGCAAAACTCTGCCAAAATTTTTCAAAATTCATAAAAGAGTTGGGAGAATTTTGAAATAAAATCTTTTTGATGGAAAATATATATAAAACCATTGAGGGTGGGCCCTTTTTGGCAAAGAAGGCCCCGAGAAACTTGGGGGAGCCTAAAACTATTGGAAGAATATTTAGGAAGACTTTTGAAAATGTAATTTTGAATAAAAACTTTTAGAGAGAATATTTTGGAAGATTTGACAATAGATTTTGACCTTGGAAAACTCGGGAGTAGGAATTTTGGAAGATTTGAAAACCTAAGAAATTTTAGGAGTTAATTTTGAAGAAGACTTTTCGAAGCAAGGGGCTTTAGAAAGCTTCGATTGGAATAAAACTATTTTGGAGTAAAAGTTTGGGATGGACTTTCTTTGGAATATTTTGAGATTTAACTTTGAAAGTCAATTTTAAATTAGAAATCATTTTGAAAATTTGGACGAAACGTGTAGAAAATTCTTTTTGACCTAAAATTTGAAAGCAAAAATGTGTAAAAAATTCATTTTGACTTGAAATTGATTTTTTTTTTAAAGAAAAATGTATAGGAAATTCATTGTGATTAAAATCTTTTGAAGGCAAAATATATTGGGAAGTTCATTTCGATTGAAAATCTTTTGGAGCCAAAATGTATTGGGAAATTCATTTTGACTTGAAAGTTGAATGTTTTCTTTTATTATTTATTATTATTTTTAAAAAAAATAAAATATGTAGGAAATTCATTTTGACTTGAAACTGGAATTTTAAAATCAAAATGTGTAGAAAATTCATTTTGACTTGAAACTGGAATTTTAAAATCAAAATGTGTACTTGAAACTAGAATTTTAAAATCAAAATGTGTAGGAAATTCATTTTGACTTTAAACTGAAATTTTAAAATCAAGATGTGTAAGAAATTCATTTTCACTTTAAACTCGAATTTTAAAATCAAAATGTGTAGGAAATTCATTTTGACTCATCATTTGAAATCTTTTTCTTTTTTATTTTTTTCATTGTTTTCCCTTTCTTTTTATCTTACTTCTTATCTCTTTTACTTTTTTGAGTTGTACTCATCATATGTCGACGTTCTTACTTTAATCTTCAGGATGACAGACACGGGCGATGACAGTTTTGAGAGAAGATGCCGCTCCGGAAAGGCAGCCCGGACAGATTCTATCAGTAGCTCCAATCAATTTAGGGGTAGTCGGTGTTCTGCTAGATAGGCATCTTCTAGCCAGAGCAGATAGCAGAGTAGACCTCCAGTAAACCCCTTCCCTCCAATTGAGCAGGCCTTTGAGGAGGAGATAGATATAGAGGAGGAGGTACCGGGTCTTAGCAATCAGGTGACCGCCTACGGGAGGGCCTCTTTTAGACACAGATAGACGGATCCTAACCTTGGCGATCTAGAGATACCGAATGTCCCACCACTGGGAGATCTTGCCTATCATCCTAACATCTACTCACGATAGTACTTGCCTCCTCCACGGGTACACACATCTTTCAAAAGGGTTGTTCATCTTGTATTCAGTACTATGCAACGGGCGGCTCCATCTTACCAGGCTTTCTTGGCAGAGATTGGGTTCAGAGCCTTCATGGGATTACAGGCTAACCGCCTGAATAGACATCTAGTACTGGCCTTGATTGAGAGATGGTTTGAGGAGACCAGGACTTTCCACTTTGTGGGCTTCGAGTTAGGACCCACTCTGTTGGATTGGGCTATCATCATGGGGCTTTCCTTCATCGGTTGGTAGATCACCTTACAGTCAGTCAGTAGAGCCGACATGTGCATTTTGTTGGACTTGCCCCGTCCTGAGCATTCTACTTTCCCAGTCTCTTGGCTCAGTCGGGATGACAGTACCTTTGCTATTGAGCTACCACCTGCCCGACAAGACATCATGAGGAGGAGACTTGTTTTGTATATCATCTTCAGCTGCTTCTGCAACAACAGCAAGTCGCTCATGCGTTTTCGGTTGGTGAGCCTAGTAGCTGATCTTGGGGCTTTGTCTGAGCTAGATTGGGGGTCCTTCTCTTTTGGCTGCTTCGGTTAATGCAGGTCTGGACTTCCTCCTGTTAAGGCAGTCTGATTGGTTTCTATCCTTTTCTTATCTGGTGAAGTTACAAGTACCTACCAGTTCGTCGTCCCAAGGTTATTGAGGATGACCTTTACCCCCGTGCTTTGAGGTGGCCTCGTGATCGGGTAGCCCAACGGTTAGAGATTATTGACTTCATGATGATTTGGGCTAACCTGAAGCTCATTGAGGCAAGGGACGTGACCTGGTGGCCTTTTATTAGATTAGTTTATTATGAGACGGTGAGGTACTTGGTCCTATTGTCCCTATCGAGGGCTTCCTTTCTCAGTGATAATTCTTGGGAGTCCTACCTTGGAGACCGACACTGGTGCCAATTTCACGAGGAGTGATCACTCCTAAATAGTGCAATTTATATCTGCTAGTATACGGTTGCGATGCAGTAATAATATCTCGGTAAGTCTGAGGTCAAACTACAAGAAATATGGATGAAATATAGTAGAACTCATTTTGGAAAAATAGAACTTTCAAGAAAAACAACTCTAGAATATAAAGGGAAAATTTTGATTTGAGATTTGGTTTGAGAAATTATTATAGGCAATAAAAATAAATTTATACTAAGAAAGCTTGATTAAATAACAATAAGTAAAAGGTCTTGGCAGGACTAATCTAGTTAATAGGCCTACAAGTATGTCCCCAAGATAGCTGTGAGTGAAGAATCTTAAGATTTGATTACCCTTTTGGAGTTGATATTCAGTTATTTACTAGTGTTCATACCAGGGTCCCATGCATATTTGTCCCAGTTTATAAACCTATCTACAAAATATGTTTGAAGCTTAATCAAGAACGGTAGATTTCTAAAGTGCTCCTAATAGGAATATGTAAACAATTATAATTAATACCCTTATCAGAAATTCTAGGTATACGTATCCCTGCTTGCAAATCAATCCATACATATATACTAGATATGATTAAGAATATTGTTTTCGAAGATATTCATGGGCAATAAATGAATCTTGATCCAAGATCTTAAAATCTTGGAAAAATAAAGAACTATCTTGAATCTCTACTTGTAACCTACTTACCTTTTCAATCCATGCCAAGAAAAAGACTTAGCAACTTAAAGCCATAAGAAAGTACATGAAAAGTATGTTGATAGCTTGCAACAATTGAAAGAACATCCAATCTTGAATATAAAGAAAAGCTGAATGAATACAAAAATTAGGGTTCTTGAAATGTGAAAAGATTAATAAAACTACTCCTACTCCTAAAAATACTTTAATTCTAAGGTTTCCTAACTCTCTATAAAGTTTTCTAACTCTCATTTACTTAAAAAGAACTCCTATGGGCTTAAAAAAGACCTTAATTTTAATCCTATTAGGTTTATGACCCCCGGCGGGGAGTCCCGACGGGTCTGGAGATAGGGCATCTGGACGGGGTCCCAAGGGCGTCCGGACGGGTCTCAACAGCTAGAAACATTTTCACAGTTTCACCAACACGGCCACTGCCTGTCCGGACCGGTCATTTGAGGCATCCGGACGGCCAGTATGCCTTCATAAAAGTTGTAGATCTCAAAAAGTTGTATGGAATCGACATATTATGGGCCCTGATAGCCTCCTTGGTTTGAGAAATATGGCCTTCCAAAGTTTCAGCTCTGCTTGCTTCAGCAGCTTGTACTCTAGCAACATTCTCTTAAAACCTATGTCCAAAATGTATCCGAAATCCTCCCATTTATACTCAAAACCTATACAAAGAATAATAAACTTAGTTAGTACTAAAACATAACTAAACAGACATATAAAATCATAAACTAACACTAGCAAAGCACTAGTTAAGGCCTTATAATTGCACTTTTGAAGCACAATCGCACCCCCCAACTAGATTTTTGCTAGTCCCTAGCAAACTACTAAAACCAAAAACATAATCTCTACTTTCGTAAGAGTCATGAATGCATTTAGCCTATGCATCAAGCCTTTAAACCCATGGGTTACCCCTAGTGGACGAGTGATGTCTCGTGAGGGTTTCCACTAATGTTACCCACAAACATCAAAATATAACCTACAAGAAATATAGTTAGAACAAATAATTCTATGCAAAAGATAATTGGAGATAAATCATTCATCTTCCTCTTCATTACTCAATTCAAAAGTTAGAATAAATCTCAAATAGCATAAGTGAGAGTCAATGTGTGTGTGTGGCGTATCAACACATTAGAGCTTACCCATAACTAAGTAAAATAATTATATCCTTTAAGTCTCGATTTCAACCCTCTCTGGGCATACACTCACAATAAAATGAACACACAATGTACTCACAATGGAAAGCTCATCAAAATAAAGTAAATATAATGAAACACGAAAGAGCAATCCAATAACAAGAACCGATAAGGTGTAAGTATATTCAACTTGGCATAGCTTCATGAAAGAATATTCAAAGCTAAACACTAATCAAAGTAATTGACAAAATATAACTTGTACTCAAAATGAATCCACGGACATGTACTATTCAGATCAAACAAGGACCTTTTACGGTTGTAACTTTGGCCAAGAGGTATAAGGTAGGAAAGGAAAGGATAAATGGTTCAAGACATGTGTGATTAAGACATGTAATGATCTATAAGGACACAATTCCAATTCCTAATTTCATTTGATGTTTCATTTTTTTTCTTCTTTTCCTTGCTTCTTTTTTTCTTTTTTCTGTTTTTTCAAAATCTAACTTGTTTGTTTTTTTCTTTTCTTGCTCTTGCTCTTCCCTTCTTTTGCTTTCTTTGCTAGTTTCTTCTTTTTCTTTTCACATCGTAAACATATAACCCTTCTTTCAATGATATTCTCACAAGTGAAGATACTTGTACTTTTATACTAGGGGAATACTTTTACAATGGTGTATTTTAACAAAGATCACCTCAAATATGGGTTTAAATTGGTTCCAAGGGAATGCATTCAATAAGAAAATCTGTGGCTCGAAATAACAAAAATGGCCTAGAATCATATCCGAAGTACATAAAAGTGAAATTCAAAAGAGTACAAGTGTCAACAACTCGAATTAGTATTCAACATATGAATCAAGAACAAACATAATGAAGCTATTGAATGAATGGAAGATGAACAAATTATCCTTGAGTAAATGTAAACACTCTAAAAAGCGTTAATAGATCTAAAGCTGACAAGGTAAATCTCCACTCATGTAGGATATAATCATAAAAGATAGCTAAGGATGATATCATAATGTCATGATAGTTGCATATGAAATTAATCCATTCAAGTCATGTGTTCAAGAGAGATTCAAACAATTGCAAGAATATTAGAAGGAGAATAAAAAATCATACTCAAATGTATCAATGCATATGATTATTCGTTCTTATATCTAACATTTAAACTCATAGTTAAAAAAAATTAAAAATTAAAATTAAAAACTAAACTACAAAATATTGAGTACAAAGTCAACCAATACCACATCGTGGTGCGGCTTCAAAGTTTGGTCTTAGCTCATTCATTAGTAATTCATAATAAGGATTCAACAAATAAGAATCACTCGAAATTCTGGGATCCACATTAAGCTCTTGGCCACAAGTCTTGTACAAGGAAGATTGTGAAGGAGTCATGTAGTCATGTACTAAGATGTATGGACTCACCTCCCTAGGTATCTCTATGTTTTCTTCTCTTTTTTAACTCTTTATCTCCCTAGGCTTTTCCTTTATTTCACTTTGAACCTTACTAGGTTCATCATTCTCACTAACCTCCTCATTGACCCTATACTCACTTACCCTAGAAGTGCCCTCCTTATATGTACACTTATCATGATAGATGGTTACATCAATGACTTTCTCATTCCTAAGGGTGGTAATGGTGGCTTGAAATTGCTCATAGTCAATATTAGGATTAGTGAGATACTCTTTTGTGTGGGCTATGCTAGTGGGGCTAGGTAGAGGTTGAGGCAGAGAAGGAGACTCACCATTCTCTTGAACACACAAGCTTTGTTTAAAAGACTCTTAAGATCATCTAGTTTGTTAGCCATCCTAGAGTTCCACTCTAGTTGGGATTGCATGAATTATGACAAGGTATCATCTAGTGTCTTCTCTTGATATTGATAGAAATCAAAAGCTTGTGATTCATAAGTTAGAGGTGGGGGTTGGTATTGTTGAGGGCTTGAATTTCCCTCATTACTCCAACTAAAGTTGGGAGATTGCCACCCCAAATCATAGGTTTCCGCATATAAAGTGTCCTCTAATGACCCCATGTGCGGTGTTTGATAATAATTAAAATCTTGTGGGTAATGTGATTGGTCATATTGTTGAGAGTGTGTCACACCCTCATTCATCCAATTGTAGTGTAAGTGATTTTGCCACCCCAAATGGTAGGTTTCTGAGTAGAAAGTGTATGTTTGTCTAGATGCATTCAAATAATCCCCAATAGTTCGGTATGGCGGGACTTGTGCCTCCTCATAACTGTACATGCTCATATTATCATCATACACATCCATTGTAATGTTCTTAAAGTTACTCAACCTATCCTCCAATCTCCACATATCTATACTACCAATTCGCAATTAATTACTCCTCTTAATCTCCACTAGAAATCTCCCAACTAAAGAAAAAAATAGATAAACAAATCTAACTAAAAATAAAAATAGAAAAAAATAAACAAATAAATAAATAAATAAAAAATATGCTCACAAATTAAAAAGGGATGGAACGAGTGTACCCAACCAAGCTAAATGTTCAGTTGCCTCATTTTTGGTATAGTGATTGATGAAGTTGTTTTTCCCAGAATCGATTTCTCCAAAGATTGTCACATCAACGCCAATTGCAAAACTCCCTGGCAACAGCGCCAAAAACTTGTCGCTCCTGAATAATGCAATTTACATTCGCCAGTATACGGTTGCAATGTAGTAATAATATCTCGGTAAGTCCGAGGTCGAACCACAGGGAATATGGATGAAATATAGTAGAACTTACTTTAGGAAAGTAGAAATTTCAAGAAAAACAACTCTAGAATATAAAGGGAAAATTTTGATTTGAGATTTGGTTTGAGAAATTATTCCAGGCAATAAAAATAAATTTATACTAAGAAAGCTTGATTAAATAACAATAAGCAAAAGGTCTTGGCAGAACTGATCTACTTAATAGGCCTACAAGTAGGTCCCCAAGATAGCTGTGAGTAAAGAATCTTAAGATTTGATTACCCTTTTGAGGTTGATATTCAGTTATATACTAGTGTTTTTACTAGGGTCCCATTCATACCTGTCCTAGTTTATAAACCTATCTACAAAGTATGTCTGAAGCTTAATAAAAAAACAGTAGATTTCTAAAGTACTTCTAATAGGAATACGTAAACAATTATAATCAATATCCTTATCAGAAATTCTAGGTATACATATCCCTGCTTGCAAATCAGTCTATACATATATACTAGATATGATCAAGAATATTGTTTTTGAAGATATTCATGGGCAATAAATAAAGAACTATCTTAAATCTCTACTTGTAACCTACTTACCTTTTCGATCCATGCCAAAAAAAGATTTAGCAACTTAAAGCCATAAGAAAGCACATGAAAAGTATATTGATAGCTTGCAACAATTGAAAGAACATCCAATCTTGAATATAAAGAAAAACTGAATGAATACAAAAATTAGAGTTCTTGAAAGGTGAAAAGATTAATAAAACTACTCCTACTCCTAAAAATACTCTAATTCTAATGTTTCCTAACTCTCTATAAAGTTTTCTAACTCTCCTTTACTTAAAAAGAACTCCTATGGGCTTAAAAAGACCTTAATTTTAACCCTAACAGGTTTTTAACCTGTGATGGGGCGTCCCAATGCCTCTGGAGGGCATCCCGACGGGTCTGGGGATGGGGCGTCCGGACGGGGTCCCAAAGGCGTCCTAACGGGTCTCAACACTTAGAAACATTTTCACAGTTTCACCAACAAGGCCACTGCCCGTCCGAACGGGTCTTTTGAGGAGTCCGCATCGCCAGTATACCTTTATGAAAGTTGTGGATCTCAAAATGTTGTATAGAATCGACATATTATGGGCCTTGATAGCCTTCTTGGTTTGAAAAATATGGCCTTCCAAAGTTTCAGCTCTGAATGCTTCAGCAGCTTGTATCACAACTTCAGCAGCTTGTACTCTAGCAGCATCCTCTTAAAACCTATGTGCAAAATGTATCCGAAATTCTCCCATTTATGCTTAAAACTTATATAAAGCATAATAAACTTAGTTAGTACTAAAACATAACTAAAAAAATATATAAAATCATAAACTAACACTAACAAAGCACTAGTTAAGGCCTTATAATTGCACTTTTGAAGCACAATCAAGGAGTTTAGGTCAGCAGGAGATCCAACGGAGTACATGTTTGGAGCTTTGGTAGAGGGAATTCCTATTCCCTATCAGGAGCGCTAGTTGGGTGCCTTTTTTTTTTATTCCTTCTGAGATTTACTATACTGCACACTTCGGATCGTATTCTGTGGGTGCCTTTACTCAGTTCGAGGAGGTAGTTGGTGGGTATGCCGTTGGCCAGGAGGTGGCTGACTTGTGGCACCAAGCCGGAGGATACGTGCCCCAAGCTGAGTTTTCCGCTGTGAGGGACCAGAGGGACTGGTACTAGACCACGTGGGACTAATTCTAGATGAAGAGGGATCATTTCCAGGCAAAGGTAGCTTCCTTGACTACACGGTTGGCTCATATGGGCGGCGGCGGGGTATGTTATCTTTTTCCTCTTTCTTCTTTCTATGCCACGATTTTTCATCCACTTTAGTTGATTCAAAACTCTTCCCCTTGTGTAGGATGCTGGTGCTTCTAGTAGCTACCTACCTCTTCCTGATCCAGGTTTTGGTGATTTTGATTTAGATATTGACTTTGACCTTTGACGAGTGTTCCTTGATATAGGGCTCAACTTTTTCTATATTCTATCTTGGACATGTATTCATTGCTAGATGTATGTGTTGATGCATGAACAGGCAAAGACATTTACATAGTTAGGCATATGAACAAATGCATGTATAGGGATAATGATGATGATATATATGTTTATTATGTGGGATGATATTAAACTGTTATTGGTGACTTCTGTTTTTACAGGGAGCTATGTCCTATATATGTAAAACTCATGCCAAAATTTTATCAAAATATTTACACATGTTAGGGATGCAATAGTTAAGACAATGAATGGGGCAGCGTTAAATCATACATCCTTCAAATGGAAATTCCTTCCTTATAAAGGGTTTGATCCCCTTTTGGCTCAACCTTACCTTGACTGGATGATAGCACTTCGTACCCTTCTCAACCTTTTGACTGCCTCCTATCTTCTACCTTGGGTTAGTGTATAGGATTATTTGGCTGGAACTCTTAACTCTCAGGGCTTTGACAACAG
Organism: Euryodendron excelsum; assembly: GCA_033060915.1. Taxonomy (NCBI): domain Eukaryota; kingdom Viridiplantae; phylum Streptophyta; class Magnoliopsida; order Ericales; family Pentaphylacaceae; genus Euryodendron; species Euryodendron excelsum. The sequence goes on along the minus strand of CM065384.1, from coordinate 12,545,518 downwards.
CTTACCTAACCTTTAGCAGAGCGATGAGCAGTCAGTCCTTCAATCTAAGGAGACTTTGTTTTAGGACCGTAATGTAGGCTAAGCTATGGTTTTTCAAAACAATGGGATATATAGGCTCAAGTTTGATGTCGCTTTCAGCAGGGCTTAGATTCATACCATCCTTGACTATTTTTTTTTTTTTTTTGACAGGGTTAGCATCCTTCCTTAACTTGAGCAACGTGTCTAGCTCTTTTAGATCAAGCAATCCATTATCAATTAGAGTGGACTTTAATAGGGTTGTAATGTAGGCCATAGTTTGGGGTTTAACAAGAAAAGGTAAAGGCTCAAACCTATAGCTTCTATTGGGCTTCTTTCTCACCTAGGATCACCTTTGAACTTTCCTTCTTACCTTACTGAATACTTCTCAGGATGGAATGACTCTTTTCTTTTCTTTTGGCCTTTCTATATAAACATGACTCTTTTCTCTTTCGTCCTTTCTATATGGTATTCAAGATGGCATAAACATGACTTTTTTCAGGGCTTTTCTCATATATGTTTTTTTTTTTTGGCCTCTTACCCCTAGGCAACTCTTTTCCTTTGCTTTTCTTCTTCATTTTTTTTCCTTTTTATTTCTTTTCTTTCCCTTTATGAAATGAACATTTCTATAACCCCTTTCTTCGTAGAACTTTCCCTTAACAATTCAATCTAACCTATTGTGGGCGGTGATCCCTAGGTTATGGTTTTTTTGAAAAAAAAAGGTAAATGGCTCAACGAATTTGACAAGGGTTGCTTCAAATTGTATGAGAAATAAAATGAGGTCCTCTCTTCACTTTGAACTAGATTGCTTGATCCATAGAGCCTTCAATATTGCCTCAGCATGATAGAGGATGGATGTCATTCCTAGAGTACTCAGTTATCTGTCTGCCCTATTGTGGGATGATGGCCTTAGATCGAGATTGACAAGAAATATTTTGCTTTTTCCAAGGCACTAGCGGACTAAGCAAAGCAAATATCAACACATTTCTTTTTTATATGGGAAAATGAAAGATGGCTCCTCTTCATTTTGATAATCTGGCCACACATCGCTTAGCTTCGGTGTCTTGCAAGTGTTGTCTTTGGGTGGTTTCCTCACTCATCTTCATTCTCTCTCTTTTTGCGAAATGTTAGTCAATTGGCGAGTGGCTAATCCATGCTATCATGCCCTTCAAGTTAGATTCTCCATTAGGATAGACCATGCCCTCGTGCAGGAAATATTCACCATTCACAAGGGAAATGTAAGATAACAACAATTGAATAAAAAGACTTAATTATTTTATTATATTAGTGACAAGTATATAGTTCTTTTTTAAAGGAATGGAAATGCAGACATTAATTTAAGGACAAAATGTAAAGAGATAGAAAGAAAGTGGGAGAAAACTCCCTCCTCTTGTACACTTTTGGGAGAAAACTCCCTCCTCTTGTACACTTTTGACAAGACTCCTTTTTTAGCATGGCTTTGGGATGATGCCTACATCCTTAACACTCCATTCATAGTCGCGGCTTCCAGCCAAGGCAAGGCAGGTGAAAGCTTCTTCTAGAACTCCGGGTATGTTGGCAATGATGGTGCAGTTGTCTGCTTCATTGACCTCCTTGGTGTCCTTGGCGGCAAGCTCTTCTGCGAACAGAATGGCTAACTCACTTCCTTCCAACTTGAATGGCTTTATTGGTGCCTTTGGCTCTTCTAGCTCTCAGCCCATGTCTTCATAGTCGCACTCGGTCACGGGCCAAGGGTTCTCCAATAAGTGATGTTCAGCCACGGCATACCTTGGGTGTAGAAACTCAGCACCCCATCCATCAACAGCCATGTTTCATCAAGATCTTTTTCCAGAAGCATTGGCTCCTCAACTGGACAATCAAAATAATTAGGAATCTCATTAGGGTTGTAGAGATAGATCAGGCATAATGGGAGATCCTCTTCCCAGTCATTCTCTTCATTAGCTTGTCAATCTTCTTCATAATCCTTAGCCATGGACTCATCTAACTCTCCCTCGTCTTCTATTTCTACTAATATCACATTAATTGTATGATCCAGCAGAGGGTTAGTGGTCACATTAGGAGTTGGAGTAAGGTTCATAGGCTGCAAATCAATGGTCTTGTTGTCGATTAAGTCTTGGATTTTATGTTTGAGGGAGAAGCAACTCTCGGTATGATGCCCTTGGCCGCTTGAATGGTACTCACAAATGAGGGCGCCGTTATAGTTGGGGGGTAGGGGACTTGGCAATGGACGGGCTGGTATGGGTTTTAGGATGTTGTTAATTAAGAGGTTGTGATAGGCTTCAGTTTAGGTGTAGGCTAAGGCATCAAAGTTACGGAAGCATCGGGCGGGCCTATTGAAATTAGGTCGTGCCCCAGAAGGGCCAATGTTGGGTGCTTGGGCAAGCATGCTTAGAGTAGGCATGGGTAAAATAGGGTGAGACTAAAGTGGTGGACGATATTGAGGTGGTTGAACGGGTAGGATGGCAGACACCTCGCTTTCCTTTTTGATTACTTCCCTTGTAATGGCCACTTTCTTGGCTATATTGGCCGAGCTTTCTCTAGTTTTTGCATAGGGATCGGTAATCCTCCCTGTCTTAAGATCATTTTCTATCATTTTTCCTTGCATGATGAGCTCAGAGAAGCTTTTCCCCATGCTAGTGCAAAGCTTCTCAGAGTATATGCTTTTGAAAGTGTGCACAAATAATTGCACGTACTCCTTTTCTTCTAGTGGGGGATTAACCTATGCAGCGGCTTCTCTCCATCTCAGGACATAGCCCTTGAAGCTTTCTTTCTTACTTTACTCATCGTCATCAAGGACCACGGATCAAAAGTGAGGTTGATGTTACGACGGTATTGGGCTTTAAATGCATTGACCAACTCAATCCAAGTGGTGATCGTCCTTAAGTCTAGACGGGCAAACCATTGTAGGCCAGACCCAGTGAGACTGTATTAGAACAACTGTATGAGGAGCTTCGGATCATTGCCATGACCACTCAGTGCCCCAGCATACAGGCAAAGATAAGTAATAGGCTTACCAGTGCTGTCATACTTTTGAAAGTCTGGCATTTTAAACTTAGCAGGTCTCAGATGGTCTGGGAAGAAACACAACTCGTCATAGAAAGTAAACCTATAAGTGTCATGGTTGTGGAGACTTCGCAGTGAATCTTCTAACCCTTGGATTTTCAAGCTGACAAGGTCTAGAGGAGTCCTTTTCACAATAGGCGAGAGCAATGTGGTTTCTCCTTCCTTAGTACTAGCCCCCTTGGCATCTTCCTTGTTCTTTCTAGTATCGTCAGATTGAAGCACAATCCTTGGGTCAACGGGTTTAGGGTCTTTGGAAGAAGTCATGGACGACGATGGGATTGCAACAGCATCTTTCATGGCCATGGTTTGAAGGAGGTTGAACATTTCATCAATCTTGGTCCTCATTTTGTTGACCTCTTCTTGAGAGACTTGGGATGATTCTTTAGGGTTGGCAGCCATAAATGAGGCCCTTTGTCAGGTGATAATAGTGTCTCTAGGCGAATGTTGACCATTTTTGGGAGTAATGTTGACTCAGTGTAGTGTGATCTCTGTAAATGAAAAGAAAGAGGCAGAAAAACAAGGACACAAATCGTAAGTTACTTTTTGGTTCTCAAAGAGCTCTATGCAATGCGCGTCCTAGGATGCCACTACTTAAGAGGGAGACTAAATGTGATGGCTCTGGCTCACTTTCAAAGATTGGGGTTTTGCTCTTATATGTAAATACTTTACCGTCAGATGAGAACTTTTTTCATTTGTACGTTCATTTGTGAAAATGAAAGGAATACATGGAACTTTGAATTTAGAATACAAGAAGAAATAGAGTACACTTTAATGGGGCGAAAGGAAAGCATTTTACTTTGGACTTCCGCCTATCTAATTTTACATATGAAATCCTAAACTACTCTTGAGTCTTGAAATTCGCCTTCCTTAAATTTGAGGAGGTTGTTGAGAGACCTTGTTGATTGATTGCCCCTTGTCTTCTTGGCAATCCTATCTCCGTGAGCAAAGAGGGATTGGGGCTCTTCTTATGGAATGACTTGAATGCATGCAATGAGTCCTTAGGGTTACATGGGAACCCTTAGGGTTTGGGTTGGTTTAATGCAAGGGTGAGTAACCTTGGTGTTACTCTTGATGGGTTGATCATATGCATGCGAATGCAGTGACTTAAGTTACTTCGGAACTCTTGTCTTGGAATGAAATATTGTATGCATGAATATGAATGCAAACAGTATAAGGAGAGAGAATGCAATTGAAGTAAATATGCATGATTGAACAGTTAGACTAGCATTATAACAGTAAGAGTACAGTAATTGTAACAACAAGGATAAACAAATATAGAGAAAAGTAAAAGTAGTCGCCCTTTCCTCCATGGCTTTGAAATCAGTGCGCGTGTCTTAAATCCAGCAAAGGTTCGGCTATGCAAGGTGTCTATATGAGCATAAGGTTGAGGGTTTACTAATGCATCCTAAAAAGGCTCAGTTCCCAGATCTTTAAACCTAGGCCCACTCCCCGAGGTGGTGCCATGATCGGTTGGTGATCCAAACAAGGGAACCATCAAGAGGCCATAGGCGAAGAAACTGACACAGCATCTTGCCCACAACCAATATACCGTTCCCCCTTCTAACTAGAAGGGACATATCAAGGTAAAGAATGCAAATATACAGAATGCAAGTGCACTTGCAGTGCGTGTGTGATTTTTTAAAATTGGAGAAAAAAGTGAAACTCCCATCCATCCTGTCCATTCCATGCATTCATTCATAGACAGTAATTAATAGAACATGAAATAAATTTGTGAACAAGAGTCCACCTACAAAAATAAATATGCAAAAGTCAATACTTGATTGACAAACTTAATGCAAGATAGAATAAATATGAGTAGAGTGCAAACAATGACATGTTTTTTTGAAAACAACTTAGAAAAACTTGATTTTGAAAGTTTGAAGTGGATAGAATTGGAAAAATTAATCAAAGACTCCAAATGGGTGAGGGTGAAGAGACATGATATTGGCCCAACCCTCTAAGCATCCCTAGTGGAGTCACTAGCTATCGTACTTTGATTTTGCACACTCGAGAAAACAAGTGAGAAAAACACAATGCTCTCTCGTTAGAACTTATCCTCCTAGAAAAATGAGCGCGACTAGGTTTGAATTGAAAATTGATTTTGAATAAGGGCTTTTGGAAAACAATTTGGAGTCGCCACCTAACTTGATTAAGGTGAGGTAGCTCATCTAAAACTAAGCACAATCCAAATATTACACTTAGGATTTTTGAAAAGGTTTTGAAAGCTTCCTCAAGAGAGGGTTTTTTGAAAAATAGGTTGTTTGGTAACCTTTGGAAAGATTTAGGCCCTTTTTTTAAAATAACTCCGTTTGGTCTTTAAAAACAGTTATTTAGGTTCGGAGATTAGTTACGTGCAGGGAAGATGCACTAAGCCATCACCCTACCTCGCTTTTGCAGTACCTACATGTCTATTCACCCTTGGTTCACTCATTCGGAATGTTTGATTAATAAATGTCAAAAATTATCCATTTTAGAGAAGAATTTTAGAAAGAAGTTTGACATGATGCATGATATGCAAGTGTAATAATTTGATTTGATTTTGAAAGTAAATTTGAAAAGAACTTGATTTGATTTTGAAAATTGATTTAAAAGGATAGATTTCATTTTTGAAAGAAAGTTTTAGAAATTGGAAATAGAGTCTTGAAAATAGATTTTGGAATTGGAAACTTAAAAAAGATTATGGAATTGGAAGTTTGAAAATAGTTATGGAAATAGAAGCTTGAAATAGGTTGGGACCACACCCATGAGGGTTGCCTACGTATTAGGTCAGTCATAGTTCTGATAAATGTCCGATTGAAAATAGAAGATCTTGATTGAAAAAAGAGTTTGATTTGAAACTTAGAATGGAAGATTGAAATTGAGATTGAACTTAGACTTATAATGGAACTTGAAAGAGGACTTGACCTTTGAAAAAGAACTCGGACTAGATTTGAAAAGATAGAGTTGGATTTTGAAATCATTTTGAAATTTGAAATCTGAAAACCATCTTGATTTAGAAAAGAGTTGAAACCTCCTAACTTAGGATTAGGGTGGAACTAGGGTTTAGACTTCCTAGGGTTTAGGTTACCTAAGATTGGAACACATAGTTGAATTAGGCAGGTTCGAATTAGGAAATGTTCGAATTAGAAAGATTCGAATTAGGAAATGTTTAAATCAAGAAAGATTCAAAAGTTGGATTTTAATAAAGATTTTTTGAAAAGAAATTTGATTTGATTTGAAAAACTCCACTTGGAATAGATTTAGAAAAGTTAGGGTTTAGGAAAGATTCAACTTTGGAAAGTTTTAGAATTAGGAAAGTTTCAAAATAGGAAAGTTTCATTTTAGGAAAGTGCCAAATTAAGAAAGTTTCATTTTAGAAAGCTTCAACTTAGGAAAGTTTTGAATTTAGAAAATTTTGAAATTAGGAAAGTTTTGGTTTTGTAAAGATTTCAATCTAAGATGGATTTGGAATTTGGAAAGTTTGATTTAAGAAAGATTTAGAAAGTTTAAAAATTAGGAAAGGTTTAAATTTAGAAAGATTGAAAATTTTGAAATTTAGAAAGGTTTGACATTAGGAGAGGATTGAATTACAAAAGATTTGATTTCTAGTTCCACGAAGAGACAATTTGATTTTGTTTTAAAAAACGGAGGATTGGATTTGGCATGGAATTGGAAAGACGGAGTTTTGGAAATCTTGATTTAGAAAATATGTTTTGACATTGAAAAATAGGTTTAGAAAACCTGAGAGTTTGATGTAGAAAATAGAATTTTAGAAAGCTATGATTGGATGGGGCAAAAGAAAGTGAAAATTAGGGTTTCCTATCATTGGCAAAAGAGATTTTGGAAAGTAGATATTCTGAAGATAGTTTCTAGGAAGGAAACTTGAAGAGAGATTTTAAAAAGTAAATTTTTGAAGAGAGCTTTTAGAAAGGAGTTTGAAAAGAAGTTTTGGGAGCGGAACTTTTGGAAAGAGGGTTTTAGGAAGGAGATTTTTTAAAAGAGTTTTTAGGAAAGAGATTTGAAAAGAAGTTTTAGAAAGTGGATTTTAGAAAGAGAATTGAAAAAGCAATTTGGAAAGGAAAGGAAATATGGACTTTTACAAGTCTTTAAAAATATCTCACTTTCCTAAAACGACACTAACCATAAAAAGATTAAAACCATTCTAAGATTGTGGCTTTGAAAACAACAAAGGTTTGAAAATATAGACCATGATAGTCACTTTATATGTAACACTTTCCTAAAGTAAATAGAAAATCAACCTTGTGTCTTCTTTGATTTGCTTGCTTTATTTGTTTTACTTTTCTTTGATCTTCGAGAACTTCAAAATTGTAGCGCCTTGAGTCTTTAATGGTTGGCTTGGAGGCTCGTATAGATGCGTATTGAGTGTATGTATGCCTGGGTTAAGGTGTATGGGGGCTAGGATTTGAAGAGGCCTAAGATAGCTAGGGTTTGGAGAGGGTTCGAAGGCTGTATATCGAGAGAGAGAGCTTCTAGAGTTAGATTGCCGACCCTTTTCACGCAGGGAAGAGACTCCGTATTTATAGAAAAAAAATTAACCTAGCGCCTGTTGTAGTGGCGCCAGTTAAAATTTCCTATTAGTGCCACTATTAGTGGCTCCAGGCCATTTTTTGGCTTAGCGCCACTACTAGTGGCGCTAGCCACTTCGAAAATATTTTAAGGTGACAATAAACATATCTTCAAACCTTGCTATGCAAGGCAGAAGATTTGGGCACTTGTCCTAGTGACTACCATGCATTTTTTAGCTTGGCTCCACTAGGAGTGACTCTGAAAGGTCCGGGAATGTTCCGAAAGGCCAAGAATGGTCCAAAAGGCTGAAAATGGCTAGAAACCCTTGAAATAATGTCCCAGGGGTAACAGACTTGAAAAACAAGGTCGGAATTGTCGACCGAGCTACTAGGGGCAAAACAATCAATTGGATCGAAAAACTACCGGGATGGACTCAAAGTGTCCAGGGAGAGGACTTGAAGATTGGAAACCCTATAGAGAGTGTTCCAAGGGAGTGCTGGTTTGATACCTAAAGCTGGTGTGGTTAGAAAAGGCAATTGGCCCACCAGGGGCAAAACGACCATTTTTGCAAGACTAAGCAGGAAGTAGAGTAAAGCAAGCAAGATGGTGCCCCACAGAAGGAAACCCGAACTGAGCCACCCCGGGTAATTACAGTATTACATGTATCGACAGGATTGGCAGAGGTAGACCCTCACAAGTATTGAGCTGGGATCCAGAAAGTGGACACCTAAGGGAAGTAATGCAAATATTGCCCCAAGCCAAGAAGGTCAAGATCGGCAGTAACTCTAAGGTTATGACCTTTACTGATGACAATTTAGTGGGGGTTCAAACGCCCCATAATGATGCACTAGTGGTCACACTGCAAATTGGGGATTATGACTTCAGGAGAGTTCTAATCGATCAAGAGAGCTTGTTTGAAGTCATGTATTACAACCTCTTTAAAAAATTGGAGTTAAAAGATTCTGACCAGCAACCATCCCTCAACCCTTTGATCTGCTTCTGTTCAGACCCAGTCTAGCCATTGGGAAAGGTGACAATCCTAGTAGCTGTAGGAGGAATTATGCTTCAAACAAAGTTTCTAGTAGTCAACTTATCTTCCCTCTATAATGCAATCATAGGCCAGACGTGGTTGCACCTTATGAAGGCCATACTATTGACCTACCATCAACTAATTTGCTTCCCAACCCCTGAAAGAGTCAAGGAGATCCAAGGAGATCAAGTAGCAGTTAAGCAATGTTTTTTGACAGCTTGCACCACCAAAGTAAAACTGGTCAAGGTCTAAATGATGGAGCTCTATGAAGACACGCCCACTATCGATGACGTTGGGCAGACACCCGAAAAGAAGGCTATGGAAGACCTAAAGAGGGTAGAGATAAATAGGCATGATAAGGAGAAGTACTTCACGATCAGCACGTCCCTATACAAGATTGAAGAAAAATTATTGATTAAACTACTGATGTGCTACATTGAAATCTTTGCGTGAACCCCTTATGACATGTCGGGAATTGATCCCGAAGTAGCCTGCCATAGACTCATCGTTGACACACAATGCCGACCTATGGTCCAGAAAAGGCAGGAGGGTGGCTACACAACACGTGGATGTTGTAATCGAGGAGGTAAAAAGGCTTCTTGTAGTGGGAGCAATTAGGGAAGTCTTCTACCTGTATTGGTTGTCCAACGTAGTAGTGGTAAAGAAGAAGAACGACAAATGGAGGGTGTGTGTGGACTCCATCAACCTAAATAGAGCATGGCCCAAGGACCCTTTCACTCTTCCAAAGATTAACCAAGTCGTTGATGTAACAGTCAAATATGAGAGAATGAACTTCCTAGATGTCTATTGTGGGTATCACCAGATACCACTCCATAAGGATGATCAAGAAAAGACCGCCTTTATGCCCTTTGGGCTGAAGAATGTCGGTGCTGCCTACCAAAGATTGGTCATGAAGATGTTCAAAGAACACATTGGCAATACGGTTGAAATTTATATCGATGACATGATGGTTAAAAGAAAGGTTGGTAAGCTCCACCTTGGCAACTTAAAATGAGTATTTGACATCCTGAAGAAGTACAAAATGAGGCTGAATGCCTTTAAATGTGTGTTCGGAGTAGGTTTATGGAAGTTCCTAGGATTCTTGGTTACGCATCGAGGAATTGAAGCAAACCTACAACAAATCAGTGCAATCCATAACATCCAAGCCTCAAAAATATCAAAGAAGTCCAAAAGTTGACTGGGATGGCAGTGGCTCTTAATAGGTTCATCATCTGGTCTTTAGACAAATGTTGACCATTTTCCAACCTTTGAAAAAGCAAGAGCGGTTTAGCTGGGGCCCGGACTATGATCAAGCACTTACCGATCTAAAGATTTATCTAGCCGAACCACCACGCCTTTCCACTCCATTCAAACACAAGTAGTTGTTTCAGAGCATGCAGTGAATGCCATTATACTTCAGCAACAAGATAGGCAACAAAAGCCAATTTACTATGTTAGCAAGGCTCTTATGGGGGCAAAAACTAGGTATCTACTTCTGAAAATGTTGGCTGTCGCATTAGTGATGCCATCATGTAAGCGGGTGCACTACTTCACAGCCCATACTATCAATGTTCTCAGGGATCACCAATTGAAAGCACTCTTTCAAAGAGCAAATTTCTCCGGTAGAATAGCAAAGTGGGCAGTAGAGTTGGGTGAATTCAACATCAAGTATCAGCCCAGATCGATAGTGAAAGTTCAGATACTAGCCAACTTTATTGTTGAATTTTTTGTTGAATTGCCACAGGTGAATAATCCAACAACTACTACTAAACTACCAAAGAACGACCCCCCTTTGGAGCTCTGTGCGACTACTAATCATTGGAAGCTCTTCGTAGACAGAGCATCCAATGACAAGGGGGCAGGATCATGCATAGTCCTAACTACACTAGATGTCATGGTAATAGAGCGTGCTATTAAATTAGAATTCACTGCCTCAAATAACGAGTCAGAATACGAGGCTCTACTCGCCGGATTGTGCCGAGGTATAGAGCTAAAAGTTATTGAGATAATAATCTATTCAGACTCACAGCTGGTGGTGAACCAAATCATGGAAGAATACACGGCAAAGAATGATAAGATGGCACAATACCTGGCAAATGCATATGAATTACTGAAGAGGTTCAACAAATACACGTTATATCATATCGGTTGCAACAACAACACCTACACTAATGCCCTGGCAATACTCGCAGCAGTCTTGAAATAGGGATCAAAGAGAATGATTCATATTGAGACCTTGGCTAGCCTGAGCATCTTTCAAGAAGAAAAGCAAGCATTAGCCGTTGAGGAGCTAGGACCATCTTGAATGGATCCATTTATTGTCTACCTCGATAAAGATGAATTTCTTGAGGACAAGAATGAAGCCATGAGAATCAAGCATAAATTTTTAAAGTACTGGCTATCACCCAATACCTACATTGTGTCCATCTAGTCAAAATGCAGGGCATCTTGTTCAAAATTTGTGAAGAGATCTGTGGAAGTCATATCGACAGAAGATCGCTTGCCCACCGAGCTATTTCATAGGGCTACTGGTGGCCCTATATGCAGAAGGATGATGCTTAATATGTACTAAAGTGTGAGAAGTGCTAGAAGTTCTCATCAATAATCCACCAACTAGCCGAGGACCTCACTACTATTACCAGCCCCTGACCTTTTGCCCAATGGGGACTGGACATAGTCAACCCATTGCCCAGAGCTCCTGGAAACAAGCGGTTCCTCATCGTCACAATAGACTACTTCACTAAGTGGGTGGAGACAGAGCCCCTATCAACCTTCAAGGAAATAAATGCAAAAAGATTTGCATGGAAGAACATAATTACAAGGTTTAACGTACCATGCACACTGGTCTCGGATAACATCACCCATTTTGATGGAAATATGTTCAGAGGACTCTACAACGAACTCGGGATTAGAAATTATTACCAACACCTACCTATCCTCAGTGCAACGGACAGGCAAAAATATCCAACAAAACAATGCTAAGCAGAATAAAAAAGGGGCTAGAAAAGCTAAAGGGAGATGGGTAAAAGAGCTGTCCAGTGTCCTATTGTCTTATAGAACCACTCCAAGGAGGTCTACTAGTGAAACTCCTTTCTCGATGGCATACGGGGTCAATGCAGTAATACCCTTAAAGGTCGGACTTCCAACAATTAGATCGGTAACATTCGATACCGAGCTTAATGAATGGACTTTGGCCAAAGACCTAGACCTCATTGAAGAAAAGATGGAGGCGGCCTTACTTAAGCTCAATGGTTATCATCAACAGCTAAGCTGATCCTACAATAAGCTAGTTCAGCCAAGAGCTTTTGTACCCAGAGACCTAGTAGTTAGAAAGGTACAAGAGGCAACAAAGAATCCAATAGATGGAAAGTTTAGCCCCAACTGGGATGGTCCATATAAAATTGTATCCCAAGTCGGTGTGGGAGTATACCGACTAGAGACTGTCGAAGAAGGGCACCAGCTACCCCGACCTTGGAATACGAACAACCTTAAGAAATTCTACCATTAGAAAGTTAACTTAGAAAAACTATAGGAGTTTGGTTAATTATTAAAGATTTTTTCCTTTATTCTCAATAAATTAGTGGTTACTCAGCGACCTTGATGTTCGAAACCAAGCTAAGAGAGGAGAACTAAGGAAATCAAATAAAAAACAAGTGTCAAAACTTGGTCCTATCCAAGTTGGGTAGGTCAGCCATTGAAGGCTAAAATAAAAAATCAAGTGTAAAAACTTAGTCCGGTCCAAATTTGGTAGATCGGCCAATGAAGGCCAAAATAAAAACTAAGTGTAAAAACTTGGTCCAGTCCAAGTTGGGCAGGTCGGCCAATGAAGGCTAAAATAAAAACCAAGTGTAAAAACTTGGTCCTGTCCAAGTTGGCTAGGTCGGCCAATAAAAATCAAGTGTAAAAACTTGATCCTGTTCAAGTTACGTATGTCGGCCAATAAAGGACAAAATAAAAATCAAGTATAAAAACTTGGTCTTGTCCAAGTTGGGCAGGTCGGCCAATGAAGGCCAAAATAAAAACTAAGTGTAAAAACTTTGGTAAATTTTCCAATAAAAAAGTAAGTAATAAAATCCAAAAATTCGAATTCGCCTAAGGATGTACGAAATAAAAACCTTCTTTCATTAAAAAGAACAAAAAGTGAACTACAACATTTCAATAAAAGTAAGAACAAAAAAGCCCTAAAGTTGAGGCACGATGTCTTCAGCGGACTTGACAGTATGTTCAGCTGACTCATCCACAACAACAGGTTCAACTGGTTGAACTCCGAGTGACTCATTTGCAGCTACAACTATTAGCCTCAAGTTTTCATTAATTGATTTTGATGATAACAAATATAAATTTTTAATGATTGAAATTTGTTTAATCTCAATATTTTATAATAAAGTATGTTTGATGTGTGAGTTAAGATTTTTAAAGAATGTTTATGTTAAAAGTTTAAATATATTGTGCATTTCAATGATAAATCACTTAATTTTTTATTTATGCTTTAAATGTTAATTATCTAATATTTCTTGAAGTTATTGTTAGTCTTGGACTTAAAAGGAATGCATAGCATGAAGAAGAAAACTAAGTCAAAGATAATGGCAAGAAAGCTCATTGGAGATAGTTTCAGTATTATTTATATAACTTTTGATCCAACTGTTGGATTGATCTGATTTTTGTGGTATTGAAAATAAGACTCAAATTCCTATAAACAGCATTCTAGGAGGACTTCATGAATAGAATGCCTTGTGGGACAAATCTGAGCTAGAAGATGACACATTGGAGCAGAAGTTCAAAATATGATAGCTGAGAGATAGCTCGAGTAATTTTATCAGTACTTTTGATCTAACCGTTGGATACCTATGATTCTTATTGATTTGGAAAGATGACTTCTAGGGGTACAATCTTTATCTTATAGAAAATTTCAAATTCAAACGTTATTATGGAGAAAATCGAGGTGGAACTGAAGACAACTTTGCAGAATCTCAAATGAGCCACCTACGAGACAACTTGAGTATTTTGATGATAACTTTTGATCTGACCATTGGATCGACATGATTTTTGTAGGTATGAAAAGATGACTACTATCACTACAACTTTATCTTATAGCCATTTTCAAATTCAAACGTTATAAGGGCAAAAATCGAGGTAGAAGTGAAAATAACTTTGCAGAAATTCAAATATGTCAACTGGGAGACAGCTTGAGTATTTTGATGATAACTTTTGATCTGACCATTGGATCAACTTGATTCCTAAGATGTTGAAAATTTGACTTCCATGTCTACAACTTTTTTGTATAGACATTTTCAAATTCATATGTTATTAAGGCAAAAATTGAGGAGGAATAGAAGCAATCTGATCTAAAATTCAATTACTTGGCTGGCAGCAACTTTGTTCAAATAGGAAGAAATGTGTTCAAACTTCTCCAACGGCTAGAAGTTGATTTTAAGCTGCAAATAATCCACTACTCTTCCTCTATAAATAGCGATACACAAGAGAAGCATGGACACACAAGAGATTACAAAGATTGAGCATAGAAAGTGATATTCATCAAGATCTTTAAGTTTTGAGCTTTACTTATTCATCATTCCATTTCATCTTTGAGCTTCATTGTTTTATTCAACTCTTGAGAGTTTTGTATCTATTGTTGTGAGATTCAACTTCCCTATATCATTTGTAAAAGGGTTGCTAAACCTGTAAGCACCCCATTTTTTACCGCTCGGCAGTCTACACTCCGTCCAGACTTGTTTTCAAGTCATTTTGGACATATTCCTATCGAATCCAATTCTCTAGTTTCAAATTCCATCTTTCCATCGCTTCGTGGGCCTGTCAGGCCCAAATAGAGGCAAAATGACCAAAATGCCCTTAGGGGCATTGTCCTTTCTTATTCCAATTCTGATCCCTCTCTCGAGACAGTTTATTCCTCGAGACGGTCCGAGTAGTGAAACACTCACAAAACCGTTAAGAGTGGCGGAAACACTCACAAAACCGTCAGAGTGGCGGAAACACTCAAAACCCAGGCACGTCTTTTCGGAGTCGGTAAGACCCCTTTCCAATCCCTCTCTTGAGACAGTTTATTCCTCGAGACGGTTCCAATCTAGGCATGTCTCTTCGGAGACGATAAGACCGCTTTCCAATCCCTCTCTCGAGACAGTTTATTCCTCGAGACGGTCAGAGTAGCAAAACTACTCACACCCCCGTTAGAGTAGCAGAAATACTTAACCGTTAGAGTAGCGGAAGTACTCACAGAGCCGTTAGAGTAGCGGAAGTACTCACAGAGCCGTCCGAGTAGCGGAAATACTCATAGAACCGTTAGAGTAGCGGAAATACTCACTCAACCGTTAGAGTAGCGGAAGTACTCACAGAGCCGTCCGAGTAGCGGAAATACTCAATCGTTAGAGTAGCGAAAGTACTCACAGAGCCGTCCGAGTAGCGAAAATACTCATAGAACCGTTAGAGTAGCGGAAATACTCACAGAACCGTTAGAGTAGCGGAAGTACTCACAGAACCGTTAGAGTAGCGGAAATACTCACAGAACCGTTAGAGTAGCGGAAGTACTCTCAAATCGTCAACCCCGTCCGAGTAGCAGAAATACTCAGCCCCGTCCGAGTGGCGGAAACACTCAAAACCTAGGTCAATACCCATGTCTGTTAGTTCACTTTGGTAAAGAATGACCAAATTACCCTTTGGACCTTTTCCGGTCAAGATGACCATTTTGCCCCTAGGCATCCGAACGCCCCGGGAACCACACCGGCTCTGGGTATCAAACCGGTAACCTTCTGAGAATACTTTTTATAGTATTCTCAACCTTCCCTTCTCTTTCTGGATCATTCCGAGTCAGTTCCGGCAAACCCGGTACAAAATGACCGTTTTGCCCCTAGAGGGCCGGTCTCCTTCTTCGACCACACCAGCTCTGGGTATCAAACCGGTAATGTCTTGAGAATACTTTTTATAGTGTTCTCGACCTTCCTTTACCTTTCCGGACCATTCCGAGTCAGTTCCGGCAAACCCGGTACAAAATGACCGTTTTGCCCCTGGTGGGCCGGTCTCCATTTTCGACCACGCTGGCCCTGGGAATCAAACCGGCAACCTCTAGGAACATTCTAAATAATGTTTCCAGACCCCAAGTCTTCTTCCGGGATAGTTTGAGTCTGTCCCGGCAGTTTTTCGGTCCGATTGACCGTTTTGCCCCTAAAGGCTCGGTCAACCTTTCCGACACATCCAATCCTCACTTTTCAAGTCAAATACCTCATGGACGCTATTTTAAGTGTTCCCGCTCCTTTCTGGCCTTCCGGGTCACTCCCGACTCCTTCAAATCATTCCCGAACTTTCCGGAGTCACTCCTAGTGAAGCCAGGCTAAAATTTACATGGTAGTCACTAGTACAGTCGCCCAAATCTAGTCAAAGATACGTTGCTTGCCGACCTTAATTGTTTCCTAAATGGCTGGCGCCACTAGCAGTGGCGCCAAGCCAAAAAATGGCCTGGCGCCACTCCTAGTGGCGCCAATGTAAATTTTGCCCTGGCGCCACTGCAACAGGCGCCAGGCTTGTCCAACTTCTATAAATACAGAGCCTCAATCAACGTGAAAGGCGTCTGCAAACTTAACCTAGAAATCACACAATTCGATATACAGAGCTCGAGCACCTTAAAAACCCTAGCCACTATACACAAACCCTAGCCTCTTATACACTCATACACTCCTCCATACACTCATATCCTAACCTTCAACCATCCTTGGAAGACTTGAAGAGCTGCCATCTAAAGCTTGAAGACAACCCTTGAAGACTGAAGAAGAAGATCAAGACGAAGACCGAAGATTGAAGACCGCACGGCGCGCAAATTAAAGAAGATACAAGGTAGGTTTTCTCTTTAGTTTTCCGCACTTCCCCCCTCTCTCTTCTCTCTCCAACCCACTTGGGTTTTCTCTATTTTAATCCCCCATCTCTTTCCCCCCCTTTCTTTGCATGGTTGAAACAAGGGGACTCCCAGTCCATGTGTAGGATTAGACTATGGGAGAGTCACCGTGTCGGGGGCTTTCTTCTAGTCTAACCAAAGACCACGTGGGTCCGGCCCCCTTGATTATGTGGTGAAGCCTTAGCCTTGTATGTTCACGACCCCCAAATTGCATTGTGTATATCATAGTCTTGCATATTCCAAAAACTATTTTCAAAGTTGTTTTTCAAAACGTTTTTAAACTTGTTTTCAAAATTGCATCCAAATCTCTCTTTCAAAAACTTGTTTTCAAAATCACAATTCTAAGGTGATTCTAGCCTTTCCATGGCTAGGGTTGCTTTAGGAAAGTGTTATATTAAAAGTGGCCTTTTGGTCTACATTTTCAAACCTTGTTTTCAAAACCACTTTCTTAAAGTGATTCTAGTCCTCTTATGGCTAGAATTGTTTTAGGAAAGTGAGATGTTTTTATACTTTCCAAAAACTCTCTTTAAAAATCTCTTCCTAAAAATCTCTTTTTCAACATACTTCTCTAAAACTCCCCTCTTCAAAATTGGTTTCAAAAACTCCCTTTCAAATTCTCTTTTTCAAAACTCCCTTTTTCAACTCCTTTCCAAAACTTTCTTTCCTCAAAATTCACTTTCTAAAAACACTCCCTAAAAATCTTTCTAAAAACTCTCCAACCGGAATCTTCCTTCTAGAAATTCCCCCATAGGATTTTCTTTCTAAACTCTACGTTTCCAAAAACATGCTTTCCAAAAACTCCTCCCTAGGATTCCCTTCTAGAAAACCTTCGTTTCCAAAAACGCGTTTTCCAAAAAAAAACCTCTTTCCTTAGAGTCCAAGTCAAGCCTTAGAGCCCACAATTAGGAAACCCTAATTTTCTTTCCAAAAACATGATTTTCAAACTTTGCCCCAAACCTAGGTTTCCAAAATCTTTTGTTTTCTACATCAAAACTATACATGTTTCCAGAACCTCTTTTCTACGTCAAAACTATAATTTTCCAAACCTAGGGTTTCTAGAATCCCCCTTTCCAAATCCTTGCCAAATCCTATCTTTCCTTTAGGAAACCAAATCAAATCTCCCCGTTTAGGAAACTAGATCCCGTCCTCCGTTCTTGGAAACAAAGTCAAATCTTTTCTTTTAGAAACTAAATCCAATCCCCTCCTAATCCTAAACATTTACTAATTCAATTCCTTCCTAAACCGTAAGCTTCCTAAACCCTAGCTCTAAACCTTTCCTTAAATTTTAAAATCCAACTCTTTCCTAATTTGAATCCTTCCTAAACTTCTACTTTCCTAAATCTTAAGTTTCCAAAACTTGGACATAAAAATCTTTCCTAAATTTTAAAACTCAACTTTCAAATCTTTCCTAATTCAACCCCTTTTCCAAATCTTAACTTTCTAAATTCAAGCTTTTAAACCTTTCCTAAATTCAAACCTTTCTTAATTTTCAAGATTTTCTAAAACTCTAAAATTTTCTAAAATCTTAAATCTTTCTAAACTCTAAAACTTTCTAAATCCTAAACTTTCCAAATTTCAAATCTTTCTAAAATTCTAATATTTCCAAATTCAAAACTTTCCAAATTTGAAACCTTCTTAAGTTAAATCTTTCTAAACCTAAAAACTTTCTAAATTCTAAACTTTCTTAAAACTTCAACATCTTTCCAAATCTAAAACTTTTCTAAACTCAAAATTTTCTTAAGTTGAAATTTTCTTAATTCAAACATTTCCTAAACTGAAAACTTTTCTTTTTCAAACCTTTCCTAAAACGAAACTTTTCTTATTTTCAAAACTTCCTTGTTTTCAAAGCTTTCCAAATTCAAAACTTTCCGATTTTCAAAACTTTCCTAATTTGGGGACTTTCCTAATCTGAAAACCTTTCCTTTTTCGAAAACTTTCCTAAATCTAAAACTTTCCTAATTTCGAAACCTTCCAAAAATGACACTTTCCTAAATCGAACATTTCCTAATTCAAACATTTCCTAAATCCAACCTTTCCTAATCTCCTAAACCTTCCAAGTCGAGTCAAGCTTTTCCTAAGTCTAGGTTTCCTAAACCTCCATCTCTCCAAAACCAAGTCTTTCCAAAAATCAATCTTTTCAAATCAAAGTCCAATCTTTCCAATTTCAATTTCCAATCTCCTTTTCTAATCTCAAGTCAAATCCCATTTTCAATTCAATCTCTTTCTTCCAATCCAATCTCTCTCTTCAAATCCACCCTTCTATTTTCAATCGGACTCCGGTCCGAACTACGACTGACCTGATTCCCCCAAAGGGATACGTAGGCAACCTTCATAGGTGCGGTCACAATACTTTTCAAACTTTCAATTCCACCCTCATGGGTGTGGTTTTCAAAATCTTCTCAAATCTCAAATTTCAATTTCAAAATTTCTATTTTCAAATTCCTATTTTCAAGTTTTCAAGCTTTTCAATTTCAATTCTATTTCTTCAAATCTCTTTCAAATCAAATCCAACTTCTTTTCAAATCTATCTTTCCATTCTCTTATCTTGCACTTGCATATCATGCATCATAGTTTTCAAACATTGTTTTTCAATGTGAATAGGTTTGTCCATTAGTTAATTAAAGGCTCTCATAGGTGAATCTAGGGTAGATTGACATGTAGGTACCGAAAGGGCGGGGTAGGGTGATAGCTTAGTGCGTCTTCCCTACACGTAACCAACCTCCGAACCTAGATTACTGTTTTCAAAGACCAAACGGAGTTATTTTTCTAAAAAGGGCTAAATGTTTTCCAAAGGTTGCCAAACAACCTGTTTTCCTAAAAACTCTCTCTTGAGGAGGTATTTTCAAAAACCTTTTTCCAAAAACCCTAAGTGTAGTCTTCGGATTATTCTTAGTTTTTAGGTGACCTAACTCACCTTAATCAAGTTAGGTGGCGACTTCGAACCTTTTTCGAAAGCCCTTTATTCAACCTATTTTCAATTCAAACCTAGTCGCACTCATTCTTCTAGGAGGGTGAGTTTTGTAACGAGAGAGTACAACATTTTTCCCGCTTGGGTGAGTATTCCTCGAGTGCAAAAAATCTGGGCGCGACAGCTGGCGACTCCACTGAGGACACTTAGAGGGTTAGGCCATAGTCATGTCTTTTTACCCTTTACCCATGTAGAGTCTTCAATTAACTTGGTTCAATCCTATTCACCTCAAATTTTCAAAAACTAAATTTTTAAAATTGTTTACAAAAACAAAAAAAAAAACATGCATTTATTCATATTATCTTGTATTATGTCTGTCATTCACATACTAACACTTGCATTTTTGTTTTGTAGGTGCGCTTTATGTTTAAATTTTATTAACTGCTTTGCATGAATGTGATGTACAGGATGAATGGGAGTTGTTGGGCCCTTTCCTCCACTTTTAAAAATCACACACACACTGCATGTGCACTTGCATTCTGCATAATTGCATACCCTGATATGTCCTTTCTAGTTAGAAAGGGGGAACGGTATATTGGTTGTGGGCAAGATGCTGTGTCAGTTTCTTCCCCTTCGGCCTCTTGATGGTTCCCCCGCTCGGATCACCAACCGATCATGGCACCACCTCGGGGAGTGGGCCTAGGTTTGAAGATCCGGGGACCAAGCCTTTTTAGGACGCATTAGTTAACCCTCAACCTCATACTCATATAGACACCATGCATACCCGAACCTCTGCCGGATTTAGGACACGAGCACTGTTTTCAAAATCACGGAGGAAAGGGCGACTTCTCTTACTTTCATTTATACCTGTTGTTATAATGCTTGTGTTTATACTGTTATAATGCCTGTCTAATTGTTCATGCATGCATGTTTACTTTAGCTTGTACTTTCTCTCCTTATACTTTTTGCATATTCATGTTCATGCATTCAATATCCCATGTCTAGACAAGAGTTCCAAGTAACTCAAGTCACTGCATTCTCATGCATATGATCAACCCGTTGAGAGTGACACCAACGTTACTCTCCCTTGCATTAAACCTACCCAAACCCTAAGGGTTCCCACGTAACCCTAAGGACTCATGGCATGCATATCAATTCATTCCATAAGAGGGGCCCCAATCCCTCTATGCTCACGGAGATAGGGTTGCCAAGAAGGCAAGGGGCAATCAATCAACAAGGTCTTTCAGCGACCTCCTCGACATCAAATCCAAGGAAGGCGAATCCGAAGACTCAAGAGTAGTTTAGGGTTTCCTTTTGTAAAAGTAGATAGGTGGAAGTCCAAAGGAAAATGTTCCCCCACCCCCTATTAAAATGTATTTCAATTCTATTGTATTTCAAACCCAGAATTTAATGTACTTCGTTATTTTCATGAGTGAATGTATGAATGGCTGAAGGTCCCCACCTGACGGTAAAGTATTTGCATACAGGGGCAAACCCCCTATCTCCATAAGTGAGCCAATACATCATGACTAGTTTCCCTATTTAAGAGGGATACCCTAGGACATGCATTGCATGGATTTCTCCAGGAACCAAACTCTAATTTGTAATTGTTGTCATTGTTATAGGTGATGAATACTAGTCCAACTTCCTCTAAAATAGTGAAGGCCATGGGTTACAAGCTTCAGGAAAACATACCATTGGGAAGCGGGAATGCAAGCAGGGACCCCCTGTGCAACACACTCACCACAATCTCAGAAGGGACAGTTCCTACCTTAAAGGAGCCCGAATACCAAAATCCTTTCGTCCTAACCCCGCAATCTTATCTCCCTGGCATGGACTTAACCATAGGAGCCTTACTAGACCCTTCCCTTTATCCCCTTATCCTTAATACGTTGTTCGAACCTGAACCCATGATCGCTATGGCTCGACCTGAACCTCAAACCAACAACCAAGGAAACACACGACCTAAACTGCCTTTAGTCTTGCCAAAGAAGCCAAATGTGCCCACCATTCTACCCGTCCTCACCAACCCTTCAGTTGTAGCAATCCCTTTGCCCGTAAACCCAAGGATAACTCTTCCCACCATAACCCAAGCACCAATACCCAGTCTTCATAACGTCCCATGGAATTACCCACCTGATAAGGGCATCGGAGAGCCCGTAACAGAAGTAGGGGGAATGACTCGGTCAGGGCGCCTTTATACCTCTGTCGAAGTGGAAAGAAAAAGGAAGGGTAAGGAAAAAGAAAGAGAGTGCTCCAACCAGCCAACAGATCAGGAGATGTCAAAATTCACCAAAGCTTTGGGAAAGGTCGATTACGATATCATGGAACAGCTTAGGAAATCCCCAGCTCATATTTCGATGTTGGGTTTGCTGCTCACTTCCGAGGTGCATCGGAATGCTTTAATAAAGATCCTCAAGGATGCTCATGTGCCCGAAAGTTTCACGCCAGACAATCTACATGACATGGTCAGTCTCATTATGGCCCCAAACATCATCACTTTCTCTGATGACGAGATTCCGGCTAATGGAACAGGTCATACTCGAGCTTTGCATATCACTGTAAGGACAAGAGGAAGAATGGTGGCCAAAGTATTGATAGATAATGGGTCTGCATTGAACATGTGCCCGTATTCTACTCTGGAAAGGCTGGGAATGGACCAAACTTATTTGAAAAATAGTGGTACGATCATCCGTGCCTTTGATGGATCCCGGAGGGAAGCCATGGGAGAAATTGAAAAGCCAGTTGAGATAGGACCAGTAACCTTCACGATTAAATTTCAAGTTTTACATATTCCGGCTGTCTATAACTTGCTGTTAGGAAGGCCTTGGATTCATTCGGCAGGAGCGGTTCCTTCTAGTCTTCATCAGAAAGTCAAGTTTATCATGGGTTCCAAGTTAATCGCTATTTTCGCTGAGAAAGAGCTCGCCGTGTACAAAGCTGACATCATTACATTGGACACAAAACTGCCCTCTTGTTTTCAATCATTTGAATATATCACTGTCGTGCAGAAGGAAGATCAAGTGAAGCCAAATTATTCCAAGAACTCTCAGATGGTAGTAAGGTATTTTAAAGAAAATGGTTTCCATCCGGGTAAAGTCTTAGGGAAATGTTTACAAGGAAGACCAGAAATCGTAGAAATACCGTCAGCTGAACCCACCTTTGGGTTGGGTTATGAACCCACGAAAAGAGAAAGAATAGAAGCAGCGCGGAAGAAAAGGACTGATAAGAAAGTTGTTATGGAGCTCTCGGACCAATTCAAGCAGTTAGACATGGGAACAGGAACACCTGCATTAAGTAATAAGAAGAGAAAAGTCCAAGGAGAAGCGCCCGTCATGACAATCAACATCGGAGTGACCCAATATGGATCCATTCGAGCAATGTTGCCAGGCGAAAAGTTGCATAATTGGGCCAGCCAAGACATCATCCGTGCTCGCAAGTTTCGGTACAAAGCCCATTAAAGCAAGACCCCGGAGCAACTGATTCGCCATAAACTTTGTCCTTTTAAATTTATTTGTTTGAACTTTTTTTTTAAAAAGCAAGTTATCAATGAATAAAATAATATCCCTTTCTTGTTTGATTTATTGTACAGGACCCTTGCATCCGATATCCTACTCAGCTAATCCAGGGAATGCCAATCTTGATGAATGATGACTTGAACATCGAGTTTGATTATCAACAACTGGGGATTGAAGAAGATGTAAATTTTACAAGGGAGGTGCCAGAGGAAATTCGAGAACAAATAGAAAGACACGAGAACCGCAGTACTCCGAACATTGAGGAAACGGAAACCGTTAATTTGGGAAATGAGGGAGATTTGAAGGAGCTTAGAATCGGTACGGGCCTAGATCAATGGCAGCGCAAAGAGCTATTGGAACTTTTGCGGGCGTACTTGGATGTTTTCGCATGGTCCTATCAAGACATGCCCGGACTAGATGAATCCATTGTTGAACATAGACTACCTTTGGACCCGCAAATGAAGCCCTTTAAGCAGAAGCTAAGGAGATTGAAACCCGAATGGAGCCTGAAGATTAAGGAGGAGGTGATTAAACAATTCCAGGCAGGATTTCTGCAAGTGGTAGAGTATCCTCAATGGCTGGCTAATATTGTCCCAGTACCCAAGAAAGATGGCAAGGTGCGGATGTGCATTGACTTTCGGGACCTCAATAAGGCCAGTCCAAAAGATGATTTTCCTCTTCCCCACATAGATTTGCTTGTCGACAACACGGCTGGTCATGGAATGTTTTCCTTCATGGACGGTTTTTTGGGCTATAATCAGATCAAGTTGGCTAAAGAAGATCGGGAGAAGACTGCTTTCATTACCCCCTGGGGAGTATACTGTTATAAGGTCATGCCATTCGGTCTTCGCAACGCAGGGGCAACCTACCAGAAAGCCATGGTAACTTTATTCCATGACATGATGCATCAGGAAGTAGAGATCTATGTGGATGACATGATCGTCAAGTCCAAGCAACGGAAGGACCACTTGCTCAACTTGCGGAAGGTGTTTGTTCGGCCTCCGTAAATATCAGCTTAAGTTAAATCCGGCCAAATGCACGTTCGGAGTATCTTCAGGGAAATTGTTGGGATTTATAGTCAATGAAAAAGGGATAGAGGTTGATCCTGCCAAGGTGAAGTCCATTGTTGAAATGCCTACACCAAAAGGGGAAAAGGAGGTTCGGTCTTTCCTAGGAAAGTTAAACTTTATTAGCAGGTTCATCGCCCAAATGACCCACCTGTGCGAACCTATTTTCAAGCTCCTTAAGAAGGACGTTCCAAAGGAGTGGGATGATAATTGTCAAATGGTGTTTGAGAAAATTAAAGAATATCTTCAAAATCCCCCTGTCCTAGTGGCACCAACCCCGGGGCGTCCTTTGCTGATGTACATGACAATGTTAGATACTTCTATGGGATGTGTCCTAGGGCAACATGATGAAACGGGGAGAAAAGAGCAAGCCATTTACTACCTTAGTAAGAAATTTCTGTCATATGAAGCGAAGTATTCCGATCTCGAGAAAACCTGCTGTGCATTAGCCTGGGCAGCGCATAGGCTTCGACACTACATGCTCTATCATACCACATTCCTCATCTCTCAAATGGATCCCCTCAAGTATATATTCGAGAAACCTACCCTGTCCAGCAGAATTGCTCGATGGCACATGATCCTGTCAGAATTCGACATTGTGTTCACTACCCGTAAAGCAGTCAAAGGGCAGGTGATAGCTGATTATCTGGCTGAGAACCCCATTGATGATTATCAATCCATGGGGCCCCAATTTCCTGATGAAAATATACTATGCATTGATGGTACGTCTGAAGAACAAGAACTAGCCGGGTGGAGGATGTTTTTCGACGGCGCTGCTAATAAAAGGGGAGCTGGCATTGGGGCAGTAGTAGTGTCAAGAACCGGTAGTCACTATCCCATTATAGTTAAGCTACAACTTGAACTCTGTACTAATAACATCGCCGAATATGAGGCTTGTATCCTGGGGTTAAGATTGGCAGTAGAAATGAAGATTGATGAATTGGTTGTTCTCGGAGATTCAGATTTGGTCATTCAGCAGTCCAAGGACGTGTATCAAACTCGAGATGCCAAACTCTCCCCGTATCATCAGCAGGTCAAGGACTTGTGTCAGCTGTTCAAAAGCGTGGATTTTCGTCACGTGCCCCGAACAGAGAACAGCTTCGCCGATGCCTTGGCTACATTGGCTGCAGCGATCAAGGTCGACAGAGGCACTGAAATACCCCCTCTACAGATCTTCACCAGGGATGTCCCCTCTTATTGTCTACATACAACCGTTGAACCTCACGAGAAACCATGGTTTTATGACATCCAGAGATATATTCAAGCCAGGACGTTCCCCGATGCGGCAACACAACGCGATAGGAAGACCATTTGTCGTTTGGCGGGACACTATTTCATGGCTGGAAATGAGCTTTTCAGGAGATCATGGTTCGGACCTCTAAGATGTGTCAATGCCGCCGAAGCCAAAGTTATCATGGAGGAAGTGCACGAGGGAGTTTGTGGCCCCCACATGAATGGCCACACGCTTGCAAAGAAGATTCTCCGGACAGGGTATTACTGGTCAACAATGGAGTCAGATTGCATTAGATACGTTCTTCGGTGTCACAAATGTCAGATACACGGGGATAAGATCAAAGCACCACCGTCTGAGCTTCATTCTATGTCTGCCCCATGGCCCTTTTCTATGTGGGGGATAGATATGATTGCTCCTATTACTCCTAAAGCTTCCAACGGCCATCGCTTCATCCTGGTCGCTATTGATTATTTCACTAAATGGGTGGAAGCCGTCTCTTACATCCATGTCACCAAGAAGGTTGTAGAAAGGTTTATAAAAAATCACATCATCTGCTGGTATGGGATTCCCGAATCACTCATTACTGATAATGGTTCCAATCTGAATAACGAATTGATATCAAGGCTATGCCGAACATTTCGCATTACTCACCGGAACTCAGTCACTTACCGGCCCCAGATGAATGGGGCAATGGAAGCAGCCAACAAGAATATTAAGAGAATACTCCGAAAAATGATTGACAATTACAGAGATTGGCATGAGAAGCTTCCGTTTGCATTGATGGCTTACCGAACTACTATGAGGGTATCCACTGGAAGCACCCCTTTCGAGCTAGTTTACGGCACCGAGGCAGTCATCCCTGTTGAGATTGAGATTCCTTCTTTACGGATCTTGACAGAAACCAAGTTAGACGAAGCAGAATGGATTAAAGACCGATATGCTCAACTCTGTTTGCTGGATGAGAAGCGGTTGGCTGCAGTTTATCACGCTCAATGCTACAGAAGGCGAATGGCCAGAGCATTTGATAAGAAGGTACGACCTCGATCGTTCCAGCCGGGAGATTTGGTGCTCAAGAAGGTGTTCCCCCATCAGGAGACAGCACAGGGAAAGTTTGCTCCAAACTACGAAGGGCCATTCATGGTAAAGAAAGTCTTGTCTGGAGGAGCTCTCGTTTTGGAGGAAATGGATGGCCAAGAATTCCCTAGCCCATTGAATTCAGATGCTGTCAAACACTACTACGTGTGATTCCGAAAGCTAAACCTCTGGTTTCTGTGAGGAAGCAATAAAACTTACTCTCCTCATTTTCCATTAATCAATAAGGTAATGTTTTAAGGTTAAAGCTCTATGGACTAAACAATCTAATTCCAAGATGACGAGGGGCCCTTATTTCATTTTCTATCCAATCAAAATGCATATATAACCTTTGTTAAACCTTTAGAGCCGGTTACTGTCTTTCAGAAACATTCCCCCAATAAAGTGATCATATTAAGCAGAGGCACTGAAAAAAGCAAAAAAAAAAAAAAAAAAAGCCCTTGAAGTACTACTTTAAGTCCGCACAAAAATTGGTATTAACGTTAAAAAAAAAAAAAAAAAAAGGGGGCCGTGCAATGAGATACCCAAGTAAAGATGGGAGTACGCAGGAAAAGTGCCATTGACCAAAAAAAAAAAAAAAAAAACTATCAAAAGTGGTCACTAGTAGAGTGGTAGGCTTGAGCCTTTTTCTTTCAAAAGTAAATACCAACACCATAACCCCTAGAAAGTCCTCTTAGATTGGAGTCAAATTGATTAGTCCAAATGAGCTTACTAAATATGCCATGGGATGGAAAATGATGCAAGTAGCGTTTAGGAGCTTCTCAACAGAAACCTGAGACCAAGCTGAGGAAAGAGAGAGAAAGAAGAGAGAAAAGTTAAGCGCTTCCCGAGGATGCGGTGAAAACCCGAAAGGGCGCCGTAGGTAAAAAGGTAGGGATGTGGCAAGATACAAAATTGTCGACTTTGGCGAAAACCTGCAAAGGCGCCTTGGTGCAAAAATGACAGAGCTGGGACTGGTGAAAACCCTCAGGGGCACTAGTAGCAAAAATAGCAAAAAAAAAAAAAAAGGGGGTGGGAGCAAGAGATTTAGATATAAGAAATAGCTCGAGCTACTACATTCCCCAGAAGTTAAGGTATGAAAGCAACAGTGTAAAAGTCGAAAAGCGTCTTGAAAGGCATTCTCCGGTTTAGCCCAATTAGGGTTAAAGGAAGCAGAAGTCCCTTTTGCGGAACAGTCAGTGAGTCAAAGAATCAAACGAAAGGGATTTATTTTTCATTAAACTGCAATTCTCAATTAATTTTTTTTTTTTCCAAATTTGTTACTATACTAATCATGCAGGGAAATTATACCAAAAGCACGGGAAGTCATGAATTCATAAGATAAAAGAGGCATAACACTAAGCAAAGTATGTTTTTCTACAAATGCAGAAATCAGCAAATCTAAGAACGAGGGGCAAAAATATATCGCTCCCCGTCATCATCAGAGGAGGAATCAGCTAAGCAGGGATCCACTGGCTCGCCAGTCACAGGAGGAGCACTCGAAGAAGTACCAGCAGCAGAAGACCCAGGCCGGCCTCGCTCATAGTCAGCACATCTAGCCAGAAGCATGTCCCTCTCTCGAGTAAGGGACTCGACAGCCTCCCGCAAGGACGGGCCATCCATCACATCACCCTCCAGGGAAGGAGAACTGCCTAGAACGCCTCGTGGCCGTCTGCGGGCCCTCACAGCACCCGAAGGAGGGTCATCATGTGTCGATCTGGCTGCTGCTAATTGCCTCTCTAGTAAAACTACCTCAGCGTCTCTCATCCTCAATCGGTTGCGCAATATCCGTATCAGACGACGGTTCTCCCGTCTATGGCGACGCCCCTGAACAATCATAGCAGTCAAGAAGTCGGTATACCCTACGGGAGGTAAAGGAGTCTCAAGAAGAAGATCCCCAAGTCTACTAGGACCCATCACGTAGCGTCGAAGCCAATAATGATAGGCCTCGGTCGCAGGAGGCATGTCGGAGAAGGGACCATCATCATCAACATGAGGAAGCAAAGATCTCCATATATCCATAACTTTCTCCACCAATGCTCTAGGAATCGATGCCTCAAAGATAAGAGTAAACTCAGCTGCAGAAGCTAGAAAAGGGATATCCTGACTCCTACCAAGCTGTCGTAGAACCCGAATCCCGAAGAAAGGGGCAATGCCCCGCAAGCCTGCTAAGGGTACGAAGGCTCTCCCGGAAGGCCGAACTCTCAAGCAATACCTACCAACCAGCCCTGAATACCACCTGACTGTGCCCGACCTCATGCCCTGAAGATAGTCCGCCCAGGATGCAGCGGTCTGCGGGAATCTCCCCTCATCTGCCATGACACCCTGAGATCTCGCCAGAGAATGTATATGATCGAGCTCAGGATACCACGTGTGCTGAAACAAGGGTGTAACAAACAAATGACTAATCGCCCAGAGCTGGAAGAGAGTAGTACACCCGCGGAAACGAGCGTCAAGGGACTGCTGGAATCTTGTAAGACTCACGAAGGTCTCCCCTACAATCATAGGAGCATAGGAATGCCCCGTACGAATCAAGGCCAGTGGTGCACAGAGTCGACAGTCCACTAAATCATCGTCTCGGGGGAACACCAAGAAGTTCAGCAGAAGCAAGGCTAAGGCAACCATACGAGAAATAGCCCAATCCTGGGAGGTGTGCCACTCGCCTGAATGAACTCGCATACCAGTAGGAAACTCAAAACGGGAAAAGAGGAACTCTACTGGAACATAGGGAAACTGGGGCAAAGAAGAAGATGAAAGAACTGCCCGTCTGAATCCGAGCTGGGACGAAACCGTTGTAATACAACCATCTGGAAAAAGGGGTCCCACAATGTCAGCAGAAACATCTCGGAAGCCAAGAAGGAACCCATACTCGTGAGGAGTAGGGGTAAGCTCACACTCTCCAAAGCGGAAAAGAGACAAGTTCGGCTGCCAAAAAGGGATCACTGCCTCCATGAGTCCGGGAATAAGCCGCACTGATAAAAGCGAAGCCACCCCACCGAAGGACCGACGAAAGATATCCTGCTCATCTGGAGGGTAACTACTGTGCCAGGCTCTCAGCCGACCCAAAACTCCATCTGCCATCCTGAAAAGGTAAGCCAAGGTAAGTGATGTAAATATACCATCCATGCAGTTTAAATAACAATAAAATAAAACAAACAAAAAACACAAAACAAATAAAGGATTTTGAATAACAAATCAAAAATAAAATTTTCACACATCTTGATTTTCCAACTCCAAATCACATCTCAAGGGTTCTCTGCCATTTCTCTTCAAAAAGATTCTGTTTCTAAAAACTTTAACCAACTCCTTTCATAATTTCTAAAAATTTCGGCAGAGTCCCGTTTAAAAGTGGCCCCTACAACGCTCATGACATCAACACAAAACACAAAATATGCACCTTCCTACGTCACAATCACATAACAACGGCATCCGTGCACAATTTCCAATTTTTCAAAATTTTCAAAACTCTTGTTTTATTTTTCAAATAAATCAATGGTTTTCAAAAAGCTCCCAAAAATTTTTCAAAATCACCTCAAATGTTTTCAAAATATTCCTACATTTTTCCAAATTTCAAACTTCAACAATTTCATCAATTTCTTGAATTTTCTAATTTTTCCTAATTTTCTAAATATTTTTCTATTTTTCAAAAAAATAAAAAATTCACCGAGTTTTCAAAAAATCACGAAACTTCATACGGTTGTCAAACACATTTTTCTAAGGCACATTGCACAAAAACATAGCCAGAAAACCCATTACCCATGCCTGTAGGAACAAATTTCCCATTCCTGCAGAAAACCCCCTTCACACATTTACATATAATCGCTCAAATTCAATCAAACAACCATCAAATTGCAAAAACAACATAACCAAAGTGTTCAAAGCATATCAAAACATCAATTTCCACTATTCACATGATTCAAACGAAGTTTTACACATCAAAATCAACAAAATTTGAAAACTCACCTTTTGGAAGTTTTCCGGCGAAATCTTCACTTCCGGCGACTTTTTCGGCGACGTGGACTCCCTCCGGCAACCACCCGTGGTCCCCAAGGAATGCTTCTTCAAGATTCAAGTCGGTTTCCACTTGAAAACTCTCGGATTCTCCAAAAACTCTTCAAATCCCGTGGGTGTTCGAACCAGAAATTCTCTATTTTTTTTAGCCTTAGGCTTGGCGCCACTAGCAGAGGCGCCAGTTGATTTTTACCAAAGGCGCCACTGCTAGTGGCGCCAGGTATAAATTCTGGGCAATTTTGCCCTTTTTCCCGCCAAAACTCGTTTTCGAAGGCCTTTTTGGCCCGTTATTTGTTTTTGACCCCCGTTGTCGAAAGGTTTTCAATGTCCATCCCTCCGACTGCCTCGCGGTCAACATGGGACTCTTACTCTTATCGTTTTCTGTCTTTGACAAGCAAAGACAGAAAAAGAGGGGCAGCTGTAAGCACCCCATTTTTGACCGCTCGGCAGTCTACACTCCGTCCAGACTTGTTTTCAAGTCATTTTGGGCATATTCCTATCGAATCCAATTCTCTAGTTTCAAATTTCATTTTCCATCGCTTCGTGGCCCTGTCAGGCCCAAATAGAGGCAAAATGACTAAAATGCCCTTAGGGGCATTGTCCTTTCTTATTCCAATTCCGATCCCTCTCTCGAGACAGTTTATTCCTCGAGACGGTCCGAGTAGTGAAACACTCACAAAACCGTTAAGAGTGGCGGAAACACTCACAACACCGTTAGAGTGGCGGAAACACTCAAAACCCAGGCATGTCTCTTCGGAGTCGGTAAGACCCCTTTCCAATCCCTCTCTTGAGACAGTTTATTCCTCGAGACGGTTCCAATCTAGGCACGTCTCTTCGGAGATGATAAGACCCCTTTCCAATCCCTCTCTCGAGACAGTTTATTCCTCGAGACGGTCCGAGTAGCAAAACTACTCACACCCCCGTTAGAGTAGCGGAAATACTCAACCGTTAGAGTAGCGGAAGTACTCACAGAGCCGTTAGAGTAGCGGAAGTACTCACAGAGCCGTCCGAGTAGCGGAAATACTCATAGAACCGTTAGAGTAGCGGAAATACTCACTCAACCGTTAGAGTAGCGGAAGTACTCACAGAGCCGTTCGAGTAGCGGAAATACTCAACCGTTAGAGTAGCGGAAGTACTCACAGAGCCGTCCGAGTAGCGGAAATACTCATAGAACCGTTAGAGTAGCGGAAATACTCACAGAACCGTTAGAGTAGCGGAAATACTCACAGAACCGTTAGAGTAGCGGAAGTACTCTCAAATCGTCAACCCCGTCCGAGTAGCGGAAATACTCAGCCCCGTCCGAGTGGCGGAAACACTCAAAACCTAGGTCAATACCCATGTCTGTTAGTTCACTTCGGTGAAGAATGACCAAATTACCCTTTGGACCTTTTCCGGTCAAGATGACCATTTTGCCCCTAGGCATCCGAACGCCCGGGAACCACACCGGCTCTGGGTATCAAACCGGTAACCTTCTGAGAATACTTTTTATAGTATTCTCAACCTTCCCTTCTCTTTCCGGATCATTCCGAGTCAGTTCCGGCAAACCCGGTACAAAATGACCGTTTTGCCCCTGGAGGGCCGGTCTCCTTCTTCGACCACACCGGCTCTGGGTATCAAACCGGTAATGTCTTGAGAATACTTTTTATAGTGTTCTCGACCTTCCTTTACCTTTCCGGACCATTCCGAGTCAGTTCCGGCAAACCCGGTACAAAATGACCGTTTTGCCCCTGGTGGGCCAGTCTCCATTTCCGACCACGCTGGCCTTGGGAATCAAACCGGCAACCTCTGGGAACATTCTAAATAATGTTTCCAGACCCCAAGTCTTCTTCCGGGACAGTTTGAGTCTGTCCCGGCAGTTTTCCGGTCCGATTGACCGTTTTGCCCCTAAAGGCTCGGTCAACCTTTCCGACACATCCAATCCTGACTTTTCAAGTCAAATACCTCCGGGACACTATTTTAAGTGTTCCCGCTCCTTTCCAGCCTTCCGGGTCACTCCCAGCTCCTTCAAATCATTCCCGGACTTTCCGGAGTCACTCCTAGTGAAGCCAGGCTAAAATTTACATGGTAGTCACTAGTACAGGCGCCCAAATCTAGTCAAAGATACGTTGCTTGCCGACCTTAATTATTTCCTAAATGGCTGGCGCCACTCCTAGTGGCGCCAGTGTAAATTTTGCCCTGGCGCCACTGCAACAGGCGCCAGGCTTGTCCAACTTCTATAAATACAGAGCCTCGATCAATGTGAAAGGGGTCTGCAAACTTAACCTAGAAATCACACAATTCGATATACAGAGCTCGAGCACCTTAAAAACCCTAGCCTCCTTAGGTTTTCTAAACCCTAGCCACTATACAAAAACCCTAGCCTCCTATACACTCATACACTCCTCCATACACTCATATCCTAACCTTCAACCATCCTTGGAAGACTTGAAGAGCTGTCATCTAAAACTTGAAGACAACCCTTGAAGACTGAAGAAGAAGATCAAGACGAAGACCGAAGATTGAAGACCGCACGGCGCGCAAATTAAAGAAGATACAAGGTAGGTTTTCTCTTTAGTTTTCCGCACTTCCCCCCTCTCTCTTCTCTCTCCAACCCAATTGGGTTTTCTCTATTTTAATCCCCCATCTCTTTCCCCCCCTTTCTTTGCATGCTTGAAACAAGGGGACTCCCGGTCCATGTGTAGGATTAGACTATGGGAGAGTCACCGTGTCGGGGGCTTTCTTCTAGTCTAACCAAAGACCACGTGGGTTCGGCCCCCTTGATTATGTGGTGAAGCCTTAGCCTTGTATGTTCACGACCCCCAAATTGCATTGTGCATATCATAGTCTTGCATATTCCAAAAACTGTTTTCAAAGTTGTTTTTCAAAACGTTTTTAAACTTGTTTTCAAAATTGCATCCAAATCTCTCTTTCAAAAACTTGTTTTCAAAATCACAATTCTAAGGTGATTCTAGCCTTTCCATGGCTAGGGTTGCTTTAGGAAAGTGTTATATTAAAAGTGGCCTTTTGGTCTATATTTTCAAACCTTGTTTTCAAAACCACTTTCTTAAAGTGATTCTAGTCCTCTTATGGCTAGAATTGTTTTAGGAAAGTGAGATGTTTTTATACTTTCCAAAAACTCTCTTTAAAAATCTCTTCCTAAAAATCTCTTTTTCAACATACTTCTCTAAAACTCCCCTCTTCAAAATTGGTTTCAAAAACTCCCTTTCAAACTCTCTTTTTCAAAACTCCCTTTTTCAACTCCTTTCCAAAACTTTCTTTCCTCAAAATTCACTTTCTAAAAACACTCCCTAAAAATCTTTCTAAAAACTCTCCTCCCGGAATCTTCCTTCTAGAAATTCCCCTATAGGATTTTCTTTCTAAACTCTACGTTTCCAAAAACATGCTTTCCAAAAACTCCTCCCTAGGATTCCCTTCTAGAAAACCTTCGTTTCCAAAAACGCGTTTTCCAAAAAAAAACCTCTTTCCTTAGAGTCCAAGTCAAGCCTTAGAGCCCACAATTAGGAAACCCTAATTTTCTTTCCAAAAACATGATTTTCAAACTTTGCCCCAAACCTAGGTTTCCAAAATCTTTTGTTTTCTACATCAAAACTATACTTGTTTCCAAAACCTCTTTTCTACGTCAAAACTATAATTTTCCAAACCTAGGGTTTCTAGAATCCCCCTTTCCAAATCCTTGCCAAATCCTATCTTTCCTTTAGGAAATCAAATCAAATCTCCCCGTTTAGGAAACTAGATCCCGTCCTCCGTTCTTGGAAACAAAGTCAAATCTTTTATTTTAAAAACTAAATCCAATCCCCTCCTAATCCTAAACCTTTACTAATTCAATTCCTTCCTAAACCATAAGCTTCCTAAACCCTAGCTCTAAACCTTTCCTTAAATTTTAAAATCCAACTCTTTCCTAATTTGAATCCTTCCTAAACTTCTACTTTCCTAAATCTTAAGTTTCCAAAACTTGGACATAAAAATCTTTCCTAAATTTTAAAACTCAACTTTCAAATCTTTCCTAATTCAACCCCTTTTCCAAATCTTAACTTTCTAAATTCAAGCTTTTAAACCTTTCCTAAATTCAAACCTTTCTTAATTTTCAAGATTTTCTAAAACTCTAAAATTTTCTAAAATCTTAAATCTTTCTAAACTCTAAAACTTTCTAAATCCTAAACTTTCCAAATTTCAAATCTTTCTAAAATTCTAATATTTCCAAATTCAAAACTTTCCAAATTTGAAACCTTCTTAAGTTAAATCTTTCTAAACCTAAAAACTTTCTAAATTCTAAACTTTCTTAAAACTTCAACATCTTTCCAAATCTAAAACTTTTCTAAACTCAAAATTTTCTTAAGTTGAAATTTTCTTAATTCAAACATTTCCTAAACTGAAAACTTTTCTTTTTCAAACCTTTCCTAAAACGAAACTTTTCTTATTTTCAAAACTTCCTTGTTTTCAAAGCTTTCCAAATTCAAAACTTTCCGATTTTCAAAACTTTCCTAATTTGGGGACTTTCCTAATCTGAAAACCTTTCCTTTTTCGAAAACTTTCCTAAATCTAAAACTTTCCTAATTTCGAAACCTTCCAAAAATGACACTTTCCTAAATCGAACATTTCCTAATTCAAACATTTCCTAAATCCAACCTTTCCTAATCTCCTAAACCTTCCAAGTCGAGTCAAGCTTTTCCTAAGTCTAGGTTTCCTAAACCTCCATCTCTCCAAAACCAAGTCTTTCCAAAAATCAATCTTTTCAAATCAAAGTCCAATCTTTCCAATTTCAATTTCCAATCTCCTTTTCTAATCTCAAGTCAAATCCCATTTTCAATTCAATCTCTTTCTTCCAATCCAATCTCTCTCTTCAAATCCACCCTTCTATTTTCAATCGGACTCCGGTCCGAACTACGACTGACCTGATTCCCCCAAAGGGATACGTAGGCAACCTTCATAGGTGCGGTCACAATACTTTTCAAACTTTCAATTCCACCCTCATGGGTGTGGTTTTCAAAATCTTCTCAAATCTCAAATTTCAATTTCAAAATTTCTATTTTCAAATTCCTATTTTCAAGTTTTCAAGCTTTTCAATTTCAATTCTATTTCTTCAAATCTCTTTCAAATCAAATCCAACTTCTTTTCAAATCTATCTTTCCATTCTCTTATCTTGCACTTGCATATCATGCATCATAGTTTTCAAACATTGTTTTTCAATGTGAATAGGTTTGTCCATTAGTTAATTAAAGGCTCTCATAGGTGAATCTAGGGTAGATTGACATGTAGGTACTGAAAGGGCGGGGTAGGGTGATAGCTTAGTGCGTCTTCCCTACACGTAACCAACCTCCGAACCTAGATTACTGTTTTCAAAGACCAAACGGAGTTATTTTTCTAAAAAGGGCTAAATGTTTTCCAAAGGTTGCCAAACAACCTGTTTTCCTAAAAACTCTCTCTTGAGGAGGTATTTTCAAAAACCTTTTTCCAAAAACCCTAAGTGTAGTCTTCGGATTATTCTTAGTTTTTAGGTGACCTAACTCACCTTAATCAAGTTAGGTGGCGACTTCGAACCTTTTTCGAAAGCCCTTTATTCAACCTATTTTCAATTCAAACCTAGTCGCACTCATTCTTCTAGGAGGGTGAGTTCTAACGAGAGAGTACAGCATTTTTCCCGCTTGGGTGAGTATTCCTCGAGTGCAAAAAATCTGGGCGCGACAAAACCCTTGTGATTTACTTCTTGAGTGATTGAGAGGAACACTTGGAGAAAAAGATCCTCTTGGTGTTTTGTTTTGGAGAGCAAAACAAAGGGTTATTTTTTAAGTGTTTTTGGAACAAAACACTAGGTGTAAAGGTTTGCTAACAACCGAGCAAGCCAGTGGTATGAAGCTATTTGAAGAATAGCGGATTTGCCTAAGGAAAGAGCCTTGGAGGTGGACGTAGGCTTGGCATAAGAGGACCCAACCAAACCACTTTAAATTGTTGTGTTTGATCTCTTCTCTTTTCTCTCCGCATATCTTGCTTAATATCTTTCTTATATGTAGTGTTGATATACTTGAGATACACACATACTTGAATCATTCGTACTAATCTCACATTAATCATATCTTGGCTTATCTTATTCATTACTTAGCTAGATTAATATTTTATATCTTTTATATTGTATCTCACCTCTTGGAAATGAAGTGTATTAGATTATTTTAAATTTTAATTTTTAATGATAAACCCAATTCACCCCCCCTCTTGGGTTACCACCTGGTTTAACAACAACCTCAGTCGTCTAAATTGTCGATGTTTCAGTAGTAGCAGTCACATCCATCGGAGTATCTGTGCCTTCAGTAGGAACCTCAGAGTCGGCCCCCATAGTTCGAGGTGTTATTCCAAAGAGCTGAAGAACTTTTGACCTTCATCTCTTTCAGAGCCCCTTTCTAACTTTGGACAAAAATAGACCAAGATAGGTTGATCATCTATTAAAAAAAGTCTTGAGCATTATCAACAACACCCTATTTGTAGCTTGCTTTAGCCTCGACCTTAGCGTTGGTGAGATCGGCTTAAAGCCCCTTAACTTCAGCCTTTGCCTTGTATAGATCCACTGAAAGCATAACATTATCATCCTCTAACTTGGTCAAATCAACGCTCTTCTTACTAAACTCAATGGCCATCTTGGTCAGGGAAATCTTCGCCTTTTCAGCCTCTTTGGTCACTGTCAATTCAACCTTCTTTGTGTCAATCCATTTGTCTTTAAGCTTGGAATGCTCTTTTGTAAGCTTTTTATGCTCGTCACAAAGTTCTACATGCTTCTTAGCCACATCAGAAGCTTCATCAGTTAGATTCCAAAAACGGCGCATGGCTTCCAAAGCTTTGAGTGAGCCCCGAAAATAAAAGAACTTGTCAAAGAAGATACTAAACCAACACAAAATAAGGGAATAAAACTGAAGAAACTTACCACAAAGGAGTCATGAAAGGCCCCTAGGAAAATTGACATATCATTGCTATTTTTCAGCATATTAATATCCACCTGCTAAATAATGCTTTGGACTACTCTTATTGCAACTTCTGCCGTATTAATCAAAGAGTCATGCGTTGTCATGCAGTGGCTGTAAATATTAAAAGTGATAACTATAAAGTTGGCATCTGCAGTTATAGTGCTAGTACCTGCACCAAGATCAGTTAGCATGACCTCTAGTTTTTTCGCCACCAGCTCATCAAGAGTATTCTTTACCGCCAGCTTCTTCCTTGCTGATCTTG
This sequence comes from Euryodendron excelsum, assembly GCA_033060915.1. Lineage (NCBI taxonomy): Eukaryota > Viridiplantae > Streptophyta > Magnoliopsida > Ericales > Pentaphylacaceae > Euryodendron > Euryodendron excelsum. Next base: position 12,507,983 of record CM065384.1, on the reverse strand, counting down.
TTGCCATCTTATTCTTCTGAGGTATAAGGGCGCTAATCTCCACGACAGTGGGAGGAGGGGGAACAGAATTGGTGGCAACAGTTTCTAGCCTCTCCAATTTCATAAGCTGCTTCGCCACCTTTTTAAGCATCAACTCTTTCAGATTCATCTTGTCTGCAGAGTCAGAGTATGAAAAGGAAGGAATAAACAACTTTCTCTTTTTCCCAATATTCGCCACAACTCGGCGATCCAGCACTGTGTATGAAGTGAAAGTAGAGCCCGAGTTAGAGGAATTTGACTAGCTAGAAGAGATATCCTGGATCAAATGACTCTTGCCTCCAGAAATATTGATAGGCTCATCGGCAGATATTAGAGGTAGCTTGAAGGATGCCTAGCTCAGAAAGGCAACCCTTGAGGTCGTTGGCACATCTGCTTTAAAATTTTGACTTCCCACACCTTCAACAAGTGACGTGTTAGCAGGCAGATCGACAATGGTCAGTTAACCATTGAGATGCACACTGTAAGCACCCCATTTTTGCCCACTCGGCAATCTCCTGCCCGACCGGGTTCGGTTTTCAATACCACAACACATGCAGGTTCAAGATGAGCCTTACAATCTCCAATCCAACCAACTGGTCGCTTCTCGGGTCTACAAAAACCTGCTAGAGCCCTAAGCACCATTATTCCAGGCAGCTTTTCGAACCGGTCAGTCCCGGAAACTAAAGCAATCCAGGTAACTTCTCGGGATCGGGTGATCTCGGGGACCAACACCTCATCAAATTTCAAACGGTTCACTTTTGGCGCCTGCTAACCCGCCAACGTAGAATGTCCGTCATTTGGTAGTTCTCTGAGACCGAGGGTTCTTAGAGACCAACACCACCCTTCCAGGTAGCTTTCTAGGACTAGGCGTTCTCAGGAACCAACACCACCCCTACAGGTAGTTCTCTAAGAACAGGCGTTCTTAGATACCAACACCGTACAAGTACTTTTCCGAGATCAGGCGGTCTCGGGAACCAACACCTAGGTCAACACCGGCGCCTGCTAACCCGACTTGGTGAAAAATGACCAAACCTGCCCTTTGGGCCTTTAGACACGTTTTGGGAAAGTTCAAAATCCCTCAAAATGATAAGTCCATCCATCCAGAATGTTGTTAAATCATTAGGCGTCCCCCGCACGCCATTTGGTTTGAATTCGGTCCTATTTTGGCCCACTCTAGCCAAAATAACCATTTTGCCCCTAAACACCTCAACACTGCGCAAACCCTGCCGAACGATAAAAGACTCTCCCAAAACCATCCTTGAACAACCCTACACACTTAACACAACACACCAAAACATTCCTGACCATTTCCAGCCAACCCTAGTCAAAATGACCGTTTTGCTCCTAGAAGCCCAAATATGCCCTGACACAGCATCAGCCTTGGGATTTCGAGCAGCCACATGCCCTTGTTTAACCTAAGGAAGACCCTACACACTAAACTCACACGACTCGATAAAAGTTCCCTAGAGCGTCTCGCAGACGCTCCGCCTAAATTGTATTTTCTCCCAATTCCCTGGTCATAACGCCCCGTCAACTGACTTGAGAAATGCGTAAATTAGGGATTTCTCGAAAGCTCGTCCATAGATCTTTCCATCGATACGGTTCGATCGAATAGATCGCTTCCTGAAGCCTTCCATTGTACGGTGCAAAAACTATAACTTTCACTAACCCCCGGAGCGTCTCGCAGACGCTCCGCCAAGGTTGACTTTTTCTCCAATTTCCTAATCAAAACGCATTGTCAAATGACTTGAGAAACGCATAAATCTGAGAATTCCCGAAAGTATTTCTAAAGTACTTTCCATCGGTACGGTCCGATCAAATGGATCGCTTCCCGAAGGCCTTGATCACACGAAACAAAAATAGCCACTTTCAAACACCCCCGAAGCGTATCACAGACGCTCCGCAAAAGTGACCTTTTTGGCACACTTCCCAAGACGATATTGCTCGCCTCCAAACATAATTCAAACTTCCTGAAAACATGAAAGTTTACCAAAAGCCCGGGGAGAACATCCTGAGTGTGACCGATTCCCCCGAAACCTTCCCGATTGACTCAATTATCGAGGCAAAGTTTGGATGAACCTTCTCGGTGATAGAGCGTATGCTACATGCGCTCAAATTTTGATCAGATCGACCAACTTTCGATCGATAGTCAAGATTTATCTAGTACATGGGGTGTCACGTGTTATTCTGGCAATGGAACAGTACCTGCGCATGTCCTACATGCGTAGGGTCAAATTTTGGCTAGGCACATGTAGTACATGCGCCAGGCTTGTTCCAGAATCTCTATAAATACCAGACCACCCTTTGCATATTCCAACTCCAATTTTTGATGCGAAGCCTTGCTGGAGTCACTCCAGAACTGTGAATCTCTATACACACTTCATCCCTCCTACACTTAGCTTAGGTTCCATCATCCCTAAGCCTATATACTTCACATATAAAGCCGTATACACCATCAAACACTCCCTACCAGCCCTCAAAGCCTTCTTGAAGTCATTCAAGCTCCCATCAAAGCACCCCTTGAAGACTAAAAGTGTGTTGAAGGCAAAAGGTGGTATCCCTTTTACATTTGTGTCTTCCCCCACTCTTCTATTCTCCCTCCTAGCCTACTTAGGCTATTCTCTATTTTAACCCCCATCTTCAACCCCCCTTTCTTGCATGTTTGAGCCAAGAGGGCTCTTAGATCATGCCTAGAGGAAAGCAAGTGAGAGCCACCGTGTAGGGGGATCTCTCACTAGCCCACTTTAAAATGGTATGGCCTAAAAGCATTGTATGTAATCATAACCCATTGCATATCACTATTTTGATCATATTTTGCATGCTTGGTTTCATTTTATGCTTATTTTCATTACTCTACAATGCTTACATTGCTCTTATTTTCATGTCATCTCCAAGCTCTATATTTCTTTCAAAAATTGTTTCAAGAGTTGGCCCCTTAAAGTGTAGGATGGGATTTTAGGAATTATACCTTAGAAGACCTCCTACTAATCCCCTAACTTTCATTTTGGTGTCATGACATTTTAATTTGCATAAAGGTTGCTTTCTAATTCTCTAATTTTCAAGATTTCCATTCTTTTAAGTGTAGTGGTTGGAATGGCCTCGTGGAACCCTCTCTTGAGTGGTCTCCCTTTTGTTTGGCCATATGAACCCTCTCTTGATGGAATAGTTCCCTTGAAAAGTGGTTTTCAAAATCTTTCTCAAAAGATAATTTTCAAAAACGCATTCTCTCCATCTTTGCATCAAAAATGATTTTTCAAAAATCGCCATTATTATGTTGATTTTTAAAACCCCCACTCTTGTCAAGATAAAAGTTATAATGGCCATGAGAAAACCTTCCTTGGAATGGTCTCCAATCACCAACCATATAAACCATACTCTTGGCTAGAGTCAAAATTTTCATGGAAATGATCTTCAAAAAGATTGTCAACCAAAGTCCATTACATATCATATTTTGTTTTCAAAACTCTTTCCAAGAATGCATCAAAACAACTTTCAAAACCATTCTCCAATCTAACCCTAACTTAACTTGACCCTAGTTCACTAACCCTAGGTTAACTTGACCCTAGTTGACTAACCCTAAGTTAACTTGACCCCAATTGTCTAACCCTAGGTTAACTTGACCCTAGTTGTCCAACCCTAGGTTAACTTGACCCTAGTTGCCCAACCCTAGGTTAACTTGACCCTAGTTCACTCACCTTAGGTTAAACTAAACCTAAGTCATCCTAACTTTAGGTTAATTCTACCCTAGTTAGTTAACCCTAAGTCATCCTAACCTTAGGTTAAACATACCCTAGTTAGTTAACCCTAGGTCACCTTAACCTTAGGTTAACCCAACCTTAGTTAGTTAACCATAGGTCATCTTAACCCTAAGTTAACCTAACCCAAGTTAGTCAACCTTAGATCACCTCTAACCCTAAGCGAACCCAATCTAAGTTAATACACTTCAAGGTTCCAACTCTTGAACCCTTTTCTAAATGATCACTTAATTTTAAACCATTCTCATAACCCACTTTTCCAAAACCTCCCGCTCTCTTGATTTAAAAAAAAACCAACTCCATAAATTCTTTAAATGTCCTTACGCTCCACCTTCAAGACATTTCAAAAAATGCTTTCAAAAGGTCACAAACCTAGGGTGTCCCTAGCCCCCTTATGGTTAGAGATTCCAAGGAAAAGTGATAAATCGAGATCAACCTCGAAGGTTGTCCATATTAGGATTCCAAACCCTTAGCCATTTTCAAAAACCACTTTAAAAAATTAATTCATCAAAACATGCCTCCAAGGTTTTCAAAACAAGACTTCAAAAACACTTTCAAGTTCTCTTGAGTCATGCCAAATCATTTTTTCCAAAACTTCCTTAAGTTGATCTAAAGATATTTTCAAATTACTCTACCATCCAATTTCAAGTCAAAACTTCCAAGACCACAAAGAGTTTTCAACTTCCAAGACCACAAAGAGTATTCAACTTCCAAAGACCTCAAAGTGTATTAAACTTTTCCAAAGACCTCAAAGAGTCTTCAACTTTCAAAGACCTCAAAGTCTCTTAAACTTTCCAAAGACCTCAAAGAGTCTTCAACTTCCAAAGACCTCAAAATGTCTTAAACTTTTCTAAAGACCCCAAAGTGTCTTCAAACCTTCCAAAAGCTCTAATGCGCCTATTTTTCATCGGGCTCTTGCTCGAACTACGATTGACCTGATTCTCGCCAAATGAGATACGTAGGCAACCTAAAATGGTGTGGTCATAACTTTTATTCAACTCCAATCCCTTTTTCAAAAATTTCAATCAATTCAAAGTTTCCATTCCAAACTCTTTCAAAACCCCCATTATTTTCAAACTTCTTCCAAAAACTTGCATCATGCATCATCCATCCGAAAAATGATGACTAAACCACGTTTTTTTAAAGTGGATATTAAGTGGACAATTGTAATCGGTTATTCTAGTGAGTGAACAAAGGGTGATTAGACTTGTAGGTATCGAAAAGGCGGGGTAGGGTGATGATCTTAGGATAACTTTCCTAAACGTAACCAACTCCCAAACCATAGATTTCTGTTTTTAAATGACCAAAATAGAGTTATTTTCCAAAAGGGATTAAATTTTTCCAAAGGTTGCCAAACAACCTATTTCCTTAAAAACCATCTCTTGAGAGAGTTTTCAAAACCTTTTCCAAACAACCCTAAGTGTCACGCCCCAAAACCCGGCCTATACGGATTTAGGGTACATGACCGGCCAGTAGCAAGGCTACCTAAGGCCGCATTACATAAACTGGTTGATCACCTGTGCATAATCATTTATAATGATGCATAATCGCGGAAAATAGAACTTTTAATTACTTGAAAACATGATCTGTGTCATACATGGTAAAGCTGTGCCTAATCCCAAACATAACATACATAAGGACCCAATCAAGGTCCACCACAGTTATAACAATATATCATTACAAAACATTGGGTCCAGCCCTCAAACATTACACAAATCATAGGCCCATGGGCCGTAGCTCAAAATCCACAAATGGCCTCGCTTTAAGGCCTCCCGGATTGGCTACCTGAAAATCATTTGAGAAAACGTAAGCTAATGCTTAGTGAATAACAATGATGCATGAGCGAGAAAATATCATGGACTAGCAACTATATCCAACATACAAGGATAGATAATCATTTATGCATAAGGAAATGAGCTTTTGAACGTTAAGGCGTAAGCTTGGAACTCATAAATAACATAAACGTCATTTGAAATGGTTCAACATTTCAAAACATAGTATCAGAAGAAGAGATGCAACATAACATTATTCTTAAGATAACATTTCATATCTTGTCATAAGACATGTGAACATATCATAGTTCTCAATTCAAAACATAAGTGTGCTACAACTCGACATATGAACTAGGCTCCATAATAACCGTATAGGTCACGCTAAGGCTCTTTAGGCTAGGGACGTCTCCCAACATAGATAGTTTATTTCCCGTCCCCTATCGTAGGACTATCGGGCTAAATTAAGGTCTTGCCACGAGAAGACCCGAGTTGGCACCATACATTGGAAACTTAGCATCTCTTTTCATTCAACATTATAGTCCATGATTTTCATTCATAACATAAATATAACTTGCATGCATTTGAAATATGACATCTGTAATTGAACGCATCATTTATGCATTGAAATGTATGGAAAGCATTCATGATATGGGGGTGAGCTTAAAACATTTAGAAAATACTAGAGTTTTACTCATGGCATATCGTTACTCACCTCTCTCTGATTGAGTGGGTGATAAACAAGGTGTTCCTACACAAATGCACGTAGAAATATAGAAACATCAATACAAGGTTCCAAGGCAAAGTAGTAACACATAAGTCAAGACTAAGCACATAAACCCCTCGACCCCGACTCAACAACACCTCATTCTCACAATGGGAGAGCGAGGCTAAATTCTAGGGCTAGACCCCGATGTAGAATAAGATCATGAAGTTGAGATTTGAACATGAAAGCCGGAACGTCGACTCTATCATTGAGTCCCAACCACCTCTCAAAGATAAGTTCACACCCAAGGCTAGTTGCATTTGAAAATAGGCTTAAAGGCCTTTATTTTGATAGGTCATAAGCCAAAAACACATTTCGGGTGAAGAAGTTATGCTTCATGGAAGGTGGACTAAAATTTTGGAAAACAATGTTGTTGGCATAGATTTTGGGTCAACTTCAAACCCCTACATCTCTCAATATATAAGGAATTAGGAAATAAACTTTACATGGGTACAAAGGTCTATGAATCTAGTTTCAAATGCTTCAAACAGTGCATCAATCTGAGTTTTCTAGTGAAAGTTATGCCCGTTTTACTAAGTAGTGCCGAATCTGGCAGACCGTTCCAACGCCCAACCGGGCCGTTGGAACGCCCCAGGCCAAAATACCCAACCGTTGGAACGCCCAAAATGGCCGTTCCAACGATAGGCAAAAGTGGAAAACCCTCTCTCTGACCGTTCCAACGCCCGGGAGGGCCGTTGGAACGCTAGGCAAAAATGGGAACTCTGCTCTCGGGTCGTTCGAACGGCACTATCGGGCGTTCCAACGACCCTGCCTGCGCAGCAACCATTCTCAACCCAAAACTCACCCAAAACTCCTCCAAACACAACCAAACCTTTCCAACACTCCTAGGGCTCAATGATTAGCCCACAAGGATGGCAATAACTCAACATGGGGGAGAAAGAACAATAAAAACAAAGGGATCAAATGAAGGAATCAAAACCCTAACATTTCTCATATTTTAGGATTTTTCAAACCACCACTTCCAATCCTCCAATATTGAGCTACAAGCTCTCAATTTCAACTAATTGGGACTCAAGGAGTCCCTCAAGACAAATCCAACTCATATATATGCATACATACAAAGACCCAACACATCTACACATGATAGATACATATACATATGTAATTGTAGAGAGAGAGAGAAATAAAATCTTACCTTCTTCAAGCATGGTGAGGTCTTCAATGGCTTCAATCCTCTTGCTTCAAGCCTTTCTTCCCTCAATCTTCCTTTCCTTCTCCCCTTTCTCTCTTCCTCTCTCTACCAATCGGTTCTGAGAGTTGTGTATATGTGTGTGTGTGTGTTTTGTGTGTGTTAGTAGAAGACACATATGGGAAATAATCCCATGTGTCTCACACCTCCAACACCAACTACAACACAAGTTCTTATTGGTTAATTTTGACCCAAAAGAAGAAATAATTAATATCAAATATTGCATAAACTAAAAATTCTCGTTAATAAGGTTAAATAGAGGTTTGGGATATCACACTAAGTTTAATCTTTGGATTAACACTTAGTTTTAGGTGCCCTAACTCACCTTAATTAAGTTAGGTGGCAACTCCTATTTTTCCGAAAAGCCCTTAGTCAAACCAATTTTAAAACCTAGTCACACTTGTCCTTCTAGGAGGATGAGTTCTAGTGACAGAGTTCCGTGCTTTTTGTGTCCAAGTCGAAAGGACCCTGGACAACCCAAAAATCGGGGCACGACACACACATTCAATCGAGATCCCCATAGGAATTTCCTCAAAATCACCAGTTGCACCCTTCTTTACTAAATAAGCAAGCACTCCCGCAAGAATTCCTGAAGCGGCTGTAAAAGATAAAACCCGAAGTGGGTAGTTGAGCAGAAAATGAAGAGTCTTTGTAATTTTGCGAAGCCGACCTTCTCCCCGGTAGTTCAAAACCTTGTGCAAATCATTGAGATTGACTCCCCAAGTCATCTTCTTGTACTTTTCTTACCAAACTCTAAAAAAGCCAAACTGAAGCTAGTTAGAATTGTACAAGTTAATATGTGCTAAAGGAGAAAAATTGGCACCAAACCTCAATCTCTGGGGGTTTTACAGTACCGTATCGACAACATCTAGTCGGCAGGACGGTTGCCAAACTCCCAGGGGCCAAAAACCCAGACCTTGACATCATTGACACCTTTGCCCAAAGACTAGAGGCATTTTACTATCTCCTTACTTTTGTCGATTGCTTTAACATAAACTTTCCAACTATCACCCTCGACCATGCACAGAGTGTAATAGTAATCAAGCTTTATGATGCTTAGGTTAGCACCCAGGATTCGGTTTAGCTTTAGCATCCCCATGACAATCCTATAAATATTTGGGTGTGTCGCGCCCCGATTTTTTGCACTCGAAAAAGATAAGTGAGAAAAACACAGTGCTCTCTCGTTAGAATTCATCCTCCTAAAAGGATGAGTGCGACTAAGTTTGAATTGAAAATTTGATTTTGAATTAAGGGCTTTTGAAAAACAATTTCGAATCACCAACTAACTTGATTAAGGTGAGTTAGGTCACCTAAAACTAAGCATAATACGAAGATTATACTTAGGGTTTTGAAAACTTCCTCAAGGGAGGGATTTTTGGAAAATAGGTTGTTTGGCAACCTTTGGAAAAATGTAAGCCATTTTTAAAAATAACTCCATTTGGTCTTTGAAAGCAGTTATCTAGATTCGGAGGTTATTTACGTGTAGAGAAGGCGCACTAAGCCATCACCCTACCCCGCCCTTGCAATACCTACATGTCTATTCACCCTATGTTCACTCATTCAAAATTTTTAATTAATAAATGTCCAAAACTATCCACTTTTGAAAAGAACTTTGAAAGAAGTTTGACATGATGCATGATATGTAAGTACAAGAAAAAACTTTGATTTTGAAAATAAATTTTGACAAGAAGATTTGATTTTTGAAAGAAGGTTTTAGAAATTAGAGATTGGAAATAGATTTTAGAATTAAAAACTTAAAATAGAATAAGGAATTGAAAATTTGAAAAAGGTTATGGAATTGGAAACTTAAGAAAAGTTATGACCGTACCTATGAGGGTTGCCTACGTTTCTTTTTTTAGGAATTAGGTTGTAAGCACCCCATTTTTGACCGTTCGGCAGTCTACACTTCGTCCAGACTTGTTTTCAAGTCATTGTGGGCATTTTCCAATCGAAATCGATTTTCTAAGTCCAAATACCGTCTGTCCATTGCCTCGTCGGCCCAGCAAGCCCAACTAGAGACAAAATGACCAAAATGCCCTTAGGGGCATTGCCCTTTCCTTTCTAATCCCTCTCTCGAGACAGTTTATTCCTCAAGACGGTTCCAATCTAGGCACGTTTTTTCGGAGACAATAAGTCCCCTTTCCAATCCCTCTCTCGGGACAGTTTATTCCTCGAGATGGTTCCAATCCAGGCACATCTTTTTGAAGACGATAAGACCCCTTTTCAATCCCTCTATCGAGACAGTTTATTCCTCAAGACAGTTCCAATCTAGGCACGTCTTTTCGAAGACAGTAAGAACCCTTTCCAATCCCTCTCTCGGGACAGTTTATTCCTCGAGACGGTTCCAATCCAGGCACCTCTTTTCGAAGACGATAAGACCCCTTTCCAATCCCACTCTCGAGACAGTTTATTCCTCGAGACGGTTCGAGTAGCGAAACTACTCACAAAACCGTTAGAGTAGCGGAAATACTCACAAATAGGTCGATATAGGGAATTGCCAACAAACCCCTGTGTCACGACGATCGCCATCGGAGTGGTGGAAACACTCAAAACCTAGGTCAACACCAGTGTCTGTTAGCCCACTTTGGTGAAAAAATGACCAAACTAACCCTTGGACCTTTTCCGAGACTTTCCGGTCAAGATGACCATTTGCCCCTAGGCATCCGAATGCCCTGGGAACCACACCGGCTTTGGGTATCAAACCGGTAACCCTTTGAGACTACTTTTTATAGTGTTCTCAACCTCTTTTTACCTTTCCGGATCATTCCAAGTCAGTTCCGGCCAACCTGGTACAAAATGACCGTTTTGCCCCTAGTGGGCCGGTCTCCTTTTCTGACCACACCGGCTCTGGGTATCAAACCGGTAATCCTCTGAGACTACTTTTTATAGTGTTCTCAATCTCTTTTTACCTTTCCGGATCATTCCGAGTCAGTTTCGGCAAACCTAGTGCAAAATGACCGTTTTGCCCCTGGTGGGCCGGTCTCCTTTTCTGATCACGCCGGCTTTGGGAATCAAACCGGCAACCTCTAGGAACATTCTAAATAATGTTTCCAGATCCCAAGTCTTCTTCTGGGATAGTCTGACTTCTGTCCCGGCAGTTTCCCGGTCTGATTAATTGTTTTGCCCCTAAAGGCCCGGTCAACCTTTCCGACCCATCTTATCCTCATTTCTCAAGTCAAATACATCCAGGACACTATTTTAAGTATTCCTGCTCTTTTCTGGCCTTCCGGGTCATTCTCGACTCCTTTAAATCATTCTCGAACTTTCTGGAGTCACTCCTAGTGAAGCCAGGCTAAAAATTGCATGGTAGTCACTAGTACAGGCGCCCAAATCTAGTCAAAGATACGTTGCTTGCCGACCTTAAATATTTCCTAAATGGCTAGCGCCACTCCTAGTGGCGCTAGTGTAAAATTTGGCCTAGCGCCACTGCAATAGGTGCTAGTGTTGTCCAACCTCTATAAATACAGAGTCTCCTCCAACGTGAAAAGGATCCGCAAACTCAACCTAAAAATCATATAATTCGATATACAGAGCTCGAGCACCTCCTAAACCCTAGCTTCCCTAGGTTTTCCAAACACTAGCCACCATACACTAAACCCTAGCCTCATATACACTCATACACACCCCCATACACTCATACATTAACTTTCAACCCTCTTTTGGAGACTTAAAGAGTTGCAATCTGAAGTTTGAAGCTTGAAGACAACTCTTGAAGATTGAAGACGAAGCTCAAGACGAAGACCGAAGAAAGCAAGGCGCGCAAAATAAACAAGATACAAGGTAGGTTCTCCATTTAAATTTCCGCACTTCCCCCTCTCTCTTCTCTCCCCAACCCACTTGGGTTTTCTCTATTTTAATCTCCCATCTCTTTCCCCCCCCTTTCTTTGCATGCCTGAAATAAGGGGATTCCCGGTCCATGTGTAGGATTGGGCTATTGGAGAGTCACCGTGTCGGGGGCTTTCTTCTAGTCTAACCAGAGGCCACGTGGGTCCGGCCCCCTTGATTATGTGGTGAAGCCTTAACCTTGTGTGTTCACGACCCCAAAATTACATCGTGCATATCATGGTCTTGCATCTTCCAAAAGTCGTTTTCAAAGTTATTTTCAAAATCGTTTTCAAACTTGTTTTCAAAGTTGCATCAAAATTCCCTTTTTAAAAATTTGTTTTCAAAATCACAATCCTAGGGTAATTCTAGCTTTTCCATGGTTAGGATTGCTTTAGGAAAGTGTTACGTTTAAAGTTACCAATATGGTCCATATTTTCAAAATTTGTTGTTTTCAAAACCGCTTTCCTAAAGTGGTTCTAGCCTTCTTATGGTTAGAATCGCTTTAGGCAAGTAAGATCTTTTACATCGTCCAAAAAACGCTCTCTTTAAAAATCTTTTCCTAAAAATCTTCTTTTTCAACATACTTTCCAAAAACTCTTCTTTCCAAAATTGTTTTCAAAAATTCTTTCCAAAAATCTATTTTTCAAAACCTCCTTTTCAAAATTCTCTCCCCAAAATCCACTTTCCAATAACACTCCCTAAAGATCTTTCTAAAAACTCTCTTCCCAAAATCCTTCTTTTAGAAACTCCCCTCTAGGATTTTCCTTCTAAAATCTTTGTTTCGAAAAAAACACACTTTCTAAAAAACTCTTTCACTTTAAAATATCTTTCCAAAAACTCTCCCTTCAAATTCACTTTCCAAAAACTTCTCCCTAGGATTTCCTTCCAAAAACTCGTTTCTAAAAACGTACTTTCCAAAAATCTTTTTTTCTTAAAGCCCAAGTCAAGCCCTAGAGCTAACCATTAGGAACCCTAATTTTCTTTCCACAAACATGATTTTCAAACTTTGCCCCAAACCTAGGTTCCCAAAACCTCTTGTTTTCAATAACCAAAACTATACACATTTCCAAAACCTCTTTTCTACGTTAAAATTTTACACTTTCAAATCTAGGGTTTCTAGAAACTTCCCTTTTCCAAATCCTTACCTAAGACTAATCTTCCCGTTTAGGAAACTCGATCCAATCCTCCGTTTTTGGAAACGAAATCAAACTTTCTCTTTTAGAAACCAAATCCAATCCCTTCCTAATCCAACTCTTTTCTAATTCAAATCCTTCCTAAACTTCCACTTTCCCTAAATCTTAAGTTTCCAAAACTTGAACATAAAAATTTTTCCTAAATTTTAAAACTCAACTTCCGTATCTTTCCTAATTCTACCTTCTTTTCAAATCTTAACTTTTGTTTTTAAACCTAAAATTTCAAACTTTTCCTAAACTCAAACCTTTCCTAATCTCAAGATTCTCTAAAACTTTAAAACTTTCCAAATCTAAAACTTTCTAAACTTAAAACTTTCTTATTTTCAAAACTTCCCTATTTCAAACTTTCTAACTTTCAAAACTTCCTAATTTCAAGTCTTTCCAAATTTCAAAACTTTCCTAATTTGAAAACTTTTCTAATTCAAAACTTCCCAATTTCTAAAAACTTCCCTATTTCGAAACTTTCCAAATTCAAAACTTTTCTAATTTTGAAACTTTCTTAATTTAGAAACTTCCCTAAGTTGAAATTTTCCTAATTCGAAAACTTTCCTGATCCAAATCCTTCCTAATTTCAAGCTTTCCTAATCTTCCAAATCCAATCTTCAAGTCAATTCTTTTCCAACATCTTTCTAAGTCAAATCCAATCCTTCTTTTCTAAATCCTCTTTTTCCTAAGTCTAGGTTTCCTAAAACCGAGTTTTCCAAAGTCAAGTCTTTTCAAATTTTTCAATCTTTTCAATTCCAAAATTTCAAATTCCAATTTTCAATCCTCTATTCAAAGTTTAATCTCTCAATCTTCCAATTCAATTTCCAGTTCAATCTCCTTCTTCAAATCAACTATTCTATTTTCAATCGAACTCCAGTCCGAACTACGACTGACCTGATTCCTCCAAAAGGATACATAGGCAACTTTCATAGGTGCGGTCACAACACTTTTCAAACTTTCAATTCCACCCTCATGGGTGCGGTCACAACTTCTTTCAAATTTCAAATTCTAAAATCTTTTTTCAAATCTCCAATCTCTTTTCAATTCCAATTTCAAATTTCTATTTCCAAATCTCAATTTCCATTTTCTAAAACTTTCCAATTTCAAATTTTATCTTTTCAAGTCCATTCCAATCTCTTTCTAAATCTCTTTTCAAATCAAATCAGACTCTTTGCAAGTCTATTTTCTAAGTCTTTTCCTGCACTTGCATATCATGCATCATATCTTTTCAAACATTATTTTTCAAAGTTAATGGGATTGAACTATAGTTAGTTAAAGACTCTCATAGGTGAATTTAGGGTAGATTGACATGTAGGTACCGAAAGGGCGGGGTAGGGTGATCGCTTAGTGCGTCTTCCCTACACGTAACCAACCTCCGAACCTAGAACCATTAATTTCAAAGACCAAAACGGAGTTATTTTTCAAAAAAGGGCTAGATGTTTTCCAAAGGTTGCCAAACAACCTGTTTTCTTAAAAACCCTCTCTTGAGGAGATATTTTTAAAATTGTTTTCAAAAATCCTAAGTGTAGTCTTCGGATTATTCTTAGTTTTTAGGTGACCTAACTCACCTTAATCAAGTTAGGTGGCGACTCCAAATCTTTTTTCAAAACCCTTTATTCAAATCAATTTTCAAATTCAAACTTATTCGCACTCATTCTTCTAGGAGGGTGAGTTCTAACGAAAGAGTACAACATTTTTCCTACTTGTGTGAGTATTCCTCGAGTGCGAAAAATCTAGGTGCGACACAAGTCAGTCATAGTTTGGACAAGAGTCTGATTGAAAATATAAGATTTTGATTGGAAAAAGAGTTTAATTTGAAACTTAGAATGCAAGATTGGAATCGAGATTGAACTTAGACCTAGAATTGAACTTGAAAGAAGATTTGACCCTTGAAAGAGAACTCGGACTAGATTTGGAAAAATAGAGATTTGAAAACATTTTGAATTTTGAAATTAGAAAACCATCTTAATTTAGAAAAGAGTTTTTAAAAAGGAGTCAAAGCTTCCTAACTCTAAGGGTTATGTTTGAACAAGGGTTTAGGCCTCCTAGGGTTTAGGTTACCTAAGATTGGAATATGTGGTTGAATTAGGAAGGTTTGATTTAGATTTGAAAAGTTTGATTTTAGAAAGTTGGATTTAGGAAAGGTTCGAATTAGAAAAAGTTCTATTGAGGAAAGATTCGAATTAGGAAAGTTGGATTTTAAGAAAGATTTTGAAAAGAGATTTGATTTGATTTGAAAAACTTGACTTGGAATAGATTTAGAAAAGCTAAGGTTTAGGAAATATTAGAGTTTGGAAAGCTTTAGGATTTGGAAAGTGCCAAATTAGAAAAGTTTCAGATTTAGAAAGTTTCAACTTAAGAAAGTTTTGAATTTAGAAAACTTTGAAATTAGGAAAGTTTTGGTTTGGGAAAGATTTCAATCTAAGAAGGATTTGGAATTTGGAAAGTTTGATTTAAGAAAAATTTAGAAAGTTTAGAAATTAGGAAAGGGTTAAATTTAGAAAGATTGGAAAGTTTGAAATTTGGAAAAGTTTGACATTAGGAAAGTCTAGAATTAGGAAATGATTGAATTAAAAAATATTTAATTTCTATTTCCAAAAAGAGATGATTTGATTTTGTTTCTAAAAACAGAGGATTGGATTTGGTTCCCTAAGTTGGAAGACTAGATTTGACATGAAATTGAAAAGGATGAGACTTGAAAAACTTGGATTTAGAAAATATGATTTGACATGAAAAAGAGGTTTAGGAAACCTAAGAGTTCGATGTAGAAAATATAATTTTGGAAAGCTATAATTTGATGTGGAAAAGGAAAGTGGAAATTTGGGTTTCCTAATCATTGACTAGAGGGCTTGACTTGGATTAAAAAAAAAAGAAGATTTTAGAAAGTAAATCTTTTGAAAGGTTCTAAGAAGGAAACTTGAAGAATGTCTTTAGAAAGTAGAATTTTGAAGAGAGCTTTTGGAAAGAGTTTTTAGAAAAGTAAGTTTGAAAAGTGATTTTGGAAAAATAGATTTTTAGAAAGTTAGTTTATAAAGAGATTTTGGAGAGGATTTAAAAAAAAAAAAAAAAAAGAGGTTTTGGAAAGGAGATTTTCAAAAAGTGATTTGGAAATAGAATGGAATATGGACTTTTACAATTCTTTAAAAATATCTCATTTTCCTAAAACGACTCTAACCATAGAAAGATTAGAACCATTCTAGGATTGTGGTTTTGAAAATAATAAAGATTTGAAAATATAGACCATGATAGTCACTTTAAATATAACATTTTTCAAAAGCAACTATAACCATGTAATGGCTAGAATCACCTTAAGGTTGCGATTTTGCCGAAAACAATTTTAGGGTTTACACCCAAAACTTATGTAACACTTTCCTATAACAATCCTAACTATGGAGTGGTTAGAATGATCTTAAGATTGTGATTTTTGAAAATATGTTTGGAAAAAGAAAATTTTAATGCAAGTTTTGAAAGAGATTTTGATACAAGTTTTTGAAAACAAGTTTAGAAAACAATTTTAAAAAGATGTATGAGTATGATATGCATAATGCAAGTAAGGTCGTGAACATACAAGGTTTAGGCTTCACCATATAATCAAGGGGGCAGAATCCACATGGTCTAAGGTCATCAGTCTTGGTGGCTTTAACTTTCATCCATTTCGAGACATAATCAACAGCAAGCAAGATATAAACATAACCAAAAGATATAGGAAATGGTCCCATGAAATCGATGCCCCAAACATAAAAAATTTCATAAAATAGTATAGGAGTTTGTGGCATCTCATTCCTTTGAGATGTATTACCTGTCTTTTGACAAGGCTTGCATGACTTATAATAAGAATATGAATATCAAAATAGAGATGGCCAATAAAAACCACATTCTAGCAATTTTCTCGTTGTTCTCTTGGCTCTAAAGTGACCTCCACAAGTATAAGAATGAAAAAATGTTAAAATAAACATGATTTTATTGTCAGGAATGCACCTTCTGATCACTTGATCTGCACAATGCTTCCATAAGTATGGGTCATCCCACATATAGTATTTAGCATCACTCTTGATCTTATCTCTTTGAGCCTTAGACAAACTAATAGGTAGTACGTTAGTAACCAAATAATTTATAATATTTGCTTACCACGGTAATGTCACATTCGTGACGAACAATTGCTCGTCAGGGAATGTTTCTTGTAAATGAAATTCATCCTTGACATGAGCTAAATGACTCAAACGATCGGCGACACGATTTTCTAGTCCTCTTTTGTCTTTGATCTCCAAATCAAATTCACTTAAGAAAAGTATCCATCTAATTAATCTTGGTTTTGCCTCTTTCTTGCTCATCAAATAATGAAGAGCTGCATGATCAGAGTAAACAATGACTTTAGTACCAAGTAAATAAGATCGAAACTTTTATAAAGCAAAAACAACAGCTAAAAGTTCTTTTTCAGTGGTAGTATAATTTCTCTGAGCATCATTCAAAGTTTTGGAAACATAATAAATAGCATGAGACGCTTTCCCAATTCTTTGACCCAAGATAGCACCTACTGCATAATCACTTGCGTCGCACATTATCTCAAAAGGAATGCCCCAGTTAGGGGTTTGGATAACTAAGGTAGATGTCAACAGTTCCTTCAGCTTATCAAACACCTTTTTTACATACAGCATTGAACTTAAAAGCCACATCCTTTTATAGCAACTTGCATAGGGGTGCTGCTATTTTAGAGAAGTCTTTGATGAATTTTCGGTAAAAACCTGCATATCCAAGAAAAGAACGAACTTCCGCACACTAGTGGGATAAGGTAAAGATTGAATAATGTTAATTTTAGCTTTGTCTACCTCAATTCCCCTAGATGAAATAACATGACCTAACACTATACTTTGTTCAACCATAAAATGACATTTTTCAGAGTTTAACAAAAGGTTAGTTTTCATACATCTTTGAAGAACAAGTGTAAGGTTATGCAAACAATTATCAAAGGAGTCTCCATAAACTGTGAAATCATTCATAAAAACTTCTATGATATGCTCAATATAATCTGAAAATATGCTAACCATACACCTTTGAAAAGTGGCGGGGGCGTTGTAGAGGCCGAAGGGCATGCAACGATATGCAAAAATCCCAAGTGGGCATGTAAAAGTTGTATTTTCTTGATCTTCTGGCGCAATTGCAATATGAAAATAACCTGAAAAACCATTAAGGAAATAATAGTAAGAATGACTAGCTAACCTTTCAAGCATTTGATCAATAAAAGGTAAAGGGAAATGGTCCTTGCGGGTTACAGCATTTAATTTTCTATGATCTATACAAACCCGCCACCCATTCTGAACACGGGTAGGAACTAACTCATCATTATGATTTTTCACAACAGTTATTCCAGTCTTTTTAGGAACCACTTGAACCGGGCTAACCCAATTGCTATCCGAAATAGGATAAATCATTCCAACTTCAAGAAGTTTAAGGATCTCCTTCTT